>JAIFOV010000070.1:0-128937 GCA_020654155.1 Novius pumilus
TGGAAAACGGTTATTCAAGATCATTTCTCAACAGATGCTTCCATCAATCAGTTCGAGGTGTGTTGTCGGTGGTTAACAATAATGAAACTACATCGGTGATTTCTTCGAGAGTAACTCGCGGTAACTCTCCGTTGGTTTCGCCTATCACTTTCGCTTCGCTGCCGTTTATTCCCGGTTTGACTAACAAGTTAGAAAACATTTTTAAAGACCTGCCGAACGTTAAGATTGCCAAATATTATCCCTTTTCAGTCAGGAGGCTTTTCACTCGCCTCAAGGATAGACTTCCTCTGTTGTCTATTTCTGACTGTGTTTATTTGATTAGGTGCAATGATTGCCCGTCGTGCTATGTTGGGCAGACATCCCAAGTTTTGAAGAAACGTATAAGTTTGCACAAAAGTGATGTTCGGTTGCACCCTAATAGATGTGCTCTTGCTGGTCATGCGAATTCTCTTAATCACGAATTCAACTTTGATAATCCTAGGGTTTTATCTTGTACTACCAATTTTAATAAGAGGACTTTCTTAGAGATGTGTTTTATAAACGAGAACGATCCAACTGTTAACAAGAAAACGGATTTGAATAATCTTAGTAGTTTATACTGTTTTTTGCTATCAATAGACCAAAAAAGACTTCCTGCAATCGTACCAGCTTAGTTTTATTATATCGATATCGTATATATTTTATTGTGACGAAGCCGGCGAGATTTTCCCACTGCCTTTCTTTGGCCTTGACAGTTTCCCCGGTTTCGACCTAACATTTGTTAGTACTTCACGTCGATTTGTACGGTCGCCTTGTTGCGTTTGTGCGGATGTAAGTATGTCCGTTTTTATCATTGTAGATGTCAACTCTGTAATTTTTAGCATCCTCATCCCGAGGAAGAGTTGCAAAAGACTCGAAATATAGATACATACATACCATTCTTGTGAAGACAATTTTTGCTGAGAACCCAAATAACCACGTATTCTTATATTATTATATATATTATAATTAGCAACCCAGAGCAAACTCGATACCAAGGGTCTCAAAACTGTGGTTTCGGCCGTCCCCGAGGCTCAAGAGCAACACGCCGATATCCAGGCATCCATGCGCTAGCTGTTCGTTATTAGTCAGCTGGCGTATAAATGCCCGCACATCGGCGCTACGGTCCTGGGCTTCTTAGATTGTCGAAACCACCATTTTGAGCCCCTTGGTCTTGGAGTTGGCTTTGGGTTGATAGTTCGGGAGCATCGGGGGCTCTCCAGGGTAACCCCATTCGCCCCGACCGTAGCAGTGGATAGTCACAACCCGGCCCATTCAGCGCCCTCGATGCTGCCGAACTAGCAACCTAGAGCCAATTCGAGACCAAGGGGATCAGAACTGTGGTTTCGGCCGTCCTCGAGGCGCACGTGCAAGACGCCGATGTCCAGGCATCCATAAGCCAGCTGTTCGATATTAGTCAGCTGGTGTATGAACGCCTGGACATCGGCGCCATGGTCCTGGGCTTCTTAGACGGCCGAAACCACTGTTTTGAGCCCCATGGTCTCTGGTTGGATCTAGGTTGCTGGTTCGGGAGCATCGGCGGCTCTGGATGGGCTGGGTTGTGCCTGTCTCACTGCCATGGTCGGCTGAATAGCTGTTGATCACCTCGGTCTGCTCTCCAGGGACACCGGAACCGACGGAACTCGCCCCGATATGGACCACCCACGGCTATTCACCTCAACCGTGGCAGTGGGACAGGCACAACCCGGCCCACTCAACGCCCCCGATGCTCCCGGACTACCAACCCAGAGCCAACCCGAGACCAAGGTTCTCAAAACGGTGGTCTCGGCTATCCCTAAGGCCCAGGAGCAAGACGCCGATGTCCAGACAACCATACGCCAGGTGTTCATCATCAGCCAGCTGCTGTATGAATGCCCGCACATCGGCGCTATGGTCCTGGGCTTCTTAGACTGCCGAAAACACCGTTTTGAGCCCTTTGGTCTCGAGTTGGCTTTGGGTTGCTAGTTCCGGAGCTTCGGGGGCTCCTTAGGGAAATCCTATTCACCCCGACCGTAGCAGTGGGATAGGCACAACCCGGCCCATTCAGCGCCCCCAATGCTGCCGAACTAGCATCCCAGAGCCCATTCGAGACCAAGGGTAATCAAAACTGTGGTTTCCGCCGTCTTCGAGGTCCAGGAGCAAGAAGCCGATGTCCAGGTATCCATACGCTAGCTGTTCATTATTAGTCAGCTGGCGTATGAATGCCTTGACATCGGCGCAGTGGTTCTGAGCTTCTCAGACCGCCGAAACCACCGTTTTGAGCCCCTTGGTATCGAGTTTGCTCTGGGTTGCTAATTCGGGATCGTCGGGGGCGCTGGATGGACCGGCTTGTACCTTTCCCACTCCTACGGTTGGGGTGAATAGCCGTGGATCGTCCATATCGGGGCGATTGTCGTCTGTTTCGGTTTTCCTAAAGAGCAGATCGGGGACCCACGGCTATTCATCCGACCATGGCACACATGGCCGACATGGCATGTGGGACAGGCACAACCAACCCATCCAGAGCCTCCGATGCTCCCGAACTAGCAACCCAGAGCCAACCCGAGACCATGGGGCTCAAAACGGTGATTTTGGCCGTCTAAGAAGCCCAGGACCATGGCGCCGATGTCCAGGCGTTCATACGCCAGATGTTCGTTATTACTCAGCTAGTGAGTAATAACGAACAGCTGGCGTATGGATGCCTGGACATCGGCGTCTTGCTCGTGGGCCTCGACGACGGCCGAAACCACGGTCTTGAGCCCCTTGGTCTCGTTTTGGCTCTAGTTCATGAGCATCGGGGGCGCTGGATTGGCCGGGTTGTGCCTGTCCCACTGCAACGGTCAGGGTGAATCCGCATCCGCGTACATACGACCTACAGTTTTTGTGGGATGCGGGCCCTCAGGGTCTCTTAGGTAGCTGGATGTCTTGCCACTGCAGCGTCGTGGCAGTTGAACAGGACATTGTACGTACAGGGGGTGGCACGAAGATCTGTAGGTGATACCCGCTGCGCCGGTTCTTGTATCCATCTAATGTCTACGTAGTCTTTGGGCACATGCTGTTCGTTATTAGTCAGCTAGCGTATGATTGCCTGGAGATTGACGTCTTGGCCCTGGGCTTCTTGGACGGCAGAAAACACGGTGTTGAACCCCTTTGTTTCGGGTTGGCTCTGGGTGGCTTGTTCGGGAGCATCAGGTGCGCTGGATGGGCCGTGTTGTGTCTGTCCCACTGCCACGGTCGGTTGAATAGCCGTTGGTTACCCCGATCTGCTCTCCAGGGATACCGAAACCGACGACACTCGCCCCGATATGGACCACCCACGGCTATTCACCCCGACCGTGGCAGTGGGGCAGGCACAACCCGACCCACTCAACGACCCCGATGCTCCCGAACTACCAACTCATAGCCAACCAGAGACCAAGGGGCCCAAAACGGTGGTCTCGGCTGTCACTGAGACCCGGGAGCAAGACGCCGATGTCCAGGCAACCATACGCCAGCTGTTCGTTATTAGCCAGCTGGTGTATGAATGCCCGCATTCCGGCGAAACGGTCCTGGGATTCTTAGACTGCCGAAACCACCGTTTTGAGCCCCTTGGTCTCCAGTTGGCTCTGGGTTGCTAGTTCATGAGCATCGGGGGCACTGGACGGGCCGAGTTGTGCCTGTCCCACTGCGGCGGACGGGGTGAATGCGCATCTGCGTACATACGACCTACAGTTTTTGTGGAATGCGGGCACTCAGGGTGTCTTAGGTAGCTGGATGTCCTGCAACTGCAGCGTCGTGGCAGTTGAACAGGGCATGTTTATGCACAGAGGGTGGCACGAAGATCTGAAGGTGATCCCCGCTGCACCGTTACTGGTGTACATCTATGGCTACGTTGTCCTTGGGCGCGTGCTGTTCGTTATTAGTCAGCTGGCGTATGATTGCCTGGAGATTGACGTCTTCGTCCGGGTTCTCTTGGACGGTCGAAAACACGGTTTGAGCCCCTTTGTTTAGGGTTGGCTCTGGGTGGCTTGTTCATGAGAATCGGGTGCACTGGATGGGCCGTGTTGTGCCTGCCCCACTGCCATGGTCGGGTGAATAGCTGTGGGTCCCCCCCGATCTGCTCTATAGGAAAACCGAAACAGACGACAATCGCCCCGATATGGACGATCCACGGCTATTCATCCCGACCGTAGCACTGGGAAAGGTACAGCCCGTTCCATCCAGCGCCCACGACGCTCCCGAATTAGCAACTCAGAGCAAACTCGAAACCAAGGGGCTCCAAACGGTGGTTTCGGCAGTCTGAGAAGCTCAGAACCACTGCGCCGATGTCCACGCATTCATACGCCAGCTGACTAATAATGAACAAATAGCGTATGGATACCTGGACATCGGCGTCTTGCTCCTGGTCCTCGAGGACGGCCGAAACCACAGTTTTGATTCCCTTTGGTCTCGAATTGGTTCTGGGATGCTAGTTCGGCAGCATCGGGGGCGCTGTATGGGCCGGGTTGTGCCTATGCATCGGGGTGAATAGGGTTTTCCTGTAGAGCCCCCGACGCTCCGGAACTAGCAACCCAAAGCCAACTCGAGACCAAGGGGCTTAAAACGGTGTTTTCGGCAGTCTAAGAAGCCCAGGACCGTAGCGCCGATGTGCGGGCATTCATAGACCAGCTGGCTGATAACGAACAGCTGGCGTATGGTTTCCTGGACCTTGGCGTCTTGCTCCTGGGCCTCAGGGGCAGCCGAGACCACCGTTTCGAGCCCCTTGGTCTCGGGTTGGCTCTGGGTTGGTTGTCCGGGAGCATTGGGAGCGTTGAGTGGGCCGGTTTGTGCCTGTCCCACTGCAACGGCCAGGGTAAATAGCCGTAGGTGGTCCACAACGGGGCGGGTGTTGTGGGCTTCGGTGTCTTTGAGCGCAGATCGGGGTGACCATCGGCTATTCAGCCGACCGCCACGGTTGCGTTGTGCCTGTCCCACTGCCACAGTGGGACAGGCACAACGCAGCCCATCCAGAGCCCCCGATGCTTCCGAACTAGCGACTCAAAGCCAACCCGAGACCATTGGGCTCAAAACGGTGATTTCGACAGTCTAAGAAGCCCAGGACCGTAGCATCGATGTCCGGGCATTCATACGTCAGCTGGCTTATAACGAACAGCTGGCGTATGGACGCCTGGACATCGGCGTCTTGCTCCTGGGCCTCGGGGATAGCCGAAACCACCGTTTTGGGCCCCTTAGTTTCGAGTTGGCTCTGGGTTGCTAAATCAAGAGCATCGGGGGCGCTGGATTGACCGGGTTGTGTCTATCCCACTGCTACGGTCGGGATGAATAGGGTTTCCCTGAAGAGCCCCCGACGCTCCCAAATAAGCAACCCAAAGCCTTCTTGGGACCAAGGGGCTCAAAACGGTAGTTTCGACAGTCTAAGAAGCCCAGGACCGTAGCACCCATTTCCCGGCATTCATACGCCAACTGGACTATAACGAACAGCTGGCGTATGGACGCCTGGACATCGGCGTCTTGCTCCTGGGCCTCGGGGATAGCCGAAACCACCGTTTTGGGCCCCTTTGTTTCGGGTTGGCTCTGGGCTGCTAGTTCATGAGCATCAGGTGCGCTGGATGGGCGGTGTTGTGTCTGTCCCACTGCCAGGGTCGGTTGAATAGCCGTTGGTCACCCCGATCTGCTCTCCAAGGACACCGAAACCGACGACACTCGCCCTGATATGGACACCCACGGCTATTCACCCCGACCGTGGCAGTGGGACAGGCACAACCCAGCCCATCCAGAGCCCCCGATGCTTCCGAACTAGCGACCCGAAGCCAACCCGAGACCATTGGGCTCAAAACGGTGTTTTCGGCCGTCTAAGAAGCCCAGACCATGGCGCCGATATCCAGGCGTTCATATGCCAGCTGACTAATAACGAACAGCTGGCGTATAGATGCCTGGACATCGGCGTCTTGCTGGTGGGCCTCGAGGACAGCCGAAACAACGTTCTTGAGCCCCTTGGTCTCGAGTTGACTCTGGGTTGATAGTTCATCAGCATCGGGGACGCTGGGTTGGCCGGGTTTTTCCACGGTCGGGGTCAACCCGCATCCGCGTACATACGACCTACAGTTTTTGTGGGATGCGGGCCCTCAGAGTCTCTTAGGTAGCTGGATGTCCTGCCACTGCAGCATCGTGGCAGCTGAACAGGACATGTGTACGCACAGACTGTGGCACGAAGATCTGTAGGTGATCCTCGCTGCAACGGTTGTGGTGTCCATCTATGGCTACGTAATCTTTGGGAGCGTGCTGTTCGTTATTAGTCAGCTGGCGTATGATTGCCTGGAGATTGACGTCTTGGCTCTGGGCTTCTTGGACGGCAGAAAGCACGGTGTTGAACCCCTTTGTTTCGGGATGGCTCTGGGTGGCTTGTTCGAGAGCATCAGGTGTGCTGGATGGGCGGTGTTGTGTCTGTCCCACTGCCAGGGTCGGTTGAATAGCAGTTGGTCACCCCGATCTGCTCTCCGGGGACACCGAAACCGACGACACTCGCCCTGATATGGACCACCCACGGCTATTCACCCCGACCGTGGCAGTTGGACACGCACAACCCAGCCCATCCAGAGCCCCCGATGCTTCCGAACTAGCGACCTAAAGCCAACCCGAGACCATTGGGCTCAAAATGGTGGTTTCGGCCGTCTAAGAAGCCCAGGATCATCGCACCGATGTCCAGCCGTACATATGCCAGCTGACTAATAACGAACAGCTGGCGTATGGATGCCTGGACATCGGCGTCTTGCTCGTGGGCCTCGAGGACAGCCGAAACCACGTTCTTGAGCCCCTTGCTCTCGTGTTGGCTCTGGGTGGCTAGTTCATGAGCATCGGCGGCGCTGGATTGGCCAGGTTGTGCCTATCCGACTGGTACGGTCGGGGTGAACAGGGTTTCCCTGGAGAGCCCCCGACGCTCCCGAACTGGCAACCCAGAGCCAACCCGAGACCATGGGGCTCAAAATGGTTGTTTCGGCCGTCTAAGAAGCCCAGGACCATGGCGCCCACGGTCTTCTTAGATTGTCGAAACCACCATTTTGAGCCCCTTGGTCTTGGAGTTGGCTTTGGGTTGATAGTTCGGGAGCATCGGGGGCTCTCCAGGGTAACCCCATTCGCCCCGACCGTAGCAGTGGATAGTCACAACCCGGCCCATTCAGCGCCCTCGATGCTGCCGAACTAGCAACCTAGAGCCAATTCGAGACCAAGGGGATCAGAACTGTGGTTTCGGCCGTCCTCGAGGCGCACGTGCAAGACGCCGATGTCCAGGAATCCATAAGACATCTGTTCGATATTAGTCAGCTTGTGTATGAACGCCTGGACATCGGCGCCATGGTCCTGGGCTTCTTAGACGGCCGAAACCACTGTTTTGAGCCCCATGGTCTCTGGTTGGATCTGGGTTGCTAGTTCGGGAGCATCGGCGGCTCTGGATGGGATGGGTTGTGCCTGTCTCACTGCCATGGTCGGCTGAATAGCTGTTGATCACCTCGGTCTGCTCTCCAGGGACACCGGAACCGACGGCACTCGCCCCAATATGGACCACCCACGGCTATTCACCTCGACCGTGGCAGTGGGACAGGCACAACCCGGCCCACTCAACGCCCCCGATGCTCCCGGACTACCAACCCAGAGCTAACCCGAGACCAAGGTTCTCAAAACGGTGGTCTCGGCTATCCCTAAGGCCCAGGAGCAAGACGCCGATGTCCAGACAACCATACGCCAGCTGTTCATCATCAGCCAGCTGCCGTATGAATGCCCGCACATCGGCGCTATGGTCCTGGGCTTCTTAGACATGCCTGGACATCGGCGTCTTGCTCGTGGGCCTCGAGGACAGCCGAAACCACGTTCTTGAGCCCCTTGCTCTCGTGTTGGCTCTGGGTGGCTAGTTCCTGAGCATCGGCGGCGCTGGATTGGCCAGGTTGTGCCTATCCGACTGCTACGGTCGAGGTGAACAGGGTTTCCCTGGAGAGCCCTCGACGCTCCCGAACTGGCAACCCAGAGCCAACCCGAGACCATGGGGCTCAAAATGGTGGTTTCGGCCGTCTAAGAAGCCCAGGACCATGGCGCCGATGTCCAGGCGTTCATACTCCAACTGACTAATAACGAACAGCTAGCGTATGGAAGCCTGGACATCGGCGTCTTGCTCCTGGGCCTCGAAAACGGCCGAAACCACGTTCTTGAGCCCCTTGGTCTCGGGTTGGCTCTGGGTTTGTAGTTAAGGAGCATCGGGGGCGTTGAGTGGGCCGGGTTGTGCGTGTCCCACTGCCACGGTCTATGAGAATAGCCGTGGGTGGACCATATCGCCGAGTTTTCGTCGGTTTCGGTGTCCCTGGAGAGCAGATCGGGGTGACCAACGGCTGTTCAACCAACCGTGGCAGTGGTACAGACACAACACGGCCCATCCAGCGCACCTGATGCTTCCGAACAAGCCACCCAGAGACAAAGGGTTTCAACACCGTGTTTTCGGACGTCCAAGTGGCCCAGGACCAAGAGGTCAATCTCCAGGCAATCATACGCCAGCTGAAGCATTACGAAAAGCAAGACTACGTAGCCATAGATGGTCACCAGTACCAGCACAGCGGGGATCCCTATAGATCTTCGTGCCACCCTCTGTGCGTACACATGTCCTGTTCAATTGCCACGACGCTGCAGTGGCAGGACATCCCGCTACCTAAGAGACCCAGAGGGCCCGGACATCACAAAAACTGTAGGCGGATGCGGATTCACCCCGACTGTGGCAGAGGGACAGGCACAACCCGGCCAATCCAGCGCCCCCGATGCTCGTGAACTAGCAACCCAGAGCCAACACGAGACCAAGGGGCTCAAGAACCTGGTTTCGGCCGTCCTCGAGTCCCACGAGCAAGACGCCGATGTCCAGGCATCCATACGCCAGCTGTTCGTTATTAGATAGCTGGCATATGAACGCCTGGATATCGGCGCCATTGTCCTGGACTTCTTAGACGGCGGAAACCACCATTTTGAGCTCCATGGTCTCGGGTTGGCTCTAGGTCGCTAGTTCGGGAGCATCGAGGGCTCTGGATGGGCTGGGTTGTGACTGTCGCACTGCCACGGTCCGTTCAATAGTCGTGAGTCCCCCCAATCTGCGCTCCAGGGACACCGAAACTTACGACACTCGCCCCGATATGGACCACCCACGGCTATTCACCCCAACCGTGGCAGTGGAAAAGTCACAACCCGGCCCATCCGGCGCCACCGATGCTCCTGAACTAGCAACTCAGAGCCGACCTGAGACCATGGGGCTCAAAACGTTGGTTTCGACCGTCTGAGAAGCCCAGGACCATACGCAGATGCCCAAGCATTCATACGCCAGCTAACTTATAAAGAACAGCTAGTGTATGGATGCCAGGTGGCTTTTGAACGAGTTCGAAAACGGACGTGATCGGTGTGTCCGTTATCGATTTATCGGCGGTTGCTCGTTTTTTTTTTCGAGAATTTTTTGTGACATTTGTCGGGGGACTTGGGGATCGAAAGGGGGCTCAGACGGTCCGCGAAGAATGGCATTTTATCGTGGGTATTTTTTCTTGCTCTCGAACCCGAAACTTAATACGATTTTTTTGCGAAAAACCTAAAATCGCCAATTTTCTCGAAATGGGCCTTTCCCATGCGGTGGGGATTTAAAATTTGACGGTTGTACACAAAAATAGATTTTTTTCAACGCACAAAAATGTCCTAATCATTAATATTAGTGATATAGTTATTGAGAAATATTAATTTAAAGTTTTAAAATCGAATTTTTTCATTGGTCAGTTGCATGTCACGTCATCATGAAAGTATCCAATCAAATTTGACTGAAGCTGGCAACATTGCTTAAGACTCAATGTAACTTAGGTTTTAAGGTTATCTAGGCATAGAACTTTAAAACTTCTAAGTATCTATGTCATTGTTCCTAAGCGACGGAATAGTAGACGGTTTGAATCTCATTCCCATGTTGCCGGTTATACATAAAATTTAAAATTCAGATTTCCGCCTTTCAAATCGATTTTATTTATTTTATAAAAAACTAAGAGGATTTAGAAAAAAATTTTTTGGGAATTTGTTAATTTTGAGTTACTTCATTTAATTATGCAATAAAAAAAAATCATGGGAAAGGCCCATTTTTAAAAGCCCCTATCTCGAGAAGTACCTACGATTGGAAGACGCGAGATACGTTTTCGAAAGAGCAAACATAGTTCTTTGTTTTTTGTCTGCCGTTCGACTCTGCAGCTACCTCCTTCTTGGAGTAAAAATTCGTAAAGTCGAAATTGTTTTGCTTATATCTCGGAGGCGGTACGTCGGACGACGCGACGATCTTCTGAAGATGTTCCTCAATTATTGCGAGCAATCTTTCGCTAGAAGGTTCCGCAACTGTAAGACCTATCGTAAGAGAACTAGAAAAAAGTAGGGTGCCGCGAATCGATTTTCGTTGGGTACAGCTAGCTCTTAAAAAATTTGGGATGCCTGTTTCGAATAGATAATTAATACGGCTTTCTTTCTTCTACAGACGTCGCGGACGTAGAATTTACCGATTCTCCGCAAAAAATTCCAAAACTAAACCGTCCGCTCCAAAAACGTATCTTCTGGTAATATCTCCTTTATTGCGTCACGTATCGAATTATCGCTCACACGAAAATATTCGAAAAAAAATTAGCTACTAATCGTCCGAGAAACGTAAGGCCGTAGGAATAGCAGTTTTCGAGGAAAACGGCAGAAAATTTCGAAAATTCGAAAAATTCCTCTTGTGTGCCGAAGGTATACGATTGCGCTCCGGAAAGTTCCGAACGGACGCGTTGACAGACGTGAATTAAAGGAGCCGGTCTGGACGATGTACCTATCGGACGAACTGAATAAAAACTATAAATTCCGAAGATTCGCCTACCGATCGCGCCCGGATGGAGTCTCGTCGTTATTTCGAATTCGTTCAATTCGCAATGCGTTTGTTTTAATCCTCAAATTGGACACTTTTATTTACGCCTTATGGTAGCCGTGGTGTTCGAGTAGTTGGATACATAGTGAGTGATCTCAGGGTCGAAACCGCGACGGTGAAAAGTTTTTTTTCATCGACGTAACATTTTTTAATTATCTCCGATGGAAAAAAATAAATGCTACGTTATTATTATTATTATAGCCATCTGTATGTATTCAATGTTTTAACGAAAAATCCTTGGTTACAAAGAAGTATCGTTATGAAAGGAAAGAACGAGAAATCGATTATCTGCTCCGTCTTTGTCTTCTGTCTATGGTAAAGTAACATAACCTCGATGATTTATTTCAATCATCTTCGGTTGTTTATCGTTTCCAGAGTTGTTTCTTTCATTGAAATGGAACAGATAATGTAAGGTGCAAAACTGAAATTGAATATTGGAAAGATGCCTAGATATAAAAAAAATGGAACGGTATTCACCTTCAACAGATTTTGCTCGCCCACTATTGGGAACGAATTGTCCACATCACAAACAATAAGGTGTAAACGACAAAAAAGCAGATAAGATTGTAAAAGTTGAACTACAAAGTGAAATTCTATGTCACGGCGGGACCGGGAATCGAACCCGGACCTCCAGCTTTACGCGCTATTGCTCTACCATTAAGCTACCCCGACTATGACTTATTTTTCAATTTTTTCCGGCTAACTTGTTAACTTTGATAATCTTGGACTTCATCACAGAAAGCCATGCAAGAGAATCAATTTAACTGAAACGCCGGCTCTGCGTAATCCAACGCTAATCGTGAATTGATGTTAGAAGGTGTTATTTCTCACCAACCCGGTGATAGGGTATAATTTTGAAAATCCTCTGAAAAGTAAGTCACGGCGGGACCGGGAATCGAACCGGACCTCCAGCTTTACGGGCTATTGCTCTACCATTAAGCTACCCCGACTATGACTTATTTTTCAATTTTTCCGGCTAACTTGTTAACTTTGATAATCTTGGACTTCATCACAGAAAGCCATGCAAGAGAATCAATTTAACTGAAACGCCGGCTCTGCGTAATCAACGCTAATCGTGAATTGATGTTAGAAGGTGTTATTTCTCACCAACCCGGTGATAGGGTATAATTTTGAAAATCCTCTGAAAAGTAAGTCACGGCGGGACCGGGAATCGAACCGGACCTCCAGCTTTACGGGCTATTGCTCTACCATTAAGCTACCCCGACTATGACTTATTTTTCAATTTTTCCGGCTAACTTGTTAACTTTGATAATCTTGGACTTCATCACAGAAAGCCATGCAAGAGAATCAATTTAACTGAAACGCCGGCTCTGCGTAATCAACGCTAATCGTGAATTGATGTTAGAAGGTGTTATTTCTCACCAACCCGGTGATAGGGTATAATTTTGAAAATCCTCTGAAAAGTAAGTCACGGCGGGACCGGGAATCGAACCAGGGCCTCCAGCTTTACGCGCTATTGCTCTACCATTAAGCTACCCCGACTATGACTTATTTTTCAATTTTTTCCGGCTAACTTGTTAACTTTGATAATCTTGGACTTCATCACAGAAAGCCATGCAAGAGAATCAATTTAACTGAAACGCCGGCTCTGCGTAATCAACGCTAATCGTGAATTGATGTTAGAAGGTGTTATTTCACCAACCCGGTGATAGGGTATAATTTTGAAAATCCTCTGAAAAGTAAGTCACGGCGGGACCAGGAATCGAACCAGGGCCTCCAGCTTTACGCGCTATTGCTCTACCATTAAGCTACCCCGACTATGACTTATTTTTCAATTTTTCCGGCTAACTTGTTAACTTTGATAATCTTGGACTTCATCACAGAAAGCCATGCAAGAGAATCAATTTAACTGAGCCGGCGTTTCAGTTAAATTGATTCTCTTGCATGGCTTTCTGTGATGAAGTCTAAGATTATCAAAGTTAACAAGTTAGCCGGAAAAAATTGAAAAATAAGTCATAGTCGGGGTAGCTTAATGGTAGAGCAATAGCGCGTAAAGCTGGAGGTCCGGGTTCGATTCCCGGTCCCGCCGTGACTTACTTTTCAGAGGATTTTCAAAATTATACCCTATCACCGGGTTGGTGAGAAATAACACCTTCTAACATCAATTCACGATTAGCGTTGATTACGCAGAGCCGGCGTTTCAGTTAAATTGATTCTCTTGCATGGCTTTCTGTGATGAAGTCCAAGATTATCAAAGTTAAGTTAGCCGGAAAAAATTGAAAATAAGTCATAGTCGGGGTAGCTTAATGGTAGAGCAATAGCGCGTAAAGCTGGAGGTCCGGGTTCGATTCCCGGTCCCGCCGTGACTTACTTTTCAGAGGATTTTCAAAATTATACCCTATCACCGGGTTGGTGAGAAATAACACCTTCTAACATCAATTCACGATTAGCGTTGATTACGCAGAGCCGGCGTTTCAGTTAAATTGATTCTCTTGCATGGCTTTCTGTGATGAAGTCCAAGATTATCAAAGTTAACAAGTTAGCCGGAAAAAAATTGAAAAATAAGTCATAGTCGGGGTAGCTTAATGGTAGAGCAATAGCGCGTAAAGCTGGAGGTCCGGTTCGATTCCCGGTCCCGCCGTGACTTACTTTTCAGAGGATTTTCAAAATTATACCCTATCACCGGGTTGGTGAGAAATAACACCTTCTAACATCAATTCACGATTAGCGTTGATTACGCAGAGCCGGCGTTTCAGTTAAATTGATTCTCTTGCATGGCTTTCTGTGATGAAGTCCAAGATTATCAAAGTTAACAAGTTAGCCGGAAAAATTGAAAATAAGTCATAGTCGGGGTAGCTTAATGGTAGAGCAATAGCGCGTAAAGCTGGAGGTCCGGGTTCGATTCCCGGTCCCGCCGTGACTTACTTTTCAGAGGATTTTCAAAATTATACCCTATCACCGGGTTGGTGAGAAATAACACCTTCTAACATCAATTCACGATTAGCGTTGATTACGCAGAGCCGGCGTTTCAGTTAAATTGATTCTCTTGCATGGCTTTCTGTGATGAAGTCCAAGATTATCAAAGTAACAAGTTAGCCGAAAAAAAATTGAAAAATAAGTCATAGTCGGGGTAGCTTAATGGTAGAGCAATAGCGCGTAAAGCTGGAGGTCCGGGTTCGATTCCCGGTCCCGCCGTGACTCACTTTTCAGAGGATTTTCAAAATTATACCCTATCACCGGGTTGGTGAGAAATAACACCTTCTAACATCAATTCACGATTAGCGTTGGATTACGCAGAGCCGGCGTTTCAGTTAAATTGATTCTCTTGCATGGCTTTCTGTGATGAAGTCCAAGATTATCAAAGTTAACAAGTTAGCCGGAAAAAATTGAAAAATAAGTCATAGTCGGGGTAGCTTAATGGTAGAGCAATAGCGCGTAAAGCTGGAGGTCCGGGTTCGATTCCCGGTCCCGCCGTGACTTACTTTTCAGAGGATTTTCAAAATTATACCCTATCACCGGGTTGGTGAGAAATAACACCTTCTAACATGAAATACTATGATATCCACTTGTGAAAAAAAAGTACGCAAAACAATATTGTGGACACTGTGATAACATTTTGGTAAATTTAAATTTCTTCAATAATTCCAACATATATGACATTTATTCCATTTCAGAATAACTGTTCACAGTGAGTTCATGAAATTAAAACACCTGAACAAAAGGGGAAAACGAGTTAATAAAAAATAAAAAATGAAGACACACAAATACGTTATTTTCCAGTTATGTATTTCATACATTTATCCAGTAATTTACAACCGTATATCATCGCTGTAGTTTTAGCACAGCCAAGATGACGAAAAAAAATTGACTCTCAAAAATACAAATTTACAACTATTCGAATCCATTTATAAAAAATGAAAACTAATATTGCATGTAGAAAAACAGAGCAGACAACAATAATTTTCTTCCTGATAGAGTGTCAATATCGATTGAAAAGATTGAATCCAAAAAAAAATATAGTTCTTAGCATACTAAATAAATGCAACAGAATATACTCTCAATATAAATTGTACTTGAAAACTTATTGGAATTTCGAAACGCTTCTTCGATTGAAACATTAGATATCATATCCACAACATACTTTACAACCGCAATATCCTCGCTGTGGTTTCTAGCACAGCCAAAATGACAAAGAAAATAAACTTCCCAGAAAATAATAAATTTACAACTAATTTCTTCGATTCCTTCTATATAAAACGAAGAAGAAATTACTTCACACTCTTCAATATGAATACTTAAACAACAAAAGAAAATCATCATCAGTGCACTTCAAAATCTTTTCATCCCGTGACATTCATATCGAAAATCGACCGCATTGTAGACGCCATGGTTTTCAAGTTTGATCTTGTCCTAAGGATTTCCCAAAATTTCGAAAATTGTTTTGTGGTGCTTGTATGTTGTTCTTATGTTTTGGCGTCTTAAAATTCTTCCTATTCTATCAGTGACGCCCTTGATATATGGAAGCGTGACGTGACTATTGAATGGTTGTAAGGGCTCAGTCGGATGTTGGGTGTTTTCATTTTGACGTAGAGCATTTCTAATATGTTTCGATCTGTATCCATTCTTTTTTAGCGCAGAGGTAACATTGTTAAGTTCATGAGGACGTTTCTGGTCATCAGCTAAACGTAGTGATCTAGAAATCAAAGTATTAGCAACCGCTTGTATTTGTGAGGATGGTGGTGTGAATCTGCGTGTAAATATCTATCAGAGTGAGTCGGTTTTCTGTATACTGTGTGATTGTAATTTTCTTGTGATTCCTTCGAAATCAATACATCTAGGAACGCTTATTTGTTATCTTCTCCCAATTCTACGATAAATTGTATATTTCGATGTTGTCCATTTAGGAACTTAACACAATTATCAACTTTGTTTCGCGCATGTGGCCATATAATGAAAACGTCGTCCACATATCGAAGCCATAATTTAGGTTTGAAAGGTGTTTCATCAAGTGCCTCTTTCTCAAAATATATTCATGATATATATTTTGAGAAAAAGAAGGAAATAGAGGTGCAATCGCTGCAACAGTAGAGTCAGCGATATAAACCAACGTTAAAAATACGAACATATTCATTGTATAAGTTAAGCTCGATTTATTATACTATTCGCGTCGTAATAAAAATTGTTTTTAAAGAGGATTTCGGTGTTCCAAAAAACGTAAATGGCGACGAGGATGGGATATCTTCATTAATTCGTTAAAAACCAAGAACTCTCGTGAAATATCAGTTTTCGTGGTGGCCGAATTAAGTGAATCTCAATTCTTAAAAAGATATTCGAACATTGAACACAAAAGTTTACTCTGCCGTCACAGTGGTGCGAAAAGTGTGAAACGAAGTACCATCCCGAGGCAATAGTAATCCCCAACGAGGAGAAATCCGAACACGCAGCTCACCGAGGCCTAGCAAACCCGTGACTGCCTGGAACAATTGACGAAAAATCGTTAGTACAAAAGCTTAAACTTCCTAGTCTTTCAACGTTCCCTAGTGGAATCGAACATAAAATCTCTATTGCTATAGGTGTTTAAAGATTCATCAATCAGAATTGATTCATTAACGCAACAATTGTCGTCGTTAAAAATAGCACAAAATAAAAGCAATCAAGCTAAAATGGCGAATCCACTTGATATCGCCGCAAAATTCGGCGCTCTTTTAGCTTCGTTTGACGGAGATTGCAAGAAATTACATTTTTTCCTAAAAAGTTGTGATCAATTTTTGATGCAGTTTAGTGAAAGTGAAACAATTGTGAAAGCATATTGTTTAGCAATTATCAGAAATAAATTATTTGATAAAGCCGCAGATGAATTAAATTCATCAAATATAAATGATACTTGGAATGCTTTGAGAGAATTCCTCATTACTAAATTCGGAGATCGCGTAAATCTCGATGTTCTTACAAATGAATTGTAATTTGTTCCCAAATTTCGTAACGAAAGTATGTTCGAATTTATGGACCGAATTAAAAACTACAAAATTCGCATCAATAATAGAACTGACGCTGAACCGACTTTAGACAATAACATGAAATTGTTGCATAAAGATTTAGTGAAAAACCTCGCTAAAAATGTATTGTTAGGTAATGTTCCTATAGATTTACAAACTTCAATGTTGACTACGACCAATCTAACGTTTGATTTAGCCGTTCAGATGGTTGAAAATTATACGGTGCAAAAAGAACAATTAGATATTGTCACATATAAATTGGTTCCCTTAGTAATGGTGAAATGGTGCGCCGAATGTTCGGCCACCAAAGAAACATCTCGTTCCACGTTGGGAAAATCCATTCACCTTACCCTACGTGATATTTAAGTAAGTAAGTAAGTAAGTAAGTAAGTATTTATTTCGTGCCAAAAATTTCATAATTTATCATTGCACATGTCAAAGTAAAATATCCAATAAAAAAAAAACGAGATAAAAAATACATAGTACACTACATAGTATCACAGATAGTAAATATTCAGACCACAGCGCTCAGAATTGATCGCTCGGCCCAACTCACCAACCCCAGGTCTCCCACAAATACTAGAAATGGGAAGCAATGTCCATCCTAAAGAACTCATCCAAATCAAATATTGCCGACTCAATTAGAAGCGCCTTGAGTCTGATTTTGAAAGTCAAGATGGGAAGGTGCCTCGCACCTATAGGCAATTTGTTGTACAAATTAACAGCAACAAAGTTAATTCCGTTTTGGGCCTTACTCAGTCTATAAAAGTTTTTTCTTAAATTGAATTTACCTCGAGTATCATGTTGATGGCAATCATTATTCAACAGAAAAGATTCCGAGTTACCATGTATCCAAGCGAGACACTCAAGAATATAAAGCGAGGGCAGGGTGAGAATACCCAAATCCCTAAAGGCTCCTCTACAACGCTCGCGATATCTCAGTCCCCCCACTATTCTGACTGCTCTACGCTGCAAACGAAAGAAGCTACCAGCCTGAGAGCTACTTCCCCATGCCAGAAGGCAGTACCTAAGATGTGATTCAATAAGGGCAAAATAAGCAAGTTTTAATACATCTACAGACACTAAGGTCGATAAGTTACGTAAAACATAGATGTTTTTACTTAATTTTGAACTGAGAAGTGAAACATGTTTGTCCCATTTGAGTGTGGAATCGAGATGAACTCCCAAAAGCTGACATATTCCTCCTCCCCCTGCAAAACTTTTTTTTTAATGTAAATACCAGACTCTGTGTCTTAGACAGATTCATACTGAGGCCATTACCCGAGAACCATTCCAAGGCCCCCAACTGTATTTCTCCAGACTGCTCAAAAAGCAGGTCCAAATTACTGCCCTGGATTGAAAATGCAGTGTCGTCTGCAAAGAGAGTAGCGCTGACACCCTGATGGTTAGCAGTTAAAAAATCAGGCAGGTCATTGATGAAGATCAAAAATAATATTGGTCCTATGATAGAACCTTGTGGAACTCCTGTTTTTATATTGGCTTCCTTGGAATAAGAGTCATCAACGAAGACTACCTGACTTCTATCACTTAGAAAAGATTTAATAAGCGCCACACTCCTCACATCAAAACCATACTTATCTAGTTTCGCTAAGAGTTTTTCGTGAGAGACACAGTCGAAGGCCTTGGTGAGGTCAAGGAAAACGACCACCGAATACAGGCCCAGCTCAAAACAATTGATGGTTTCATTAATGAATCTAATCTTTGCAGCAGAAGTATTTTTTTTCTTTCGGAAACCGAATTGACACTCAGAAAACAAGTTGTTAGCCTCAAAGTGATTAGTGATTTGATTGCAAAGCAATTTCTCAATAATCTTAGAGAAAACCGGAACCAATGATATTGGACGATAATTAGAGACGTCATCTCTACTACCTTTCTTAAAAATTGGAATAACTTTAGCGATTTTTAGACATTGAGGAAACACTCCATTTAATATGCACTTAATAACTAAGTGTGTTAATGGAAACAGCAAAACATTAATATTTTTCTTAATGATACTGGAAAATAAACCAAAGTAATCTCTCGATCTGGAGTTTTTTAATGAACAGATAGCATCTCTTACTTCGTTGTAAGAAACCTCTCTAAAAGTGAAGGTCAGATTTCCAGGACTGCCTTTGAATGTTCCCTCAGTGTCAGCGCAATTCGGTGGAATGTCTCGCAAAATGGACTCCGCTATGGTACTGAAATGTTGATTGAATTTGTCAGGGCCCAAACATGGTGGCACTCCTGACCTGGCTGAGCTCCTACCTTGGTTCACAATATCCCATGTGGTTCTGCTTATATTACCGGAATTCGCAATTACATTGTCATGATACTCAGTTCTAGCTTTTTTCAAAGATAATCTATAAATGAATCTTAGTTTATTTCTATCACGCTTCAAATCATCACTCTGATAATACTTATACATTTCACTAACTAAGCGCAATCTAGTTCTCATTTGTTAAAGTTCTTCAGTAAACCATTTGTTCACAACGTGAACAGAGGTCAAATTCAAAGTGGAAAGTTCGTCGTCCAGTTCGATCAGACCACCGGAAAAGCCGAATTCCTTGCACCGAAAGTCAGCATTTTCCGGTCGTACATTGGCCGGTCACGCCATATGACGACATCCTGCCGCGGACCCCACTTTGTAGAATAGTTTGCGTTATTATGTAGTATATAAGTAATAGTTAGTAAAAATAAATTAGTCACTCAACTCCACAAGTTCGATCCATTTTACCGCTGCCACTACGTACCACCCGTACCCAAACACAAGTTTTGATTGGCAACAAATTGAACACAAGATTCAATTTATCAACGAATTGGGCACAAGTTCCAATTCATCTGTAGACAAAAAAGTGTAGTTGCACCAAACTACACTTTCTTTGCACATGGTCCTTCGAGCTTACAAACATTGAACCAGCAACCTGTGGAACCCTGAGTGTCTAGAGCCCTTCAGTCTTCTACATATTGAACGAACCGCTCAGAAAATCTAACACCGAATTCTCCAAGTAATTGTTACAAATACAATGGCATCAAACATCCAAGATCAATGCAACCAACAAACCAGCACTGGAGAAGCCATCAGGCAGATCCTGTCGAACATGAAGAAGGATTCCGGGTCCAGGAAAACAATTTCCTACTATCAAACTCGTCAGGTAGCTCTCGCTCAGCACTGGGAATCATTTGAAGCTGTCCACGCCACCCTGTTGCCTCTAATTCCTGCGGATCACAAATACGTTACCAACGACTTCTACAAACAAGTGAAGGACGTATATGAAAAAGCCAGCAACTACATCAAAGATGGAATGGCCCAACTCACCGGTGATGGAGACGATCTCGACGCCGATGAAGTTCAAATACACGCTGCCGGTATCGAACAATCATTTCCGCCACGAATCAAAACCCAGCTTGTTAAATTGGAATCTTTTCAAAAGAAGTACAATCCATCAACGAAATAATTAAAATTAATAAAAACAAGAGTTATTGGGATTTCCAACTGCAAGCCTTAACCAGGAAATGGGATGACATCAACAATCGACACGACGAAATTCTCGCCAACGAGGATGAATATTCACAATCTTATCAAGAATCAGACGCATTCTACGATCAACAACAGAATTATCAACAAATGGTCCAAACTCTTACTTCCATCCCTGCGGAGAAACCTCAGCAAACCGCTGCTACATTGCCCCGGTTACAAATGCCAAAATTCGAAGGAGATTACCAAAACTGGCCGACTTTCAGGGATATATTCGCAAGAATTATTCATCAAAATCAGTCGATAGGAAACGCAGAAAAATGCAATACCTCAAAACCCATCTGACGGGCGAAGCCAGCAAATTAATACAGCATCTCTTAACGTGCGACACTAATTACACGACCGCCTGGGAAATCATTCAAAATCGGTATGATAACAAACGGCTACAATTCGCCAAACATATGGACAATTTGTTGTATCTTCCATCTTCCAATTTCGAATCAGGAGCCGCTTTAAAGAAACTCCACGACACAACAGTAGAAACAATCCAGGCGATCGGCAACTTGGGAATCGCTACCGATCAATGGGGTCCCATGGTGGCGCACATCATTACCAAAAATGGACGCCGAGTCGAGAAAAGTATACGAATTATCTTTGGAACGTCCCAAGGATATACAAACGCTGGAAAATGTACTGGCATTTTTGGAAAAGAGGTTCCAATCCCTTGAGACAGCAAAACCTACCCCAAAAAAGGCTGAATTCACCACGTTCAATAAACAATCTTGGACGATTAAAACTCATCACGTCAGAACTAATAGATGTGCAATATGCAAAAATGATCATGCGCTACATAAATGCGGTAAATTCCTCGCCATGTCGGTCGATGACCGCCAAAAGACCGTCAACAAGCTTGGGCAATGCACCAACTGTCTGACACACAAAAAAGAAGAAGCTTGCCACAGCATATTCAAGTGCCGAAAATGTAACAAACCGCATCATACGTTACTTCATCGGAAACAACATTAAAAACAACAGCGTTAACACCCAAATCGTTCCACAAGAATATAGCGTCGTTAACCACCTGGGCAGGACGCCAATTCCACCAGAAACACCGCACCTACCACTGTTAGCAACAGCGCTTGTGAAACTAGAATCTGGCATGGGGACACACGAAACAATGCGCGCCTTAATAGATCCAGGATCCCAAGCATCATTTATTACGGAAAATGCTGCACATTTGCTTGGACAACCTAAATTCAAGCATCGCACCCAAATAGCTGGATTAGGAAAAACGAAATAAGTGTGTCCAAGAATAAAATATTCACGACGATGCGACCCAGATTTCAAAGCCAATTTGAACTAACAGCTGAACTTCTGATATTACCAAGGTTAACGACGTCAATGCCCCGTACACAGCTAAACAGTGCAAATTCGATCGACGGTGAACTTACTTTAGCTGACCCAACATATCGTCTGCCGGGTAAAATAGACGTGTTAATTGGCATTGACCTTTTCACGGACATTATTCTCGACGGTGTGCAGAAGAGACCTGACGGAACAATTGCCCAACGCACTGAACTGGGTTGGATTATATCAGGCATCGCGGACAACTTATCTCCCAAACAACATACAATAATCAGCATGGTAGTTGACATTCAAGACGACCATTTGCTCACTAAATTTTGGGAAATTGAAGAAGTGGAATCTCCTCACGTGTTGAGTACAGAAGACAACCACTGCGAAAAATTTTACACGGAAACAACTCGGAGAAATTCGGATGGAACTTACACCGTTCGCCTCCCTTCAAAGAAAATGCGTCCGACCTTGGGCTATCCGTAAAAAGCAATCGCTCGATTATTTCAACTCGAAAAAATTTCGCACCGACAGCAAATTAGGGTTGGAATATAAAGGATTCATGAAAGAATACTTGCAATTGAAACATATGGTACCGGTGACACAATTATGGAAAAATGCAGACACGAGAAAATATTACATTCCACATCAAGCAGTCATCCGAGAAGACAAACCAATACGAGTCGTTTTTAACGCATCGTCATCCACCAGTACCGGACTTTCGTTAAACGACGTGTTGCACACGGGTCCGAAAGTTCAACAAGACTTACAAGATATACTTTTGAGATGGAGAATCCACCGAATAGCCATGACTGCCGACATAGAAAAAATGTACCGTCAAGTGAAACTATCCAAAGTCGACCAGCCATATCACACGATACTATGGAGATTCTCTGAGGACGACCCCATTCTAGAATATCAGCTGTCCACTGTTACCTATGGAACTGCCCCGGCCTCATACCTAGCTATAAGAACTCTACTTCAATTAGCCCAGGACGAAGAATTCGAATTCCCTAACGCTAAAACTTATGTAAAGGAAAACTTCTACGTCGATGATTTCCTGATAAGCGTCCCATCACAAGAAGAAGCGTGGAACGTCCGGTCGGAAATGGAAAAATTAATGCGCAAAGGGGGTTTCAATCTCAGAAAATGGAAGAGCAATGAGACCAATACCTCGACGAATGAATATCTTCACACTTTCGGCGAAAATTATCAAGAAACGACGAAGATTTTGGGTATTACGTGGCTGCCCGGTACCGATGATTTCCAATTTAAAATTAAATTATCCCTGGAAACGCCCAAAACCAAGAGAATTATGTTATCGGAGATTGCTTCAATTTTCGACCCTCTTGGATTTTTATCTCCCATTACAATAAAAGCAAAAATCCTCATGCAAGATATATGGAAAGGGAACTACGGTTGGGACGAACCTCTACCATATCAACTAGCATCCGCCTGGAACTCGCTAAAAATGGAACTTCATGCTTTAAAAAACATCAAAATTCCTCGTTGGATTAATTACAAATCCAATCGCCGAATGGAACTTCATGCCTTTGCGACGCTTCCGACAAAGCTTACGGCGCAGTCATTTACGTCAAGGTTCTAAACGCAAGGGGATAGCAAACATAACTCTCTTGCAATCAAAATCCAAGGTCACCCCACTCAAAAACAAAAACCACGCCCAGACTAGAATTGTGCGCCGCGGTTTTGCTGGCAAGGATGACAAAAGAGCAGTTGCGGTCCTGACTTCGTGTAACTTCACACTTTACGCCTGGTCAGATTCAACAATAGTTCTAGCGTGGCTGAAAGGAAAACAACAAAAACGCTGTGCCTTCGTCAGCAGTAGGGTGGATGAAATCAATCAACTAATTGGTACCGATTGTTGGCATCATGTCAAGACTCAAGAAAATCCAGCCGACCTAATCTCACGAGGAGTCAATCCTAGTCAGCTCTTAAACAATGACCTATGGTGGCAAGGGCCAAAATGGTTAACTGGAGATACCAAGGAAATAATAAAGTCGTACAAACCATTACGTAAGGTCGAGGAGAAAGTGACGACAAATCAAGCGTCATAATATTGGCATCCTCCATAGAAGAAGAATTTATCCTAACACACAAATTTTCGAGCTGGAACAAAACTATTCGTGTCATGGCTTACTGTCAAAAATTCATCAAAAATGCTGTCGAATAACGGTATCCAAAAATCTTTCGGCAGCAGATCTTCATGAGGCTCGTACAGCTGTGCTACAGTACGTTCAAAAACAACATTTCCCGAGGAATGGCTATGCCTCAAATCAAAACAGAACATCAAACAGAAAAGTTCCATCAAAAGTTTCACACCCTTCATGGACAACGAGGGTCTCATCAGAATAGGCGGTAGACTGCACAACTCTATTGCGGCATATAACGAAAAGCACCCCATAATTCTTCCAAATAAGCATCACCTGACCGATATCATCATTAAATATGCCCACTTGCAAACATTACATGGGGGAAATAATCAAACATTGACCTACTTGAGACAGCAATACTGGATACCTCAAGCAAAAAACAAGATAAAGAAAGTCATTCGCAATTGTGTGAAATGCATCAGAAATTGTTCACAAATAGTAAAGCAGCAGATGGGTACCCTTCCGGCTGCAAGAGTTAACCCGTCACCTCCCTTCACTCACAGCGGGTCGACTACGCCGGTCCGATTAAATTGCGATTCTCGAAAGGCAGAGGCGCTAAATCCTACAAAAGTTACATCGCTATTTTTGTCTGCTTATCCACTAAAGCGATTCATCTAGAAGCCGTCAGTGATCTCACCACCGATGCATTCATGGCAGCTCT
The DNA here is from genome assembly GCA_020654155.1 of Novius pumilus. Taxonomy (NCBI): domain Eukaryota; kingdom Metazoa; phylum Arthropoda; class Insecta; order Coleoptera; family Coccinellidae; genus Novius; species Novius pumilus. Next base: position 24,536 of record JAIFOV010000070.1, read on the forward strand.
ACGACGATTCATGTCAAGAAGAGGAGAGTAACGGACATCTATAGCGACAATGGAACCAATTTTGTCGGTGCCAAAACACCCTCGATCGATATCTCCGACAAGTCATCCCAGAAAAATCTTTTGAGGATGCGGTTGCATCGGAATACTTAATCAATTGGCACTGGATACCTCCATTCAGTCCCAATTTTGGAGGCCTATGGGAAGCCGGGGTGAAATCCGTCAAACATCACTTGAAAAGAGTAATCGGAGAAACCACATTGACGTTTGAGGAAATGAGCACTCTCCTGTGCCAAATAGAAGCCTGCCTCAATTCTCGCCCATTGACACAAATTTGCGACGCTCTTCAAGATACAGCCGTTCTCACTCCTGGCCACTTTTTAATTGGAAGACCTATAAACGCTCCTCCCGACATTCCGGATGTTGAATCAGAAAAAATGTCTCTCAACAAAAGATGGGGTCAATACAAAAATGAAAAAGGACTTTTGGAAACAATGGACTTCGGAATATCTGTCAAGACTTCAGCATCGTCACAAATGGCACGATCAGGAGGAAAATCTGGAGATTGGCGATATCGTGATCATCAAGCAAGACAACATTAATCCCAATAACTGGCCCTTGGCAAAATTACAGATACGCATCCTGGACAGGACGGCCTCGTGCGAGTAATAACGGCGAAAACGGCAGACCACAAAGAAATCAAGAGATCTATCTCAAAGATATGCAAGCTTCCGATTCATCAGCCGCCAGAATCAATCAAGAAAGAAAACCGGCCAAAATCGTCCGTCTCTTCCAATTTAACATCACTACTGCTATGTTGCCTCGTATTGTGCACAGGAATTCAACCTTCAACTGCAAACTATACCATGATTCAATTAGAAGCAGGAATTTACATTGAGCACTTAGGAATGATTCACATAGACACCGGTACATTAAGAATCGACTTGAATTTTCCCAAACACAAAATGATCGAAGACCAGAAAATGTGAATCAAACAATCACTCAATTTGAAGCACTGTGCCAAGAAGGGAAGCAGCAAATAGGTGGCATTCATTGTACAGAATTCGTTCATCATCTTCAACAACAGGCCGCAGAAATTGCATTGCATATGGAAACCATAAACTGTACGCAACACCAGCGAAGGAAAAGGGGACTGTTAGGAAGTTCATGACGTCAGTATTTGGAGTAAACGATGAGGTGTATCATGATATAGACGCGCTTCATCAGAATCAACAGCATCTAATTGACATCACCAAGCATCAATCCAAATTACTGGTATCCACCACCGCAGCGGTTGAATCCTCTGAGAAACGGATCAGCCAAAAATTAGAAAACTTTCGCTTGAAATTCAACCAAGGCTTGAAATTATTAGAAGAAAATAAGGGATGGTTCAAAACAACTGACTTAAACCGCATCAATGTCCAGCTGTTAATAAATTTTCAACTTGCAACCAATTATCTGGAAGAAATTTCAAACAAATATTCTACGCTAAGCCGGGCGTATCATAATGAAGGCCATCTGTATGACTTCATATTACCAAACAAGGTGAAGGTCATCATCAAGAATGTCACCTCGAAGCTTCCAGCCTCTCTTAAAATACTAAGTCGTCCATGCCGGAGAATTGTTGTGCAGCACGGAACTTCCGGAATCGAAGTATTTGCATATCTATTCATTGTTGGAAATTCCAAATATCAACTGATCAAAACAACGCCGATCCCCAGGAAAGAAGCGAACGCAACGTTTTCCATTATTCGACCAGAGCCTTCATTTTTGGCAGTTCACTACAACGAACAAAAATATTTCGAGCTCAATGACATTCAATTCAAACAAGCTAGCGTCATTGGTCCTCAAGAATATGCGATATCTCCGTTGGTTATACGAGATATAGATTCGGCACCAAACTGTATCATCGATCATTTGTTCAACAGAACAGATGCACCTAACTGCCAACTCTTACGACTCACAATACACTCCATGCGATGGATTAAACTGCAGAAAAAGAATACGTGGCTTTTTATTGTCAACAATCCAATCAGAGCGGCGATTATTTGCAACGGCCAGAGGGAGGAAGTGACATTAAATGGTTCCGGAATAATACACATTTCACCTTTCTGTTCGATACAAACTAGAGGAACTACTCTGCTCTCCCGCACGGATGATGAAATCACAGTCTCCAGCACTTATTTCAAACAAAGTCATCCTAATCTACTTTCGAATAACATAATGAAGGCGCCTGAAGTACAATCAGCGGAATTTGCACCCGAACCTGGGTCAACTGAAGATAAATTGTTCCGTCACCTAGTCGAGGACGCCAGGGAAATAGACGATCAAGTTTCAACTACGTTATGGTTAGATATTAATATTCCGACCGTCTCGATCATTGGTGCTGTGGTTGCTTCGTTAGTTTTCGTCGCGATTGTGTTGTACCTACGCTGCAAAATTCGGAATTCCAATACGCTACATCGCAATCATCGAGAAGAACAATTAGCAACCTCTGATGAATTCGTCTTGGAGCCTATCGCTTCACCAACCCTTCGTCGTGGGAAATGAACTCATCAAGGGCTTCCCCCCAATATGTTCACAACGTGAACAGAGGTCAAATTCAAAGTGGAAAGTTCGTCGTCCAGTTCGATCAGACCACCGGAAAAGCCGAATTCCTTGCACCGAAAGTCAGCATTTTCCGGTCGTACATTGGCCGGTCACGCCATATGACGACATCCTGCCGCGGACCCCACTTTGTAGAATAGTTTGCGTTATTATGTAGTATATAAGTAATAGTTAGTAAAAATAAATTAGTCACTCAACTCCACAAGTTCGATCCATTTTACCGCTGCCACTACGTACCACCCGTACCCAAACACAAGTTTTGATTGGCAACAAATTGAACACAAGATTCAATTTATCAACGAATTGGGCACAAGTTCCAATTCATCTGTAGACAAAAAAGTGTAGTTGCACCAAACTACACTTTCTTTGCACACATTTATTATTATTATGTTTTTTAATATGCAAAGTACGTTCCGGAAATGATATGAGATAAGCATCAATGATGTTTTGTTTGAAAATTTTAAAGGATTCATCACAATCCAAAGCAGGGTCACTAATATAATCCCATGACAAATTCTCCAGGATTTTAAACATGACACCAAAACCCCGTTGAGTTAGAGGGCGAAACTTCTTACATGTGGGCTCAGAGTGTTTAATTTTTAAATCCGCCAGCAAATACTGAGCACCGTGGTCGGAGAGATCAGTGTTCAGCGTCCCAGTGGACATGCTTTCAGATGTGAAATTAACTAATATATTGTCTGAGCAATTTTTTTTCCTGGTCGGCTCTCTGATTTTTTGCTCAAAGCCAAATCGCCAGAAGGTGGACGATACAAACATAATATTGACACATTAAAATCTTTCAAATGCACTGCACTTATCTCACATGCATTGTCCACAGACATCTCTGTCAGTTTGTTGAGCGCACTGAACTTTATGGTATTCTTCACCAGAATTAGGTAACCTCCAAGGCCCGACTTTTCACGTGCGGAAGCTGCACCGAGGTCCCAACCAATCATCGTGAAAACTCTGGCCTCCCCACAGGTCAACCAGTGTTCAGTTACACAAGCAACCTTCCAGTCAACACCCTGATTACCAAAAAAGAAATCAATTTCATTGACCCTATTGCGGATGCTCTGTATATTAAAATGAATCAGAAACATGTCACTGTGTGAAATATTGTTTTTCAACTTCTTGGAGTTAGCGTCACAACTTGCCCTAGCTACTGGGTACGTTAATTCCCCTTTTTCATGATCTGTTTTTTCGGCAAAAAATACTGAGATACGATTGCGCCGCTTGGCCAACAGTTCAGTTCTTTAGCCTTCTCGAGAGAACTGGTATTTATTGCAACTCTAAACGAACAATAACTTTCAGGGTACTTCGAGTCAATAGACTCACACTCGGCTTCTTTAAAGTTTTTTTTCACCATCTTGGTAAAATCTTCGGTCTTAGTGTTGGCTTCTATACGTGATACGAAAAGAAAAATCTTCTTCTCACTGGCACGGATATTACCTTCAGTTGATCTACCTGTAATACACCAACTACGTCTTTGTTTCCTTTTTCGTTGAAAACCGGTATCAGTATTAGTTGTGATAACATTAACATCATCCTTATTATTATTAATTGTTTCCATCGTTTTCGTGTTGACGTTATTACTTTCGGGGTTATGAGATACGTCCGCACTGACTTTGACAGTTGGCCTGTTAGGCGTATCAATTGCGCTACGATCGTTCGATCGTCGTCCAATTGTCTCCGGGTGCGGTTTATCACAACTGGTTTCTTGGTTTGATTGTTCTTTCTGCGCAAGGCTAGAGTCCTTTGAGTTGGTGTTACCACCTGATTTCGACCTTGATACACTCGGATTTTGTTTACCATTATTTAGGAGCTCCGGTGTTTTATCACTCACTTTTTTATGCATTGGCGAATCACCAGATAATTGAATTTGATTCTGGAGTAACTTTATGATTTCCTCCTTGTGTTTAATAATTGTAGATTTATCCTGAATAATGGCATCCTTTTCTCGAACTATTTGATTAAGAAATTTCACTTCCATTTTGAGACGATCAATTTCAAACACCGAGAAGTTTATGGAGTCTTGAAATTGTTCTTGCTGCTGATCGGCACAAGAGACGAAATTTTCACAGTTTTCAGTTACACCCTTAAAACGTTTCTCAGTACAACTACGGTGGTATAAACTATCACAGGACGAACATTTAATAGTGTTCGTAATAGCATTCCGGTTACATATTCCATACGTATGCTTCCCGGCCATATTAACACCATGAATCGTTGAAGACTACAACTACTATGAATAATATGATTTGAAGCCGTCCGGCGGATACCAGGAGTTCTGTTACGGATTGAAGCATACTCTTACGCGGCTCATGTGCCGAAAACCTCAATGTTAACAGAATTCCTGGAAATGTGCCGTCAGGCCACCGGAAAATCAGGGGAAGGGAACCGAACTTTCGTCGGTACCAAAGAGGTTTCGCTCCGCAATCCTGTAGGAGATCGTCCCGTATAAACGATCTCCCTTCACGCGTACCGCCGGTAATAGTAATATTTGGAAATTACTCCAAGTAACGACGGGCGCGTTATTAGTGATATTTACTTTGTGTTTTATATTTTAAATTCTCGTTTCGTTGTGTTTGTGAACACTCCAATGTTGGGAGCTATTGGATTAGCAGTTTTACTTTTGGGGTGAGTCAATATACCGTTAAATCCGTATATTTGTGTTTTACTCGACGAGCATCGTCACGAATTTACGCTACCCTGAGCGAAAACCCCTGCGCCAACTAGTACGATAAACAGAAATCTAGTTGCCTTAAATTCCGGAAAATACGTAGTTTCGTTTTTTTTTCTCAATAAGCGCGATTGCCGTGAACGGCACATTTTCGTTTTTGTTCGTTTCATTTTTTTTTTTTTCAGGAAACGCAGCTCCTGCGAACGGCGCGTTTTCGGTCGTTTGTTCGTTTCTTTTTCAGGACGCGACAACCGCGAGTGACCAATTTATTGGTGTTTTCCGTTTCGTTTCATTTTAGGAAACGCCACAACCGCGAGAGCCGTATTATGAACTCAACGTATCGAAATACGATTCACGTCGCAGGAACTCGGCCGGCACCGCGTCGGGAAGTACCGCTTCGTCCGGCTCAGATAATCTCCTATATATTCCGCGTGATCTAGTTACAGAAATACTTCAGAGCCACCATTCGGACCCTCTTTCAGGACAGTTAGGGTTGTCCAAAACACTAGACAAAATCAAAACGCGATATTATTGAACAAACTTAGTAAAAGACACGGAAAAATTCGTCAAAGGTTGCCCGGACTGTCAACATAGAAAAGGCACGACCCAGCGCAAATCCGGATTGTTACAACCAATTCCAGTCGGACAACCTTTTGACAAAGTCGGTACCGATCTTTTGGGACCGTTTAGAAGGAGTAGGTTAGGGAACACGATGATAGTAGTCGCGACAGATTACGCCACGCGATACTTCGAAACTGCCGCATTGAAAGCAGGAAAGGCGGATCCCGTAGCCGACTTTATCGTAAAAAACAATATAACACGCCATGGTAGCCTCAGACATATTCTCAGCGATAGAGGACAAACCTTCCGGTCCGAACTAATTAGGGAACTTCTGAACAAAATGGGAGTGCATAGTCAATTCACGACTGCAAGGAGAGAGCAGATTACCGCTGAAAATCTGCCTCTTGGTGAGTAGCGCCAGCACGGACCTTAGCGTAGAGGCGGAAAACCCCGATAAAAACCATCCCCTCTTTTTTTTTACCCCCAACATTCGTCCCGCAAGGAGAGAGCAGATTACCGCTGAACATCTGCCTCTTGGTGAGTAACGCCACCAAGAACCTTAGCGTAGAGGCGGTAAACCTCGATAAAAACCAACCTCCCCATTGTTTCTTTTTACTCCCTTAAAAAACGCTTCAAAAACGTTGTTCATAAATATTTTGTACTGGTTTTGCAAACAACCTTGCAATGGACCTCCGTTGTGTATATTTTCTTTACGTATTGCAATCCCATTTTTTCACCCCCAACACTCCCCCGCAAGGAGAGAGCAGATTACCGTTGAACATCTGCCTCTTGGTGAGTAGCGCCACCACGGGTCTCAGCGTAGAGGCGGAAAACCTCGAAAAAACCCAAACACCCCCTTTATTTTTTTTTCTCTCTCTTTAGGTCTTACGATAAAGTAATATTACGTCATGTTAAGGTACGTCATCTACTAACCCTCGGAACTGCGTTTGCACCTCAATTCATTTGAAACCCCTGGCCGCCGGCTTGTCGATCACTTGAAAGCTTGGGCTACGCTCCTCTAATGTCCGTGTTCGAGATAACGGCGACATACTCGTAGCTAGGATAAGACTACGAGAATATTTTGTTTATGGTTTTTTTACGCGAGACAATACACGCGCAAGACGCGATTTTTGTTTTCGTCTCTATAAAGAGACTATGTTTTCACACGGGACGATCTGGAATACGCCGATTTTCATTATTTCTTTCTCTCTCTCTTGTTCTGCGCAACGGAGAAATATTTTATACGGAACGACAGTAGGCGATGATTGTACTTTAATTTTTTTTCCTCCAAGAAGAGGATAATTTTCCGCACGCGGAGGAAGAGCTATAAAGGGTGCTTCGAGACCAACAAGCCAGGGTAGAATGAACTGGGGGAACAAAGCTAGCCACTTTGCAAAGGGTTACCCCGCTTTTCATGCCGCTTATCATGCTTACCTCGAACACTGACCATACCCATACATTGTAAATATTCAATTATTGTAAGGTAGATAGATGGGTAATCTTAATTTAATTTAAGATAAGTTTTAAGATTAAAATTCAAAATTAGACAGACTCACCCCAGGACACCAACGAGACAAGGAGCGACTGGACGGCGTACACTTTCCAATCAATTGAATAATTATTTTCCCAGTTTCTTTTTTTTTTTGGTTTTGTTTCTTTACTATTACTCGAAAGCGGTACATTTAATCCCAGTCCCTTACTTATTTTTTGTTGTTCTTGTTTTATTTTGCTACGAGCACCACGCCACCGCACGCCATGTACCTACCACACGCTCTACCAACACCAAGGACAACCATTCGCATCATTGAGCACATCCAGCATCAGCAACACCACCACTGCTACCACTGGCTACATACATGCTCAAAGAACTTCCTCTGGCGCCAATATTCAGACGTCGAGCCTCGAACGTCATCATCACCATAGTTCGACTCAGCAGGCCGCCACGTAAAGGCCCACATATACAAATACCTTTACGAAGCACAAACCTGGACACATCGAATGGACGACCTACGTCGAGCAGTCCAGTCAAGCGATACTAATGGATCGTCTGAACCTCGTATTCCATTCCACCATGCAATTAAAGCTTCATGCAGCATGTGCATCAGTAAAGTGATGACATGTCTGGCCTCACAACGTGTTACTACATGACGTCGAATCCAGTCTCCGCAGTTAACGAACCAAAACATCATACATAGCTACAGCCACGGTTGTAGCTATCAGCGGCCTTATCAACTCCATCATCATACGGCCGCTGTATTCGACCAACCAGTTGCCAGGGGCCCATCACCGTGGCAGTAGTGTAGTGCGTGTCTAGAGAACGACATAGTGCAACGGTCCGCCCGTGTGTGTAGAATGTTCGAAGACGAAGTGCCAGTTCGTGCTCCTTGAAACTACAATTTCTTTTCGTTTTCTTTGGTGTTGTTTTGTTTTAGTTACTTCCATTCAATTCGAAACTTTTTTTTTATTTTTATTGTTCAGGTTTTTTTAGTTGTGTTCACACTGTCATTGTTCAGTCTTCGGGGCGAAGCCTTATTGGACGGAGGGGCAAATGTCACATAGAAATCGGTTCCCTTAGTAATGGTGAAATGGTGCGCCGAATGTTAGGCCACCAAAGAAACATCTCGTTCCACCTTGGGAAAATCCATTCACCTTACCCTACGTGACTTGAAGCCGTCCGGCGGATACCAGGAATTCTGTTACTCTTACGCGGCTCATGTGCCGAAAACCGCAATGTAAACAGAATTCTTGGAAATGTGCCGTCAGGCCACCGGAAAATCAGGGGAAGGGAACCGAACTTTCCTCGGTACCAAAGAGGTTTCGCTCCGCAGTCCTGTAGGAGATCGTCCCGTATAAACGATCTCCCTTCACGCGTACCTGCGGTAATTATAATATTTTGACATTACTCCAAGTAACGACGGGCGCGTTATTAGTGATATTTACTTTGTGTTTAATATTTTAAATTCTCGTTTCGTTGTGTTTGTGAACGTTCCAATGTTGGGAGCTATTGGATTAGCAGTTGTATTTTTAGGGTGAATCAATATACCGCTAAATCCGTGTACTTGTGTTCTACTCGACGAGCATCGTCACGAATTTACGCTACCCTGAGCGAAAACCCGCGCGCCAACTAGTACGATAAACAGAAATCTAGTTGACAATATGATCAGAAATCAATATAAACAGCAACAGCGGAATCAAAAAGCTACTATGCCATCTTTTCCTTCACAACCAATACATTTCACCCCAAGAACGAATTTACCAAATCCAAGATATCCAACAAATAAGGAAGTATCTGGTTACCCACCAAAACCACAAAATGTGTTCAAACCGAAAAATGAAATTCCATCGTTCAAACCTACCCCTATGTCAACACAAACTCATAGAAGTTATGAAAGGAGACCAATGAATAATTCTGTACCAACACATCAAAATACGCAGAATAAACCTAGGAGATTTCGAAATTATTTTCAATCAACCGGATCAGCAAATTTTATCGCTGAAGAATTAACGAATATCCAACAAAATGACGAACAAACAAACTTTGTCGAGAAACCTTTATTTGATTCTGAAGAACAATTAGAATCTGAAACCGAAGATGAAAATTTCATAACACCAGCCTCCAACAAACCATTGACTCAAATAGTGTACATAATAAACTAAAAAACACTCATTTACCCTATTTAACGTTAGACAACCCCAAAAGAAAGCTTTTAATAGATAGTGGGTGTTCGGTTTGGTTAACCGATCCCAGCATAGCTTACGCTCATTTTCCAGATAAAATTTACAGTTCCGAAACATCCCTGTATACGCCGCATGGTTCTGAAATAAGTAACGAAAAAGTACATATGCCCTTGAAAAATTTCGGCATCAATAAAGAATATCCGTTCGTCCTATACAAATTCCATACGTTGTATGACGGTTTAATAGGTTTCGAATTTTTAGAAGAAAACGGTTTTGTTATAGATCTACAAAAACGAGTATCAATAGGAGATAATTGTCGACTCCCGATATTTTTCCAAAAAGTCACATCGCGAAGAAACGACTACCCAATCGACTTATCGCATTTATCGCCTAAATTAAAAAATCAATTAATCAAGATTTTTAATGTCACAAAAAACGCGAACCAACTTCCAGATCAACCTTTTGAATTCACAAATAGGATAAAACATAATATAAGAACGCAAGATAACATCCCCATTCATTGCAAATTTAGACGATATCCTGAAAAACATAAACAAGAAATACAAAAACTAGTAAAAGATTTGTTGCAAAAGAAAGTAATTCGACCGAGCATTTCACCCTGGTCATTTCCTATTGTGATGGTAAAAAAGAAACCTGACAAATCCGGTATTGAAAAATGGAGAATGGCCATTGATTATGGTCCATTAAATAATAAGACCGTAGACGACAAATACCCACTTCCTCAAATTGATTCAATTTTAGACAAACTAAAGGGATCCAAATTCTATACGATCATAGATTTGGTTAGTGGATATTATCAAATCCAATTAGACGATGAATCCATAGAGAAAACCGCGTTCACTATCGATATTGAACATTATGAATTTCTAAGAATGCCGTGCGGTCTGAAAAACGCGCCTTCTACATTCCAACGTTTAATGAACAATTTATTACAAAAGTTCATAGGAAAAAATTGTTACGTCTACATGGACGACATTATCATATTTTCAAAAACTGAAGAACAACATATTGCCGACATTCATATGAGTTTAAACAAAATATCACAAGAACACCTTAAAATTCAGTTAGATAAATGTGAATTTTTCAAGACTGAAATAGAATTTCTAGGTCACTGTGATGATGGGATCGCGGATAGGTTTTCTAACTCTTCAACAACTTTGGGTGCACACCGTTTATTTACCTTTTATCGTTACATCTGCTTCATATGTGTCATGCCTAGTCGCTTTACCATCAATTACTGATTCCCCGTTACTATATAGCTACATGTACATATAATGACTTATTCTACTCGCGTCAGCATATTGATACTATATTAATTAACCTTATGAACTATTACACATTGCACGGGAAAGGTGCTGATTAGTGCTATAAGTGCCTTATCACTCCTCCCCCGCAAGAAAAAAAATTTTCTTTTTCTCAATAAAATTTTTCTTTTCCAATGAACGACAAAAATAACAACCTTAACTAACAAACAACTTAACCCTATTCTTATGTATAATGTGATGTTTCTTTCCTATTCGAATAACTACGTTAGGGTTGTTATCTGAAATTGGGCCCTTAAAGATTGGGTCCAATTTGTTCGTTATTACATTTTTAACCAATATTTTATCAACTTTTTTTAGCTGAGTTGGTTTGCCGACGCTTTCCGAATGAGCTCTCCTGATCTCTTTTTTCTCAATTAAATTATTTCTGGCCTCGCTACATGCCACTTGGAGTCTATACTTCAATTCTAGTGGGTAAGAATCAAAACAGTAGAGTGGATCTACTTCTTTTGTCAAATTTGAAGGAAGTACACAGATTTTTCCGAATACTAATTCAAAAGGAGTATATCGTGTTTCAGTGTGTACAGAATTATTGTACGAAAAACACCAAAACTGGATCCATGAACTCCAAGTATCTGGATTATTCGACACATGCATTCTAAGATACGCTGCTAGATGCTTATGATTATTTTCTAATGCTCCTAGAGTTTCATGATGGTATGCAGTTGAATTGAGGCGCTTAATTTTCAAAAGTTCGCACGATTCCTTGAATACAGACGATAAAAATTCTGTACCTTGGTCCGTAACGACTTGTTTCGGGATGCCGTACCGTAAAACAAAATTTTCGATGAAGGATTTTGCTACTGTTTTAGCTTCTTTGTTGATAATAGGATAACATTCGATGAATTTTGATAGTTCGCATTGCAAAGTTAGAATTTATTGGTTGCCTTCATTATCTTTTTGTAATGGTCCTACGAGATCTAGAAAGATTGTTTCCATGGCACCCTTCGCCGTGGACGTTACAGTCATCGGTCGTTTACGAATGATGCAATGTTTATGTCGCTGACAATCATCGCAACGTTTTACGAATCTTTCTATATCCCTATGTAGACCATTCCACGAATAATATCGACGAATATTGTTGAACATTCGATTGATTCCCGCATGACCACCTGTAGGTAACATGTGAAAATCATTCAGTATAAGGTTCCTTGTTTCGCGATCGTTTAAGAACTGTATCTCTCTAACGACATTTATTTTAACACCTGCTTCACGTAATTCATTGGCGCGCCCAATTATTTTTATTAACGGCAGGGTTTCTTCATTTTTAACAATTATTATTTCCGGAATTCCTTTAATTATACAAATATTTACGAGGTCCCTCAACGATGTACCTAGGTCATACGTTGATCGATTGTCCTGCTTCATGTATATCGTATCGTTCTCATCAAAAAGAACATCATTAATAATCGTGCCGTTAGTTTTATCACAAATTTTTCGAAATTGAATGCCAGAAATCAGCCGCAATTCTACAGATTCCAAAGGAGGTTTCAGCAACTCTACAATTCCAGGGTGATCAGTCCTGTCAGTAGTTAAGTTTCCTCGACCTTTTTGGACATCTTGTTTCGTGTTTTTTCCTGACCTAGTTGTGACGAAGATTTCTCCCTTTCCTTTGTTCAACATATTCTTCAATTCGTGGCAATCAATACTAATTCTTGACAATGCATCAGCTGTAACACTATCTTTTCCTTTGACGTAATTTATTGTGAAATCGTATTCTTCCAATCTAAGTCGAAATTTTGTCAATCTACTGGAAGGATTAGACATACCGAATAAATCAACTAACGGTCTATGATCCGTTAAGGTATTAAATTTCTTTCCATATAAGTAGGGGCGAAATTTCTGAACCGCCCATACAATGGCGAGCAATTCTTTTTCTATAGTTGGATAATTTTTTTCAGCTTGGTTTAATGCTCGACTAGCATAAGCAACTGGTCGATCGTTATCGTTTGACAAAACTGCGCCGATTGCATAACCCGATGCATCAGTTTTAAGAATGAAAGTGTTTTCATTGGAAAAATCTGGAAAATCTAAGATCGGAGGGTTGACTAAGGCATTTTTCAATAACTGGAAAGATTTTTGACATTCGCTTGTCCATTCAAAGTTTTCTCCTTTTCGTGTTAGTTTATTCAATGGTGCAGCAATTTTTGCGAAATTTGGAATGAATTTACGGTAATAGTTAGCGAAAGCTACGAATCTTTTGGTCTCATCCGAGCTTTTAGGAGTGGGATACTCTTGCATTACTAGAGTTTTTTCCGGATCGGGTGAAATACCTTCACTCGAGATAGTATGACCAAGATAGAGTATTTGTTTTTTCAAAAAATCACATTTATTAGGATTCAATTTCAAATTCACTTCCTTCAACCGATTTAACACCTTTATCAAATTTCGATTATGCGTTTCTAAACTATTTCCGAAAACAATCAGATCATCCAAGTAAACAAAACAATTTTGGTAATTTAATCCTGATATCGCAATTGTCATGATTTTTGAAAAAACATTAGGTGAAATTGATAGACCCATGGGCAGTCTAGTTAGCTGCTACATGCTTCGATCCGTGATAAATGCTGTGTAAGGTCTGGAAGATTCGTCCAATTCTACCTGATAGTAACCCTGATATAAATCTAAATGCGTGAAATAAATTGCTCCCGATAATGAATCCAGAATTTCCTCAATATTCGGTAATGGAAACTTGTCATTTTTTATACGCTTATTAAGCTGCCTATAATCAATGACCACTCTCCATTTTTTGTTTCCGTTACTATCTGGTTTCTTCGGAACGACTAAAAGTGGTGCTGACCATTCAGAATATGATGGTTCTATGATGCCATCATTTAGCAAATTGTCAACCTGTCTGTGGATTTCTGATTTTTGTGATTGCGGTAAACGGTATGGTTTTATATAAGCCGGTGTAACGTTATTCTGTAACTCGATCTTTTGTTTTGCAATATTTGTTACCGTGAAAGGATCATTTTCTAAATAGAAGACATCGGCAAATTTTACACAAATTTTTTCTATCGAGTCACGCTCGTTTCTTTCTAACCCTTCTAGCTTTATTTGTTCTAACAATCTTTCGACTCGATTGAGAGACTTTGGAGTGTCGTCAAAATTATAACAATGAAAATTGGAAAGTTTTTCTATTCTTGGTTTGAAATTTTTCAAAGTGATTTCACAGTCTTTTACATTCATGATTCTGATAGGGATTTTGTTATTATTAGGTTTTGCAATTATGCTTGCTACAAAAACGCCTTCCGCAATTTCCTCAGGATGGAGAACGCATTCGTCGTTTGTATTAACCGAAAAATATTTAATAATCTCGCATCTCGCTGAAATTGTAGAAGTTTCGTTACTTTTTGATTCCAGGCAGATTTCGCGTCTTTTACTTCGAATGGAAAAAGCAAACATAGACCTTTCGTAGTTAATTATCGCATTATATTTCGAAAGGAAATCAGAACCTAGCACTCCGTTGAACCGAATGTCAAGGTCTTTTGAAATATGAAACTTTTGCGTAATCGCTTCCTGACCTAAGGTAAACGAAATGTCCATCGACCCCAATGAATGTGTTAATCCTGCAATACCGTTAATTACGATTTTGTTTCGGGTGTTTATGCGATGTATATTCTTTCCCGATAAACACGTTTCGAATATAATACATGTCAGGAATTTGTCAGGAATTTGTTTTATTTTGTTTCTCAGTTGGGCTAGCAATCCCCAGGACCTCTCGACGACGACAGTCGCCCTGTCCCTGATTTTGCTCTCGAAAAATATTCACACGTGTTTCGAGAACCCAATTCCCACGCATTTGTGCTTTGTCAACAAGTGTTCTGTTTATGCCCATTTGTCACGCTCGGACCACTTAGGGTATCGAAAGTATCGAATAACGCAAAAAATCATAAATCTCCAGTTTATAGAAGGATTGATTGTTATTAGTATAATTTATATTCGAAACGAAAAAGTGGCTGACACGGCCATTCTGACATGCGGCCGTCCCTGGTCGCCATGCCAAAATTCCTGAAACAAAGTTTCCTCTATTACTTCTTTTCACTGCTCATCCATCCTGACTTTAGGAATCAAGTAATTGTCATACTAAAACGCCACGGCCTAATCAATCAAAGTCTCAAATCTAAGAGACGCTTCTTACTATCTACAATAGTAAATCAGATTTGCCCTTAAATAACTCAACTGTGGTTGCGACAAACAAGCTTCCAATTAATTCACAAAATCGCAACCTCAAAAAAACAAACATAAAAAAACACGTCTTATAATGACTGTCCAATCATCGGCGGACAATTTTCAGCGCCGCTACACATTACAATACTCCAGCCATTAAGCCAGGCCTACAAGTACAACCGCAGTTGTCTTCGTCACCGCAGCGATACAATTTCGATAACTACCGCAGTAGTCTTCGTCACCGCAGCGACACATCATTATCAACAACTACCGCAGTAGTCTTCATTACTGTAACAACATCGAACTATGAACTGTTACACGCAACCGCAGTTGCTTCGGTCACCGCAGCGACACTTTATCATCAACAACTACCGCAGTAGTTCTCATTTTCGTTACAACATTGAGGTATGAATCCTCACACGCAACCGCAGTTGCCTTGGTCACCGCAGCGACCAGCAATACATTTAATCATAACACGCAACCGCAGCTGCGATCGCCACCACAGTGACAAAAAAATACTCTTCTACGTTTCTCCTTTCATCATCAATACACAAAAATCAACACATTCTAGTATGTGTACTCTTTGTCGAATCGATACTAGTAACTCAACTAAGATTGTTAACTCAGCTGCAAAACAGTGCGTATAAGCGGACTTACTTTCGTAGATATGAGAAGTAATATCCCTCGACCGCACGAATACCGCTGACTGCAGGAAATGTTGCAGGGCAGCATCAAAAGCAGTCGTGTGGCCGGGTTGCTACTCCTTCTGTGAACTGGTCGGCCTTACGACCGAAGTCAGAAGGTAGTAAATGAGATAAACTGACTTGAATGCTTGTCTGGTCATCAGCACAGATCGAGCGCTCTGCACGAAAAGACAATGTGCTATTCAAACATAGCGCCACATCTGCGGTAACTTTTATAAGCATCCAAATGAATATTCAGCGTCGGACTGACGGTCGATGATAAAGACGGCAGTCGACCAGTGTGTGGCCGGTGGCGGCCGGGCAGCAGCATTAACACCGGACTGTGTGTGGCTGCAGTAATAGGAAAGTTTTGTATGGTGACAAAACCATCCGTACTGCAGCAGAATACGTTGGTCGTTGATGTGGCAAAGAATGATAAACACTGAAGATGTGGAGTTGTTCTATGTTTTCTGAAAGATTTCTTTATGTGATTGCGACGAAGAATCATCACACTACTGTGACAGATCTCGTTACAGAAGCAACATAACGAGGAATCTACTGCAACAGAGTTCGTTACCGCACCAACGAAACAATTGTTACAGCCTTTGTCAATAATGCAAAGAATGATAAACGTCTGGAGCTATTATTGCTATGGTTGTGTACGTGAAGTACGCAAAAGTATTCGGACACGCTTGAGAGTTGTTACAATCGTAACGGCACCTCTCTCAAATTTAATTTTTTTTTTTTTGCTTCATTTGGTCTTTCATTCGTAACGGCATCTTGATTTGGTCACCTGAGCTGAATTTCACCAAAATAATCGGCAGACTTGATATAAAATTGGGCAAGAATAATGTGTAAAATTTAGTAGTTTCATGACATCTAATTCACAATTAGTGCGAAACAAAAGTGAAAGAAATAGTCAAACGAGTGAAATCTGCGAAGTGCTTGAGCCAAAGCCGAGTGTTCAAAACAACTGTAACACAACCTAGCACCTCACACGTCAAACACAGCGCTGAATTCATGACTGTTTTGTTCCGATCAATTTTAAATTACCAAACAATTATCATCTATATAAATTGATTTCGTCTAATTTCTTAATTGTTATTTCAAATTCTAGAACTAGGTTTCAGTTCAACCTTATCGTTTTAACATTCATTTTGTTGTATCATTTCACTACTTCCGCAAACAACTTTATAACCCCCAAGAATTCGAGAACTGTCAACCTTCAAACTTTTTTTTTTTTTTTTTTTATCAATATCGTTACGAACTTCTACAATTAATAACTATTTCTGCTGAAAAAGTTAAGCAATTTTCAAACTAAAGCCATCGATAGTACAAATGATTTCAATTATTTACTATCACTTACTGTACCGGTTAAATTTTCTAATTTGTACCTTATTTTCACTTGCACCACCTGATATTTGAGACGTACAACTAATATTATTACTTAGTTTCGTGATGTGTGTGCCGGTTAATGGTTGAAATAGATTCTGGTTTCAGAACGATTTATTGTTCCAAGTTCAACGTTGACTAACAAAGTTTTGTCATTTTTGCACGCTTTTAAAAAAAGCAATTAGTCCTTATAATCACTACCCCAAGGATGCTTTACGGTTTACCAATACGAAATTTTAGAAATCATTTCGGCGTAGATGGTGGTAATAAAGCCCTCAATTCGAGTTTTGACAGGGAATACAAGATTATCATGTCATCAATTTACTTCTTCTTCATTTCATCATCCTACACTTCCAGATTGAAATCAAATCAATAATAAACATTATCATACAATAACTTTAAACAACTGCCACATGTTTAATTTATTGAAACATTCAAATGGTTCTAATTATTGTGTCGTCATTTCACATGATGAGAGTTCGAACCAACAAAGATAGATTACAATCAACAAGTATTCTGTGTCCAAAAAGAAACTTGCGATTTATAAAATTGTCTTAAAGCTCATAAATGCACTATGTTGTATAATCCACTGTAATTAGCTTTTGAGAAGCACTCGACAATTCGTCAATCCCTAACGTCATCTATGCCCCTTTAGGAACACAGGAAAAATTCTCATAAGTGTTTTCACTAAATGAAATGACGTCATGTTTGATAAAATTTACCATGGATAACGTTTCAAGATCATATGATCATTTTATTTGCCTATTTACCAAGTGACACCACTAAGAAAATTTCAAAATTATATTGCAAAATTGTTCTATAACCAAAAGATTGAACATCGGTAGGCACATTACTCCCCAAGAAATATAATTTTGGAAAGAAACAAAAATTCATAAATAAAAAAAATCATCGAAAACAAATTTCAAATCACAATTCAAACGCAGACAATAACTTCATAAAGTTAGGACAATTGAACTTCTCAAACGTGACAACGAATAGGCATTATGCTGCAGAAGAAAAATCAATCTAAAATTTGAAAATCGCTGTTTCAATCTTATTAACTGCAAAATTTAATTTGTCAGAATCCAGGCGAATTTATTTTACCGTCAATCTAATTCGAAATTCAAAGAGAATTACATTCACAAAAAAATTCCAGCATTTTGATACGTTAATATCATCAGTGTACGAGAACGTAATCCATTTACCTAAATCCACATGAAATTTTGTGTCGGGACGCTCAATCAAAAGACGCAGCTATCATCTCGAACTAACCGTCTGCTCAACAAAACTTTCATTTTTATATTCGCTTCGAAACTCTACATTCAATCAAAAGACACAAAAAAATCAAGAATAATACTTTCCATCAGTCGAGAAATAATAATAACGAATTAATTATTTGCTTTTGATCATTTGGGTGTGAAAACTCATTCTTCACTTGGAGTGAACGATAACAAATCGTCTGCCTGCCTCCAATAATCATGTGCTGAAAGATCGATATTGAAAATAACAATTCGCATTGATAAATGTTTTCGGTAACGTGAAGTATGGAACAAACATTCAAAACAAAATCATGAATCAAGGTTTATATTTTGTTTAATACCATCTACCATGCTGTATCCACGCATTAATTTAAAAAAAAAAATATTTCACGTAAACATCTAAATAAAATGCCCTTTTAACATTGTACAAAATTCAAATTTGAATTATACAGAGTAATAAACTGTATCTTACGAAATCTTCAGTGAAAATACGTACATTGTTTCTCCTCTCCTTTTTTGAGAAAATAATCCTCGCGTCTTCATCAACGGAATGAAAAAGAAAAGGAACCACTTACCACAAAGACTTTTCTCTACTCAGGAATGGTCCGAAGACAAAAAATATTTACGTGTTTTTTTTTGATGCAAATTTCTAACGATCGACAACGGTCGTTCTTCCTGAAAAATCGGCCACTTTCGAAGAACCACCCAACACATAACGACGTAAAAGCACTTTTCGCACCGGTACAATATGATGATCTACCGGAATAGCGATTAGCACTTTCTTTCCTCACATTTATCGAACACAAAAGACATTTCACTTCGAAACGAAAACAACCCAACGAAAACAAATTTGCGACAACCGTATTTCCTTTGCGACATTCAAACAAACAGAAAATTGGGCGTTCGTAGGTCTATCTCACTTCTGATGTCAGGAATTTGTCAGGAATTTGTTTTATTTTGTTTCTCAGTTGGGCTAGCAATCCCCAGGACCTCTCGACGACGACTGTCGGGCGTCCCTGATTTTGCTCTCGAAAAATATTCACACGTGTTTCGAGAACCCAATTCCCACGCATTTGTGTTCTGTTTATGCCCATTTGTCACGCTCGGACCACTTAGGGTATCGAAAGTATCGAATAACGCAAAAAATCATAAATCTGCAGTTTATAGAAGGATTGATTGTTATTAGTATAATTCATATTCGAAACGAAAAAGTGGCTGACATACATAACGTTGCACCTGTATCTATTAAAAATTTCAATTTTTGATTAATAATGAAAACTGTTACGAAATTTAATCCGTCCGTGTCAAACATAATTGTTTTGCCATTATCAATATTTCTGCTATTAGGAACGAAAAAACTGCGTTTTGTCGTTCGTTTCGTTTTTCTGTTGTTGTGTACCGTTACTGAACCACGCGTTATGACATTTGAATCCCGATGGTCTATTGAACCCGCGCTTTGAGGATCCACGACTTCTATTGATAAAACCTCCCCTAGTACTTTGTGTACCCTTAGGAGTTTCACCAGAATTTTTCGACGAATTATTGAACGATTTAAAATTCCGACCGCGATAATTTTGAAAATTACCACCTCGCTGGAAATTTTTTGTTCCAGTTTTTCTGTTCATGAAAAATATTGGCTGAGGGCTTGAATTTTTCGACAATGATTCTTCTTCTTTTGTCGCATTTATTGCATCTTGCAATTTTGAAAAATTTTGCGATTTCACAATTACTCGTGTATCTGAATTATTTAGTCCATTTGCGAAACTATTTATCGCGATTTTTTCGTTAACCTTCGTGAAAACCTGTGTTACTTCCTCATTTCCGTCCGCTTGTGCTAATGTCAACTTTACCATCAACGACTCTATTACGTTACCGAAATCTTCTAAGGATTTGTTTTTCTGTTGACTCTGATGGAGTTGTGCGGATAAGGCCGAAACTGAGGATTTTGTTAGCAAATTATTTTTCATATCGTCAATCAATTCTTGATTCGACGGATATGTCTGGTTCAGCCTGACTTTAGCACTTTGCGATAGTTTAATTTTTAATACGTAATTCGTTAGTAACTTTTTTCCTCCCTCATCTAAAAATGAATCATTGAGCTCAATAGCGTCTATAAGTTGTTTAACTGAATCTTCCGTGCCGTCCATAGACGGTAGCATGGAGGATGCTGTCTTTAAATCGAAGTTTTGAGACATTGTAACTGATTCGGAAAATGTTTGCAAATTCACTCCGATATCGTCAATCAGTGTTTTTGCTTGACTTATTATTGCTACAGTTGCATCGACAAATGTTTTGACATTTTCAAGTATTGTAGTATCATGGGATTGACCATTGAAGTGAGTGCGTTCTTCGTTGAAATTGTTTTCTAATCGCTTTAACTTGTTATTTTTCTTCTTGACATAATCTGGATTAGATCGCCTCAAAGACCCATCTTTTTTAAGATTCCTAAAAAAAACTTTAACTTCTTCGTAGATATGTTTAAAATTGTCAATGTCTCCCATAATATGATCTTAACATAAATTACATATATGTTTAATTGCAATAACATAATTTTATCTACGTATTATATGTTAAATTTATCATGAGGAAAAAGAAAGAAAAAAAAAAAATGTTTGCATTTACGTTATTCGTTCACGCGCACTTTCTGTACCACGCACAATGTTCACAATGATTGGACTCACCCTTTGTTGCGTCCGTCGCAATGCAATAAGACCTAGACTGTCGCATAATAAAATCGCTTTTATTTCAAACACATCGCGAAACATATTCGATAAAGTTTTGTCGATTTGGGATCACTAATTTTTTCTATTTTGAGCACCTAAAATTGATTTTCAGACCACTGTGCGTCGTGTCACTTTGCTCAGATCTGCTCCTGGCTTCTCCTTATCTCCTCTCTGATTTGTACCACCATCTCAAGATAACAGCTACCAGTACCACTGCTCCAACGATTTCCAATACTTCTTGTGTTGAGAATGTGCTTTCGCTTTTTGTAACGCTGCCGTTGTTGTTACCCTCTTGTTTGATGTTTATCTCTTCCTTGTTTTTTCCGCTTCCCATCGAGATTCAATTTCTCAATTCATTTTGCACACTGGATGTTAATCGATTCACTAGTTCGTTGGCAAGATCGCCATGTGATGATGGGATCGCAGATAGGTTTTCCTAACTCTTCAACAAGTTTGGGTGCAAACCGTTTATTTACCTTTTATCGTTACATCTACTTCATATGTTTCATGCCTAGTCGCTTTACCATCAATTACTGATTCCCCGTTACTATATAGCTTGTGACAAGAAAATTTGAGGAAAACTACTTATGAGCGGTGTATTTTGATTTCCTCTCTCGTCACTCTCTTCGCCGGCTTTTTGGTTTGCTCTCCCGTTAATAGCCTGACGCGGAAAACGAAAAGGTGGAAAAACTACGGAACGAAATTACCAATCATTGAAAGATTGACCCTGAATCAAACGTTATATTGTTTCATACAACACTCACCCTAAAGTGGTCGTTCGTGTGAGGTACAGAGAAAATAAACATAAAAAGAAACCATACGAAAGATACCACCAAAGGGACAGCGCAACCCAGCTTCTCCGTTCACAGTGTCGTACTCTACTCTCCGCCACCGCGACCGCCTGGACCGCCACGTCCTCTCAGGAAGCCGCCACCTCCGCGCATGCCCACGTTGACTTTCGGTTCGTTCATCGAAGAGGTAACAGAGCTCTTCAATATCTCTTCTGAGGGAACGGTTGCTGCTGGGATTTCAGCTTCCATGCTTGTCGGTTCATCTTGTTCTTTACCGAATAGATCTTCAAGCGAAATACCAACTTGCTCTTTTATTGATTGAAGTGGAGAAGTGTCGTTTTCCCTCATATTTTCTTAAGGCTGGAAAGTAGAGCAGTCGATAATACAAGCGGATGGTACGTTCTCGTCACCGGAACCGCTTCCTTCGCCACTACCACTGGTTTCGAATAAATTCCTATACCTCGCCTCACAATCCAACGACCTTACAATTGGCATGAAAAAAAAATAGCAAACGAAAAGAAATTATACAATGAAAGCAAAAACAAAAAAATACAAATTTTGAGAGTACTCACCGAGAAGCTGGGTCAATTGCAATCTCAAGACGACTCGGTGAACTCGAGGCCCGTCTCAAGCTACATGTACATATATTGACTTATTCTACTCGCGTCAGCATATCGATACTATATTAATTAACCTTATGAACTATTACACATTGCACGGAAAAGGTGCTGATTAGTGCTTTAAGTTCATTGCCTTATCACACAGTAACACCAGAAGGAGTAAAACCCAATCCAGGAAAAATTCAGATAATTGAAAATTTTCCTTTACCCAGAACGACTAAATAAATCAAATCCTATTTAGGATTGTTGGGATACTACAGAAAATTTATACCAAACTTTGCAAAAATTACGAAACCAATGAAGAAATATTTACGAAAAGACATGAAAATGAACTTAGAAGACATAGAATATCAAGACTCTTTTAAAAGCAGTGAAAAGTTATTAATCAACCATCCTATTTTAGTTTATCCAGATTTCGATAAACCATTCTGTTTAACAACTGATGCTTCCGGATATGCCGTTGGAGCTATATTATCGCAAGGTACACCACCGAACGATTTACCCATAGCATACGCTAGTAAAACTTTAAATGACGCGGAAACCAGATATTCAACAATTGAGAAAGAACTTCTTGCCATCGTTTGGGCAACCAGACATTTTAGACATTATCTATACGGAAATAAATTTGTTATTTATTCAGATCACAAACCACTAATCTGGTTAAATTCCTTAAAAGAACCAAATTCCAGGTTAACGCGTTGGAAATTCAAGTTATAAGAATATAAAATTTAAGAAAGGCTCTAATAATAATGCTGATGCTTTATCGCGAATAAAAATACAGCAAAACGAATTACATGCGCTCGATGACGAAATCAGCTCAGTATTGCCAGAAATAAACGAAAATATTAATGCAATAAAACGGAAATTTTACTGGCCAAATTTAGACGATTCAGTTCAACAATACATTAATTCTTGCGAAGTATGTCAGAAGAATAAGTATGAACGAACTCCTTCGAAATTAATCTTAAAAAATAACCCTATAGGAGAGAAGCCGTTTACCCATTTGTACATCGACACATTTACCTTAGAAAAATGTGTTTGTTTAACTATTATAGATTCCTTTCCAAATTTGCGCAATGCTACCCTCTAATACAAAAATCGAGAATGGAAATACTGAATAAAATAGTTATTTTTATGAGTCACCATGGAATACCTGAAAGAATAACGTGCGATAATGGTACCGAGTTTAAGAATAAAATCCTACAGGAATTTGCGGAAACGCATAAAATTTCCCTTCATTACATTACAAACTATAATTCAAACTCGAACGCTCTAATTGAAAGATTTCATTCTACGTTGATAGAACAGTTGCGTTGTTTATCCAAAGAAAAATTACCCTTATCAACAAGAATAACTCGTGCCGTATTAACCTACAATAATTCCATTCACTCATCATTAAATTACACACCAATGCAAATTATCAAAGGCGACCTACATTACGCTCTCCCTATCAAAAAACAGCCGATGAGAAAATATCTGATTATGTAAAAAACTACCGAGAAAATATGAAAGAAATTAACGACGTTGTCGCGAAATCGCAGGGTAAGGCAAAGGAAAGAAGTGATAAAATAAATGAAAATTGGTCAGGTAAACAAATAAATGAAAATCAGGATACCTATTTACGGGTACCCACACAAGCCAAACTTGATGCACCTTATAAAAAGGCTCAAATAAAAATACTTGATGATATTAGGATTCAAAATCCCCAAGATAAACGTATCTATCATAAATCAAGAATTAAACAACGAAAAACATAATATATTACTCTTATTTCAGATGGCAAGTTTCCGATGGATATTGCTAATATTCCTACCTCATATAACAAGTCGGGGCCTTCGGCCCCTCCTGCGCCTATGCGGCCCGATCCCTCTATACGCCCCGATCAGTCTATGGGCCAGATCACTATATGCGCTCCGCTCTATATAATATCAGTTCTTGGGTCACCGTAGGCATATGAAATTTTTCTTGAATATCACGAAAATCGTTAGGAAAATTGAGAGACTATACCGTTGTAATGAGGTCGATTTTCGATGTGAATGTCACGGGATGAAAAGATTTTGAAGTGTGCGGATGATGATTTTCATTTGTTTTTCAATTATTCATATTGAAGAATGTGAAGTAATTTCTTCTTCTCTTTGTATAGAAGGAATCGAAGGAATTAGTTGTAAATTTATTATTTTCTGGGAGGTTTATTTTATTTCTCATTTTGGCTGTGCTAGAAACCACAGCGATGATATACGGTTGTAGAGTGGCTTTGGATGATATCTGGTGTTGCCGTCATTCAAATTGCGTTTCGAAATTTCAATTTTTGTTTTCAAGTATGAACGATATAAATTTTTTTAATATTATTTAATAATATTAATACCGCTCCATTAAAAAGAGATGAAGTTTTCTCCCCAATTTTTCTTCCTATAATATTAGTTTCTTTTATTTATAATCGAAATTGAAGAATTGTAAATTTATTTTTCGAATTGTTATTTTTTTTCCTTGATTTTGGCTGTGCTGAAACTACAGCGATGATATACGTTGTAAAGTGTGAACACGATGTGTGTGCGTGTTAAATTGAAATAGCAACCACTCGAAATCGATAAATTTCATTTTGTGTATACGATCGAGAGAAATTTACAGAAGAAGATAATTTTTCTAAATACTCAACTCTTCGATCATTATATTCATTATTGGAATTATCGAAACAAATTAGACTCACCAAAAAAGGTTCGAGTTTTTTGGAATAAAATTGACTTTTGTCCGTCATCGTTCCACTCGTTCATTTATTTATTATTTTGGTCTCGAAGATGTCGCTCTTATATCATCGTTCTTTTCCACGTCGACTTTTCCAACATTGCTCGTTGTTTGTTAGTACGTACACGAGTAACCGTCAATTTTTAATTTCTGTTTAACAACTCGGCATCTTCCCGATATTCATCAAATTTTGCTCCTTCCATTATTCGTGTCGATTATGTGTAATTAATAATAATAACAAATCGTCTGAAAAGAACCGAAATAAATGTGAGGTTATGTTAATGTTTATACAAACGATAATAATGATGATAAATCAAAGCGGTGACCGCGAGCGGAAAGTTTGTCTTTGTCGGCCACATCAATTAATAACAAAAATAATGATAATAATAACAACGACATACCCCATTTATTTTTCATCCGATCGGAAAGAATTTCCCGCATTACCGCCGTCGTCGTCGTCCAGAGGCGAATCTTAAAAAATCGATCGTTTCGTTCGATCGGCACGTCGCGATTTGACGTTCGAATACCGGGCCTGCTAGATCGGTCGACGTTCGTTCGGAACTTTCCGGAGCGCAATCGTATAGGTTCGGCACAAAAGGGGAAATTTGTCGATTTTTCTCGATATTTTTGAGTTTTTCTCAAAAACAGCTTTACCTACGGCCGCGCGTTCTTCCGACAAAACGTAGTTAATTTTCTTTCGAATATTTTCGCGTAAGCGGTAATCGGAGGGGAGGCGGGATAGCAGAGATATTACGAAAGGAAACGTTTTTCGAGCGGGACAGTTTAGTTTCGAAATTTTTTCCGGGAAATCGGTAGATCGTACGTCCGCGACGTAACGAGAAGAAAGAAAGCCGCGTTTATCGTCTATTCGAAAAAAGGGTTCCGTATTTTTTCGGAGCGAGAGGCGCCCCCGAAAAATTGATTCGCGTAACCCGATTTTTTTCTATTTCGATTACGAAAGGCCCTAGAGTGTCGGGACCTTCTAGCGAAAGATGCGTCGCGTCGTTCGAGAACGACCTCTAGAAGATCGTCGCGTCGTCCGACCTACCGCCTCCAAGATATAAGGGAAAAACAAAAAGTTTCGCGTTTGCGAATTTTTTACCCCCGGAAGGGCGGGAGCTACGCGATCGCGTAAAGGGGCGAAAACGAAGAGCCGCCGACGCCCTTTTCGAACACGCAAACCGCGTTCTTCTATCCCGCTTACTTTTCGAGATGTGAATTTTTAAAAATTTCGCGAAAATCGGCGTTTTTCGGTTTTTCGCCAAAAAAACGTATCAAGTTCCGGGTTCGAGAGCAAGAAAAAATACCCACGATAAAACACCGTTCTTCGCGGACCGGCCGAACCCCGTTCCGACCCCCCTTTCCCCCCGAGAACGTCAGAAAAAATTCGCGAAAAAAAAAGGCGGCGCCGTCGATATCTCGACGGCCGAACGATCGAACTTGAACAAATAGAGCTCGCGGCCTCCCGATCCCGCGCCCGAAAATCCGGATTTTCTCGAAAGTCCGCCCGTAATCACGTCCTTTCGCGTACACACATACAAACGCACGCCATTTTCGAATTTGTAACGGGACCGTAATATACGGTATAACAACCGTATATAATAACCATTGATATAGATAAAGTACGACATAATCTAATACCTATATACTTAGGAAAAGCTTTTTCAGGCGACCACGTCAGAAAGTGGTATATATCGTCACGCCTACCTATCGTAGAAAGTTGACAATTACATGCAACTGTGCGGGAATGTCTTTCCCGCACGGGTAAAACCAGTTTGATCCGTGCGGGAAAGTGGTGATATCGAAATGAAACCATGCCAAGTAGATAGAAGTATATGAAAAGTTTAGTTCGTATATCTCGTTAAATATTGATAACGCTAATGAGTTACCAGAACATATCGTATCATTAACTTCATTCGATTTGCCAATTTTTCAATTCATGAATAAATGAGATTAGGTTTTTCTGTGTTCCAGAGTTCATCCTTATAGTCAAAGATATCTTAATTAGAGCAAACATCAAAACCAGACATAGATGGGAAATTTAGTTTATATATCTGATATTAAATATTACTTGCAAGGAAGAAATTAAAAAAAAGAGTTGATTTGGACAAATTTTATTTAAGTTGTCACCACAGATGAGAAATATATTTTGTGGTTATCATTTCTCAATAAAGCGTCGTTAATATTGTTCGAAGTAGTTGAAGTATTTTCGAGTACCTACTCATTCATCTGAGCCAACAAAACGTTTATAACATGCAAAGTGACGGAAATATTTCTCCACAAATAGAGGGCTGCTAAATAAAACTCGTGGGAATTATTGTTGACAAATCTAAAAGGAAGGTACGAAATAACATAAACAAATAATCGTTCAATTAAACCAGATTTCGGAAATTACTAGTAGACTTATACTTAAATGTGGAAACTAGTAAATTTGTGCTCAGACGAAATATGACTTACATTATTTGAATGTTATTTAAGATTTATTATTACAAATAATTTAAGTCAAAAATATTATTTGTTCATCAGAGAAGTGTGTAGCTATTTATGATGTAGCTAATCCAATCGATGTAATTGTAGACCACGGTGTAAATTCCGAATTTATTTCTTTTCCGCAACCCTTTCCAAAACTTGTGATTCCTTGGATGGAGTACATAATATGACCGTTTGTTGTATGTTCATAAGGGCACATTAGGCCGCCCCCGCTGTCTCCAGCACATGTGTCAGATTTGCCAGAAATCCAACCAGCACAAAACATACTGTCAGTTATTATTAAATCTTTGTAGGCCCATTTGCATATTGCGTCACCTACAATCGGAATCTAAAAAGAAAGACACAACGTTAATGAATAGTATGTTACATCACTAGGCCCGTGAGTCGCACTTACAGGCCGAGTGATGAATGGTATTTTTCTTGCTCGTTGCCCCGAAAGTGCCTATTTACTGCGGCTGATGTGAGCCGCATGAAACTGTTTTTAGCTCTCATCCGCGGCCCGTAAGTAGGCACTTTCGGGCTAGCGAGCAAGAAAACATATTGTCTATTTACGTCGAAAATTACTTGCGCTTCCCTGAGTCGCATCGCACCACGTCTGGCATGACTTTTGGTTTTTCCCCAGCCCATAACTGAACACATTTGACCTGTTATGGGTTTTTTATTCGGTAAACATGCCACTGTGGTCCTCACTGCAATAGGTAATTGAAGTAGAGCAATATCACCGTTCACAGTGTTCGGATTGAAGTGGGGATGTTGGTAAATTTTCAATATTAACATTTCAATTTCATCACGTTCATTGCGGTTCAGATCGTGCTCATTCAGGCGGACGATTAGAAACTGTCTGACGCAGTGACCTGCTGTCAGAACCCATTGAGGAGCAATGAGAGTGCCTCCACAGTAAACTTCCTATTGAAAAGAAAAAAGTTATGAACGAAATGAAACTTATGATTCAATTTATCTTCCGTTACTAAAAGGTTTGCATAAAATAATAACAGAAATTTGATTCCCTTAATATTTGTCAACTCATTCCCCGAGCTTAATGAAGCCGCAAACCGTGAAGCTTTCAAACTTTTATTTCCATTTCCTATGATTTGAAAAGTGAAAAATTTAACTTATTTCATTTCCATCCCCTTGTGAACTTTTCCTTCACTGAGTTATTCTGAAAGATTTGTTATCAAGTAAACATTGTTTAATGGAAAAAAACACTTCACTTGACGCACGTGTTTTCATACGAGTGACACTTTACTTGCTCATAACAGTCTTCAAAGGACTGTAAAAATGTTATGGCTATGTCGATTTTCCGCTTTGGCTTCTATTATTTGATCCAAAAAAATGAAATTTTTCGATTTTCGAAACAGACGGAGCTGGAAATCAAAAAATTGTACACGTCGCGCTTCGCAATTAATCTTTATTTGGCTCGCAGAAAATCGAACTCGCTCGTAAAGATAAATTTACAATGCTTGACAGGCAAATCACTATTTTCAATCATGTAAGAGCCATCGTATACAAGCTGATTTTAATTGGGTGGAAACAAGAAACAGTCGACATCGATAATAGCTGACTAAATACCAGAAAGTCAATTTTTGACACTTTTGCGATGCCCTCTTGAGAAAGGATCATTTTATGGGAATCTCGATAGGGAATTCCTTTTTAATTAAGACTATCGCTCAACTGAAATTGAATTAAAAGTGAACCTGTACAAAGCATATTTCTAGTTCTGTAAAAATTGTTGTAAATGCACCCTTTATAGATCTTTCCCTATTGAAAGGATGCACCTGATATTTATTGTTCTTCACTTCCCCAGAACAAACATATTTGTTAACTCAATAGCAAAATGCAATTTTCCTTTTGAAAATCTCTGCTTCCGCTTCAGTTTCAAAATACAGACATGAAATTGATTCCATTTTGAACCACTTTTAAAAACTGACTGCATATGGTACCAGTTCCAATTTCTGACCTGAGCGTTACTAATTTACTCTAATAAAACCTGTCAACTTTTATCGATTTTATGTCATGTAACGACTCCCAACTACTTCTGTAAACCTTTTCGGCACGAATCACGCGACTCGGGGGTTCAGTATACGACTGATATGAATATTTTGATTTTTTTTCTAGTTGCAACATCGTCGAAACGTCATCAGCAATTGGATGTCCATTTTCACATCTGTTGCACTAGCGGTAATTATATTTTTAAGGATTGAATCTTTGTTTTTTAAAACTGAATTTTCGATTATTCTAAAAACGAACACGTAAGTTAGGTATCAACATTTGATACCGTTTCTATAGTCTGAGTCCTACAATAATAATATCTTATATATATTTATAATCTAGCAATGAACAATAGCGAATGATTCGTAAATGGACAGGCCCGTAACTCCTCTTTCCTTAGTGAGAAACTCCACGGATGAAAAAGCTCGACGGTGTCGGATTCTTCATTGTGGTGTCGACTTCAGGTGCAGTAAACCTCCTTCTCTTGTTTTTGAAATGTTGATAAAATTTCTTCGCCGTGAAAAATAATATGGTCAGCAATATTAAATTATAAATGAGGGTGTTCCAGTGGTTTATATGATGAATTTCATTCCTTCTAAGTATTGGGTTGACTTGTTCTTGTTTTTTCTGAAGTTCATGAATTTGATCGAGAAGAACGTCTTGTAGATTAAACAGTAAAGCGCAAAGTCTCGTTAAAATGTGGCTGAATATGAAATCAGAAGATTCGTTCAACGATGCTGCATTCCTCGGGGAACAGATATTTATAACTCTATTCATTAAATACAATACTGCTATACCCCCAAGCGCTGCAGAATGTCTGTTTTCCACGGGTAGACATTTTGAACCTTATGCTCGACGATTAAATTACACAATTGAATTATTTTAGTATTTTGTTTTGTTCCTAACCTGTTACCTTCTACAATCTAAACCAACAGATTTTAAAATTGAACTACCGCAACGATATAAAAATGCAATTTTACACATATTAATAGATAAATGATTAACACACCCGAAATGTAATGCTTCAACGTTTAACGAAGCTTACTTTTTTTGTAATGAATTAATGAAGTTAAGTATCTGATTAACGGTACCCAGCTATGAGATTAAATATTGCGGTTTCTTCTGCGGTGTTTATATTAACAGTTATTTCAGGTTGATACATGGGTTGTCCATGAACAACGTTTTCTTCATTGATGTATACGGCATTTTCAGTTTTGAAATTGCATCCTGAGGGTAGATGTATTAAATAGGTGCCTTTCAGGGTTGTTAAATCGATTCGATATAACGAGACTCGTCAATTTATTGAATGAGGTTACTTTCCAAAAAAAACTGGTATTTGATTGCATATTCCTGATTTTGTGTCAAGTCTCCAGACTTGGTATGGAAGAATACTAATAGGCACTTTCATTCATGGTCAGATATGTGTTCTTTGGCACAATTGTGGTGAGATTTTCGCTTGGTATTTAATATAGATGGTGGTAGATAAATATTTCGGAATAGGCAATTGAAAAGCGTATAACAAAAAGAATCCGTTCTCCATAATACGTATTGACTTCCAAAATATTATGATATTTATACGTTTCATTTG
The DNA here is from genome assembly GCA_020654155.1 of Novius pumilus. Taxonomy (NCBI): domain Eukaryota; kingdom Metazoa; phylum Arthropoda; class Insecta; order Coleoptera; family Coccinellidae; genus Novius; species Novius pumilus. The sequence goes on from JAIFOV010000070.1 coordinate 55,849, forward strand.
AATCTGACGGAAAAAGTAAACCATCTTCGGAATTTCGTTTTAGAATGTTATCTATGATTCCTTTCAATTCGATTGCGTTTATAATGCTGTTATGAAGAATTTTCAATTTTGCAAAAGTAATTGCATTTTCAAGATAATCTAAGAGTTTAATGTTAGAGTCATTTGACGTTTTAGATTTTTCATTTACAAGTAACGATTGAAATTAAAAATTACTTGGTTTATTTCCATTATAATCCTTTTGGCATTTCTCTCAGTGATTTCCTGATTATGTAAAACCAAGGTGGTTGTTTTATTGCGATCTTGAATGATTTGGCTAGTTAATGAAATTTCAGAATTGATCTTAGTTATCACTTCTCTTTGCGTATTTTCTAGTTCGAATATCGCTTCGTCGTAGTAAGCAGCATCATTAGCATCAAGATTTCCTGTCATGCTTTCAATTATGGTTCCTAAGCCGTCTATAAGACCTCTTCCAACACGTTGATCCGGTTAGGTCTTCTCAGATTCATTTTATCTAGAATTTTATAAGTAGTTTGTATTTTTTAATTTTAATTTGAATAACGTTATCGTGTATAAATCTTTCTCTTGAGAACTCAGGTGTCAATTTATCACCATCATTGGACTTTATTTTTCGATGAACATCAGTTCCGGGTAATTTGAAGATTCTTGTCAATTTCCGTTCGTTTTACCGATGGTTTTTGCTTCCTAATTGCTAAAGTTTATATATTTCTTTGGTATTGTCTTTATGTTTCTGTATATAATCATTTGTAAACAAGAGTATGACTGACGTTAAATGTCAGAAGGTTCATGGATAACCTCCGATATTCAATTGATGATAAATGAATTGATCAAAGAGAATTCGATAATAGTTTCAACTTACCTTATGTTTCATTTTTCTGATCGCACGGAACAAATGTGTGGAAGTTGAAAATGTGTCAACGGTAGGTGTGATTTTGTTAATATATCGTCGTAATCAGCCCTACAAAATCCACTGGACGAAACACATTTGGCTGCCTGTTTCCTTTTCGTATGAGTGACGACAACCCTTGTTCCGTGCGATCAGAAAAATGAAACATACGGTCAGTTGAAACTATTATCGAGTTCTCTGTGATCGATTCATTTATCATTAATCATTTATAAATATTTCGTTAGGATTTTTGTCCAAGGGATCTTTAGTATTCAAGTGTCTATATGTATATATATGTGTCTATATATATATGATTATGTCTATAGATTTTTGTTTTAATACAGAATTAATAGAATTATTGTAACCTAATTTAGCATATAGCATTTGGTTAATTATATCAATTTTTCCTTTATTTTTAGCACAAATAGTTCTAAGGTGTTCAAGTAAGGTTGAATGGAATCTTTCTATTGATCCATTTGATTCGGGATCGTTCATTGTTATATAGTGGGGTTTTATTGAATATAATTTCAAAAATTCTAGAAGAACTTCATTTTTGTGTGCCATGGCTTCATCGGAATGGGTGTAATAGATAATTATCTATCAGCCCCTTTTGAAGCAGACCATCAGTGTGTGATTTGTGACCTATCGATGCCTAAAATAGAAAGTAATATGAAGTTTATTGAAATCAGGAGTTTGGATATCATAAATGTCCAGCAATTCAACTACGATTTACAGTCTATACCGTAGCGCAATTTTTATGACTATGCAGATATCGATGGGAAGAGTCGCTTTATAGATGAGAGTATTACAGCTTCGTAGAACTTACATGCACCCAAAAGTTGATAAGGATCACTAAAAAGAATCCTCAACCCTGTTTGAAAAATGTGAAACATTTAATGAAGATTCAAAATGAAACACTGACTAAATTTAAGCGAAAGCCCATAATAGAGTGTATCATAAGACTCTTCGTGATATTACTAATACTGTACCCAAGAGAGAAGAAACTGATATTTCATGGTCGCAATTTGTGATCAAACTTGAAGAAATTCTGCAACGGGTTCACTAAAGTCCAAACGGATCTTCCCTAGTACCTACGGAACGCAGGTAAGATTAATAATTTTTTCCGTCTTCGTTGCCCGTGCCCGTACCTTAAACTGAAGCAGCAGATACGATGAAGTTCTATTCTGATAATAAATGTAATAAAGTTATCACAAAGCTTAGCTTCAAATCTGTTTCGGAAATTTACATCTGGAATATCATTAAATCCATAAAAACTAAGGCTTGAGGTACTGACGAACTCAATATTCAGGCTCTGCAACTATCAGCATTTAACTGTGCATCTAGAAGAGTTTAGAGAGGACGAGGTACACCCAATTATTGGAACATATTGAAAAGAAAACAAATTACTGCCTCCAATTATATAAATCAACTTCTTTGGGTTTAAAGCATAATTGAAATACTCATTTGCTTATTCACTTTTAGATTTTCACGGACGGAATTGTATGTTGTACCATTGATATTCTGGGTATACGTCCGTTGGTTATCGCTAGAAACCTGGAAGGAAAGACAAGCGTTTTGACGTTTCGCTGGGATCACACCGAGCATCATCAGAGATGTTTTCGCTGTACGAGACAGTCGGAAACTGATGGAAATTTCCTTATGCTTATGGCACGCCTTACAACTTACGGAATCGCCTATAAATACAGCAGCATAAGGAAATTTCCATCAGTTTCCGACTGTCTCGTACAGCGAAAACATCTCTGATGATGCTCGGTGTGATCCCAGCGAAACGTCAAAACGCTTGTCTTTCCTTCCAGGTTTCTAGCGATAACCAACGGACGTATACCCAGAATATCAATGGTACAACTCATTTGCTTATTACTCAAGCTTTGGGAACGTCCTGTTTTTTCCTTCCTCGGGAGTTCTACAAAAGTGGAAATATTGAACAGTTACAAGTTATTTGTGAATGAGAGAAAACTTAAAAAACGTTGAAGTTACAATACTAAAGAAATATTAATTAAACATTTTAATTTCGATTGTCAAAATTTTGAAAACATCAAACTAAAAGGTACTTATAGTAATAAAGAAAGGTCACTTTGATTTCTGTTAAATAGAAATAAATCTTCTTTCTTTACCAAAGTCGATGATAATAATAATTAACTCATAGAGTAAATGTCACGTCTGGAATTCATAGCGAAATCTTCTTGTGTAATTTTAAACATTTCAAGGAACTTTCTCGGTGTCAAAAGCGGTTTCGAGTACTTTAACTTGTGGATAGTCAGGTGTATGACCAGTATACATTCAGTGTATTGGAAAAGCTGAAGTCCTTTTATTCAATCTTAGTTCACTTCTGTGAGATATGAGCGAGATATGTTCAATGTCCTTTTCGTCTCTCCTATATAAACATTGTTACATGATAAATAGGAAATTTTGCATACTACATTTGATTTTTCGATATCTGGAGTTGAGTCTTTCTATGTGGTGAAATCAACCCATATTCAAATTAATATCATTTGAAAAAATAGGACGTCAGTCACGTCAGTTTCATAAGTAGAATTTTCCATCTATCTTTACTTTGTCAACATTTCAAATAATAGCTTTTCCAAACACGTCTACAGCAAAGTGTACCTGCCGCTGTACCGATGAGTTCAGCAGGTCCATTCAAACGAAACGTGTTTTTTCTTTCGGTTAATCTCTCGAAGAAGGTAGATTTTCTATCCGTTATAGGAGATATACTCCAAAGAAACTTCTGGGGGAAATTCCTGATAATTTTTCGAATTCAAATTAATATCATTTAGAAAAAATAGGAGGCTATTCAAAAAAGTGAAGTGAGTTTTGATTGATATCATTTTTCGTATCGTATCTCCAAGAAGTGAAAATTTCCATCGTTTTCTACTTTGAAGAATATTTCAAACAAAACCTTTCCAAATCACGTGAATTGGTTTCCAATTGAAGGCGTTCCTGCACGTCATGGTTCCGTAAATAGAATTTTTCATCGTTCTTCACTTTGACAAATATTTCTGACCCCTTTTACCAACACGAAAAGAAGTTTTTGATTGATATCATTTCTTCACATCATAGTTTTATAAGTTAAATTTTCCATCTATCTCTGCTTTGTCAACATTTCAAAAAACACCTTTCCCAAACAGGTCTGCAGCAAAGTGTACCTGCTGCTGTACCGACGAGTTCAGAAGGTCCATTCGAACGAAACGTGTTTGTTCTTTTTGGTTAATCTCTCGAGGAAGGTAGAATTTCTATCCCTTATAGGAGATATACTCCAAAGAAACTTCTGGTTAAAATTCCTGATATATTAGGAGAAATCCGAACTTGCAGCTCACTGAGGCCTAGCAAACCCGTACCTGCCTGGAACAATTGACGAAAAATCGTGAGTACAAGTGCTTAACCTTCCGAGCCTTTCGACGTTCACTAGTAAAATCGAACATAAAATCTACACTGATTCGGTGTTTGACGTTCGTACAGTGATATTCGCTTAGCGGACGCTCCACAGATATTGTGAGTTTTTTAGTTGACTATATTCAATCATCTTTCTTGAACCTCTACTTGAAATAACCATGAATACTTCAACAAATCATTTGGCTGACAATTAGTGCAAATTAATTCAGTTTGCACTTCCTATTTTGACCAGATAAGAAGTAAATCATAGACAACGTTCGATAACTAATCAGCTGAAATAAATCGGCGCCACGTGGCGCGTATCGCATACGCGATATAAACGTAAAACTGAAAGCAGAGCCGTATTTACTGATTAGTAACCTAAAATAACAGTGAACCTCAAAATGGAACAACCCCAAGATCCAGGAGGTACATCATCTCCGCGAACTTCATATGCAACAGCCCTCAGTTTATTCAAACACCCTACTAAAGAGCAAGGAATCATACTGTCCTCTATAGATGGACTAAAGATTCAAGACTATATTAAATCAGTTGGAAACATAGTTGAACCCAAAAATGTTCTATGGGCTTCAAAAATATCTAACAATCGCATCTGTTATATATAAATTTGTCTTCTAAAAATCTAGTAGATGATTTCGTCTCAACTAATGCGCAAATCACAATAAACGATCAGGAAATTGAAGTACGAAGACTTGTTACGAGCGCCTATAGACTAGTTGTATCAAACGTTTGCCCTACGATACCTAATTCCATCGTGGAGCAGGAGCTGAGATCATTAGGCCTCACTTTTCTCTCGAATATGACTTTCCTGAAAGTAGGCACTTCAGATCCAGAATATAATCACGTACTCAGTTTCCGCAGGCAAATATTCATCAAACCAATTGAGAACGTTCATCTCTCCGACTCACTATTAATCACTCACGATGACGTATCGTACCGCATTTTTCTTTCTTTAGAAGGTCAAAATTGCTCCATATGTCGTAAGATCGGTCATAATGATTCAACCTGCCCCACTATATCTCTTTCTAATGAAAACACAGATAAAGATATCCAAAAGCGGCATGCAGCGCCCAGTTATTCCAAAAAAGAAGAAGCACAAAACGCTCCCCCAGCTAATGCCCTAGAAACACCGAAAAAAGATACATTGAGTACAGATACTCCTCATAACCAAATACCTTTAACTGAACCACAAATAATCCAAAATATCCAAATTATAAATCAACAGAATACTACCGACCAAACAAGCAACGACAACAATAAAACAACCAAAAGGCAGTTACCATTATCATCCCCAGAGATCAATAACACATCATCCGAAAATTTCAATCTACCCAAAATCCCGAAACTAAAGAAGAAAATGAAACTTGAACTGAACGTCAGCAAACTACTTGAACAATATAGGGAACATATAGATAATCACTCCCCCTCCTTCTCACTGGATTTGACTGAAATATGCGATCTTTAAACCAATACCATTAATGCTAAAGAACCCGAAAAAATCATAACGAACTACACGAATGACAGATATGAAATAAGAGAAATACTGAACCTGATATATGACAAAATACCGGTGAAAAGTCTGAGATCCCAAATAACAAGACTCAAAAGAAAACTGGATTTCACGAGTATGTCGACCACAGAAGATCCTGACTCCGAATCTCTATCACAACAATCCCACTAAAAATGGATACCGTCATTCTACAATGGAATATAAACGGCTTTTACTTACATTACGAATCCCTAAAATTACTTTTAAATGAACACAACCCTCTATCTATTTGTCTTCAAGAGACACATTGCAAGCAACTATCTGCTAAAAAAATGAAAAATTACTCAAGCTATCAAAAAAATCGAATTACCAGCCATGCAAGCGGCGGTGTGGCTATACTCATCAGGAACGATCTTGAAGCAAAGGAAATCCAACTAGATACAACACTTGAAGCAATTGCTGTCTCTGTCAATTATAAGTTCTTAATCAACATATGCAATGTTTACCTCCCTCACCCATCTGACGCTGATTTAGATGACTTTACAAAACTGTTTGATCAAATTCCTTCTCCGAAAATCATTCTAGGAGACCTAAATTCACACAACACAAATTGGGGTAGTAATAAAACAGATAAATACGGGAACCTAATTCAAAATCTAATAAATAATACAAATATGATCTTTATGAACACCGGAAAATCGACACGTTTTAACTGTTTTAACGCAACAGAATCCGCAATCGACCTCACGACTTGTAGCCCTTCTCTGGCACCATTTATGTCATGGAACACACTCGATTACGCTTTTGATAGTGACCACTTTCCCATAGTAGTTAATTCAAATGACATAAAACTTAACAATATGCCAATTTATCAACGTTGGAAGATTGAATCCGCAAACTGGATTGGGTACCAGAAACAGATAGAAGACCAAATTACTGACTTTCAGCTAACAGATGACATCAATAAAAACACAGAATCTTTTAACAATATGATCGTTACAGCAGCCCTCGATCACGTTGGGAAAACGAAAAAAATGCAATAAAAAACCTGTTCCATGGTGGAATAATGAAATAGCCAGGGCATTAGCAGATAGCAAACATGCTTTCAACGTTGCTAGAAGACACAAAACAATGGAAAATCTCATAAATTTTAAAAAGTTGAGAGCGAAGACTCGGTACCTAATAAAAAAAAGCAAAAATGGGACCTGGAAACAAAAAAAAACCCCTTCGACTCCTATGGAAATTATTTGGTCAAAAGTGAAAAAACTAAGAGGTATAACGAACACGAGAGTTATTCATTCCTTAGTATACGAAGATAAAATCTATGACAATAAGCAACAAATAGTGGAAGTGTTAGCTGATTACTATACGAAAAACTCAAGTGATAACAATTACTCCGACTCTTTCCGCGAATATAAACGACATTCAGAGCAAACAACTATACATATAAATACCGAAGCTGATAATATCTTGAACTCACCCATCGGAATACATGAATTTAACGATGCCATTCTTACAATGAAAAGCGCGACCCCTGGACCGGATGACATACCATTACCTTTCATTTAAAACCTCCCGGTGAAAGGCATTTTGATCCTACTGGATTTGTTCAATAGAATTTTCCTCCAGCAAAAGTATCCTAACATCTGGTCACAAGCCATAGTTATCCCAATCTTGAAACCAAATAAACACAAAAATGAACCTTCATCCTATAGACCAATATCACTTACATGCTGTCTATGCAAACTCATGGAAAAAATCATCAACCACAGACTTAATTGGCATATTGAAAAATTCAACCTTCTCTCTCCTATGCAAAGTGGTTTCAGAATGGTGCGTTGTACTACTAACAATTTGGTTGCCCTCGAGTCGTCAATTCACGAAGCATTCCTTTTAGACCAATTTGTAATCGCCATATTTTTCGATATTAATAAAGCTTTTGAGACAGCATGGAAATATAACATAATAAAAACCTTAAATGAATGGAAAATAAATGGTCACTTACTAGCCTTTATCAAAAACTTGATGAATTCCAGAACGATAAAAGTAAGAGCAAACGGTTGCACGTCGAGTGAACGCACTCTTGAAAATGGCACTCCGCAAGGATCTGTCTTGAGCCCATCGTTGTTTCTGGTTGCCATGAATAGTATAGCAACAGAGATAAAACTACCAGTCCAGGGAATGCTATACGCAGACGACTTAGTACTGTACATCAAAACCAGAAATCTTACAACAGGGGAGCAGATTTTACAAAATTGTATTAACAAGCTAGAAATCTGGTCAGAAAAAACAGGGTTCTCCTTCTCGCCAACAAAAACGCAATACACCATATTTAATAAAATGAAAACTGATAAACAGCTGAATCTAACGTTGAAAGGATCTTCACTTACATGTACAAAAGAAACCACCTTTCTAGGTTTAACCTTCGACCAGACCTTAAGATGGAATACTCACATTCGAAACTTAAAACAAAAATCTATGAACTGTCTGAACTTGCTGAAGACAATCTCACACAATAGCTGGGGCGGAGACACCACATGCTTGATATCCATATACCAGTCAATTCTGCGGAGCAAATTAGATTATGGCTCTATCTGTTATGAAACTGCAAATAAAACAACCCTCAAGCAATTGGACTCTCTTCATCATACTGCACTGCGTACTATCCTCGGAGCATTCAGAACTAGCCCTGTCCTCAGCATAAAAGTCATTGCAAATGAGCTCCCGTTAAACCTTCGTCGTACATACCTTTCTTTGCAATATACTGCCAAGTATCAGCAAATCCATCACATCCTATTTTTAAAACCAAACCAGTCAAACAGACGATAGAACACAAAACCGTAGAGTGCCATTTTACCAGAGATTGAGACAGTCCAGATACGATTTAGAAAATTTCAACACAACCATGGTCGGGGGTTCCACAACTCCACTGTGGAATGCTAGACCATTAGAAATAAACCTTATTTTAACTTCGATCAAAAAAACCGACATAAATTGTCAATCCATACGAACAAAATTTCTCGACATCATATCGAAATACTGTGATTTCGAACTAATATATACAGATGCGGCAAAAAACAAACATGGACATGCTGCTGCTTTTATACATGAAACACATAAATGTGCTGTAAAAATACCTTCAACTTGCAGTATCTATACAGGCGAATCCACGGCAGTCTTAGAAAGCATAAAGTGGTGTGAACAACAACTTCCCGAAAAGTTTCTTATAATAACAAACTCCCTCAGTGTCCTTAAAGGCTTGAAACGCACTTACCCTACACACCCCATACTGAATGCGATCAAGACGATATTACAAGAAAGTAGAAAAATCATAAAATTTCTCTGGGTCCCTTCACACACAGGAATAAATGGCAATGAAAAAGTCGACGCTCTCGCATCAACTACTGCAACAAGCAAATCACCAATACACGAGTTCCGTTTACCTGCATCTGACCACAAATTTCTCATAAGACCCCATATAAAAAACTGTTGGCAAGCCATGTGGGAGTGCTATGATACAAAAATTAGAAAAATCAAACCCTTTGTTTACTCAAATCTTCCATCACCTGGAAGGAAGAACCAAGTAGTAATTAATCGCGTACGTATTGGACACACATCGCTCACGCACAAACATCTCCTTGAACGAAATCCTGCTCCCATCTGCGAAGCCTGCAATATCGAATTAACAGTTCAACACATCATCATTGAATGCCTCCTATTCGACCTACAACGGAAAGAAAACAACATCAACCAAGACCTGAAAGAAGCCCTCTCAACCAACCCAGATAATATTATAAAATATCTTAAGGACATAAATATGTATAGATTGATCTGACTAAACTGTGTATGTACCCCTGCTAATAACCCCAAGTGGTTGAATTGGGGTTGTTATTCGTTAAATAAAAAAAAAATAAAAAAAAAATCTACACTGCTATAAGTGATTAGAGATTTATCAATCAAAGTTGATTCATTGACGCAACAATTGTCGTCGTTACAAATCACACGAGCCATGGCCACTTTCATTACGACCTGAATTATTTTGTTGAATATAGCTTGAGCCATGATTTTGAATGTCGTTTTGATCACTTGTGGATCGTGATCCACGATTGTTATATAGCGGTTGTATCGCTATATTACGGTAGCGTGAGATCGATCGGGCGAAAAAATGTGCGTCGCACGAATCGATGTAGAGAGGTTAGCGGGTCGAATTTTGGGGATCGGTAGATCTTGATATTCTTTTGAACGAGTTAAAGCGGACGTGATCGGTCTGTCCGTTATCGATTTATCGGCGGTCGCGCGTTTTTTTTTCGGGAATTTTTTGTAACGTTCGTCGGGGAAATAGGGGCGAAGAATGGTATTTTATCGTGGGTATTTGTCCTTGCTCTCGAACCCGAAACTTAATACGATTTTTTTGCAAAAAACCGAAAATCGCCCATTTTCGCGAAATATTTAAAAGCCCTCATCTCGAGAAATACGTACGATTGGAAGACGCGAGATACGTTTTCGAAAAGGGCAAACATAGTTCTTTGTTTTTTGTCTGCCGTTCGATTCTGCAGCTCCCTCCCTTCTTGGAGTGAACAATTCGTAAAGTCGAAATTTTTCGTTTTTTACTTATATCTCGGAGGCGGTACGTCGGACGACGCGACGATCTTCTAAAGATGTTCCTCAATTATTGCGAGCAATCTTTCGCTTGAAGGTTCCGAAACTGTAGGACCTATCGTAAGAGGAATAGAACAAAGTAGAGTGCCGCGAATCGATTTTCGTCGAGTAAAGCTAACTCCTAAAAAATTTGGGATGCCTGTTTCGAATAGACAATTTATACGACTTTCTTTCTTCTCCAGACGTCGCGGACGTAGAATCTGCAGATTCTCCGCAAAAAATTCCAAAACTAAACCGTCCGCTCCAAAAACGTTTCTTTTGGTAATATCTCCTTTATTGCGTCACGTATCGAATTATCGCTCACACGAAAATATTCGAAAAAAAATTAGCTACGAATCGTCCGAGAAACGTAAGGCCGTAGGAATAGCCGTTTTCGAGGAAAACGGCAGAAAATTTCGAAAATTCGAAAAATTCCTCTTGTGTGCCGAAGGTATACGATTGCGCTCCGGAAAGTTCCGAACGGACGCGTTGACAGACGTGAATTAAAGGAGCCGGTCTGGACTTTGCAATGCAAATATCGATGTACCTATCGAACGAACTGAATAAAAACTACAAATTCCGATCGCGCCCGGATGGAGTCTCGTCGTTATTTCGAATTCGTTTAATTCGAAATGAGTTTGTTTTAATCCTCAAATTGGACACCTTTATTTACGCCATATGGTAGCCGTGGTGTTCGAGTAGTAGGATTCATAATGAGTGATCTCAGGCTCGAAACCACGACGGTGAAAAGTTTTTTTTCATCGACGTAACATTTTTTAATTATCTCGGATGGAAAAAAATAAATGCTACGTTATTATTATTATAGCCATCTGTATGTATTCAATGTTTTAACGAAAAATCCTTGGTTACAAAGAAGTTTATCGTTATGAAAGGAAAGAACGAGAAATCGATTATCTGCTCCGTCTATGTCTTCTGTCTATGGTAAAGTAACATAACCTCGACGATTTATTTCAATCATCTTCGGTTGTTTATCGTTTCCAGAGTTGTTTCTTTCATTGAAATGGCACAGATAATGTAAGGTGCAAAACTGAAATTGAATATTGGAAAGATGCCTAGATATAAAAAAAATGGAATGGTATTCACCTTCAACAGATTTTTCTCGCCCATAATTGGGAACGAATTTTTCACATCACAAACAATAAGGTGTAAACGACAAAAAAGCAGATAAGATTGTGAAACAAAGTGAAATACTATGATATCCACTTGTGAAAAAAAGTTCGCAAAACAACAACATTGTGGAAACTGTAATAACATTTTGGTTAATTTAAATTTCTTCAATAATTCCAACATATATGACATTTATTCCATTTCGTAATAACTGTTCACAGTGAGTTCATGAAATTAAAACACCTAAACAAAAGGAGAAAACAAGTTGATAAAAAAATAAAAAATGAAGACACACAAATACGTTATTCTCTAGTTATGTATTTCATACATTCATCCAGTAATTTACAACCGTATATCATCGCTGTGGTTTTAACACAGCCAAAATGACAAAAAAAAATTGACTCTCAAAAATAAAAATTTACAACTATTCGATTCCATTTATAAAAAATGAAAACTGATATATCATGTAGAAAAACAGAGCAGAAAACAATAATTTTCTTCTTGATAGAGTGTTAATATCGATTGAAAAGACTGAATCCCCAAAAAAATATAGTTCGTAGCATACTAAATAAATGAAACAGAACATACTTTCAATATGAATTGTACTTGGAAACTAATTGGAATTTCGAAACGCTTCTTCGATTAAAACATTAGATATCATATCCACACCATACTTTACAACCACAATATCCTCGCTGTGGTTTCTAGCACAGCCAAAATGACAAAGAAAATAAACTTCCCAGGAAATAATAGATTTACAACTAATTTCTTCGATTCCTTTTATATAAAACGAAGAAGAAATTACTTCACACTTTTCAATATGAATACTTGAAAAACAAATGAAAATCATCATCCGCGTACTTCAAAATCTTTTCATCCCGTGACATTCATATCGAAAATCGACCGCATTACAACCGTATATTCTCTCAATTTTCCTAACGATTTTCGTGATATTTAAGAAAAATTTGATACGCCTATGGTGGCCCAAGAGCTGATCTTATATAGAGCGGAGCGCATATAGTGATCTGGCCCCTAGAGTGATCGGGGCGCATAGAGGGATCGGGGCGCATAGGCGCAGGAGGGGCCGAAGGCCCCGACTTGTTTTTTCTTTCAGTTTCCAAGCGAAAACTAACGGACGAACATCCAGAACACCACCAAATATCGAAACGTTTTTTTAATTTTGTTTCACCTTCCGCGTAGCTGAAGTGTAATATGGTGAGCATAATGGTACAATTCAGTATTACAACTTACGAAATTCGAGGATTACATTCTAAAATATAACTATTTTATTTAAAAATGGGAAAGGAACAGTGTTGACAGAAGTCAAAACTGTTTTCTGGTAATAACCATGGATATGAATTCAAAACGATATGACTTGCAAACATAACAGATGTTATAAGAAACTCACTTATTTTTGTCTCTGAAACGTTAAGGACAATGGGTTTTCGTCATTCGCAACATTTAGAAACGAAGTGGTTGAAAACACGTTTCGGCCCACTGCACCCCTGGCCTCGTCAGTACAACGGAGGTGCAGCTTGTTGTACGTTGGTACGCACTTTCACAACTGTGATAAATATTTAATAATGAGAAAGGAACAGTGTTGACAGAAGTCAAAACTGTTTTCTGGTAATAACCATGGATATGAATTCAAAACAATATGACGTGCAACCATAACAGATGTTATAAGATGTTATAAGTTCACAGTTGTGAAAGTGCGTGCCTACGTCAAACGCGTATGCAACAAGCTGCACCTCCGTTGTACTGACGAGGCCAAGGGTGCAGTGGGCCGGAATGTGTTTTCAACCACATCGTTTCTAAATGTTACGAATGACGAAAACCCATTGTCCTTAACGTTTCATAGACAAAAATACGTGAGTTTCTTATCGCATCTGTTATGTTTGCACGTCATATCGTTTTGAATATTTTATTTAAATATGGTCAAGAATCGTATTATGCTTCAAAGGTGACAGAACTGTTAAATCATTTGACAAGTCCATTAATAAATTCATGACTCACTTGGAAGTACTTTTGAATATAATCGAGATATGTATGAAATTAATTTATTTATAGTTCAAAAAGTTATTGAGAAAAAAATTGGTCAAATTTTAGAATCAAATTGTATAAGGTACAAGAAAATTGAACTACAATTATTAATGTCTTGTCTCAAATTGTAATATTTTTCATCTTGTGAAACTCTGATCATTTCTAAAAAAGTTATTTGCTTTTTTCATTTGATTCAATATCCAAAATTTCAACGTTTTCAAGGTTAACGAAATGATTTTGAGGTAAACATTGTTTCGATAATGCACATGTCTCTTCTTTTGTTCGTATGTCACTTCTATGTAATTAAAGCCTCTTATATCATTTAGTCTTATTTTGCCCAATGTAAACTCTGTCGCAATTTTCGTATTTCAATTTATAAACAACTTTAGAATGGTCCAATATTTTACGTGTGGAAAATGTTGGAGAAAATGTTTCTAATCGGTTTAAAATTTTTTGTTGCCATTTTTGTTCCAAATTCTGATAAAATTCTAGTTAATTTAGGTGTGAGATTATTTGTCTATATCTTACTGGTTGCGTAGTGTTACTTACGGGTATAGATGAAGAAGATCTAACACAAAGTTCATTGATATTTGAGGTATTGAAAAGTAAATTGTTGATTAATTCTGAAGGATAACTGTTAGATAATAGAAGATCTTTGAGAATGAATGTTTGATGTGAAATTTTAGAAATTCTTGTTTTCAAAATTTTAACTGAAATAATGCTCATTCTCAGATTATGAGAAGAATTAAAATGTAAGTATTCTTCCGAAGATAACGGCTTTCTATACCAGTCGGTTAATAAAATAGTATCATTTCCAATAACAAGGATGCCTAAAAAAGGAACTGAATTAATAGTTTCACATTCTACCGTAAACTAGAATTTGGAATTGATTGTATTCATAAAGAACATTACTTCTAATGACGATTGACAGCAGTTATAATGTCTTCCATAAATGTTTTGCAGAAAGGTACAACAAAATTTAATTTTCGTAAAGTTTCATCCGATAAATGATCCATTACATACTGTTCTATTATTGGAGAAACAAATGATTCCATTGGTGTTCCAAAGTTTTGTTTATAAAATTTGTCTTTATACGAAAATATAACTGAATCGAATAAAAATTTTATTAATTTTTTTATAATTTTATTAATTTTAATAATTGGTTTTTCACAAGGCGAATGTTGTTTGATAAGTTCCCATTTTGTATCAATACAATGCAGAGTTGAATCCAATGAAATATTAGTCAATAAAGATACGACATCTCAACTAACTGGAACAAATCCTTCAGGTATTGTGCAATTATTGATACAATCCGAAAACTGATCCTGCGCCTATGCGCCCCGATCCCTATATGCGCCCGATCACTCTAGGAGCCAGATCACTACATGCACTCCGCTCTATATAAGATCAGCTCTTGGGTCACCGTAGGCGTATCAAATTTTTCTTTAATATCACGAAAATCGTTAGTAAAATTGAGAGAATATACGGTTGTAATGCGGTCGATTTTCGATGTGAATGTCACGGTGTGAAAGAAAGTGATTTTTGTGCTACGGTCAGAGCGTAACGATAATAGCATATTTGATATTGAAGTGTGCTAATGATGATTTACATATTTTTTTTTCAATCAAGTATTTATATTTCAGAACGTGAAGTAATTTTTCTTTCGTTTATTTTTCATGCTATATTTTTTTATTTTATTTCATTAAAAAGTAATCTTTTTTGCTTATAATTTCAGTTCATTCTCATAGGTAATCAATATATTTTTGAAATCCTTTTTTGTCATTTTGGCCGTGCTCAAACCTCAGCGATGATATACGGTTGTAAAATGTGGTGGATGATATGTATTTTTCTTCCTATATCAATTAATTTTTTTCATAAAAAGAACCGATGACTTGCAAATTAATTTTTCAATTTTTATGAATCTTTGCCTTGTCATTTTGGCCGTGCTGAAACTCCAGCGAAGATATACGGTTGTAAAATATGGTGTGTGTATATATCTGATGTTTCAATCGAAGGAGCGTTTCGAAATTTCAATTAGTTTTCAAATACAATTTATATTGAAAGGAAATTCTGTTTCATTCATTTTGTATGCTACGAACTATATTTTTTGGGGGATTCAATTTTTTTGTAATTCATATTAACACTCCATCAAGAAGGAAATTATTTTCTGCCCTGTTTTTCTTCATGCAATATTGGTTTTCTTTTTTTATAAAAGGAATCGAATAGTTGTAAATTTGTTTTTTGGAGAGTTCATTCATTTTTGTTAGAAGGTGTTATTTCTCACCAACCCGGTGATAGGGTATAATTTTGAAAATCCTCTGAAAAGTAAAGTCACGGCGGGACAGGGAATCGAACCCGGACCTCCAGCATTACGCGCTGTTGCTCTACCACTAAGCTACCCCGACTATGACTTATTTTTCAATTTTTTCCGGCTAAGTTGTTAACTTTGATAATCTTGGGACTTCATCACAGAAAGTCACGCAAGAGAATCAATTTAACTGAAACGCCGGCTCTGCGTAATCCAACGCTAATCGTGAATTGATGTTAGAAGGTGTTATTTCTCACCAACCCGGTGATAGGGTATAATTTTGAAAATCCTCTGAAAAGTAAGTCACGGCGGGACGGGGAATCGAACCCGGACCTCCAGCATTACGCGCTGTTGCTCTACCACTAAGCTACCCCGACTATGACTTATTTTTCAATTTTTTCCGGCTAGCTTGTTAACTTTGATAATCTTGGGACTTCATCACAGAAAGTCACGCAAGAGAATCAATTTAACTGAAACGCCGGCTCTGCGTAATCCAACGCTAATCGTGAATTGATGTTAGAAGGTGTTATTTCTCACCAACCCGGTGATAGGGTATTATTTTGAAAATCCTCTGAAAAGTAAGTCACGGCGGGGCCGGGAATCGAAACCGGACCTCCAGCATTACGGGCTGTTGCTCTACCACTAAGCTCTTGCGTGGCTTTCTGTGATGAAGTCCCAAGATTATCAAAGTTAACAAGTTAGCCGGAAAAAATTGAAAAATGAGTCATAGTCGGGGTAGCTTAGTGGTAGAGCAACAGCGCGTAATGCTAGAGATCCGGGTTCGATTCCCGGTCCGCCGTGACTTACTTTTCAGAGGATTTTCAAAATTATACCCTATCACCGGGTTGGTGAGAAATAACACCTTCTAACATCAATACACGATTAGCGTTGGATTACGCAGAGCCGGCGTTTCAGTTAAATTGATTCTCTTGCGTGGCTTTCTGTGATGAAGTCCCAAGATTATCAAAGTTAACGAGTTAGCCGGAAAAAATTGAAAGATAAGTCATAGTCGGGGTAGCTTAGTTGTAGAGCAACAGCGCGTAATGCTGGAGGTCCAGGTTCGATTCCCGGTCCCGCCGTGACTTACTTTTCAGAGGATTTTCATTTATTTTTTTTGTCATTTTGGCTGAGCTGAAACCACAGCGATGATATACAGTTGTAAGTTGTATAGATATGTCTGTTCTCATTCAAATCGCTGTTATCCTGTGATCAAAATTAAAAGTTTAATTGAAATAGCAACCACTCAAAATCGGTACATTTGATTTTGCATTTATGATCAAAAAAAATTTACAGAAGAAGAAAAATTAATGAGGTTATGTTACGTTACGATAGACGGACATAGACGGAGCAGATAATCGTTAACTCGTTATACAACTAAATGAGGTGCACTTGAAATTTAAAAAATAGCAAGCAAGGAACCAACAATACACATTAAGGTCAGGAACGCTTATTACTCGTATGTGAATAGAAGATATTTTTTAAATATTCTTAACGAAATACTTTATCGGGTTTTTCAATTATATGAATGCAGAATTCACATTAATTCTTCTCTTTCATAATGATAAACTTCTTCGTAACCGAGGATTTTTCGTTAGAACATTGAATACAAACAGATGGCTATAATAATAACAATAACGAAGTATTTATTTTTTCCATCGGAGATAATTGAAAAATATTGCGTCGATGGAAAAAAGTTTTTCACCGTCGCGGTTTCCAACCCGATACTCACTCGCTATGTTACCTACCACTCGACTACCACGGCTACGATTACGCGTAATTTGACGACTTAAACAAACTCCTTGTGAATTAAACGAACTCGAAACAACGACCAGACTACATCCGGACGCGATCGGTAGGCGAATCTTCGGAATTTATAGTTTTTATTCAGTTCGTTCGATAGATACATCAATATTTGTCCTGCAAAGGCCAGACTGGCTCCTTCAATTTACAACTGTCAACGCGTCCGTTCGGAACTTTCTGGAGCGCAATCGAATACCTTCGGCACATAAGAGGAATTTTTCGAATTTTTAAAATTTTCTGCCCTTTTCCTCGAAAACGGCTATTCCTATGGCCTAACGTTTCTCGAACGATTCGTAGCTAATTTTTCTTCGAATATTTTGGTATAAGCGATAATCCGATACGTGACGTAATAAATGAGATATTACCAGAAGAAACGGTTTTCAAGCGGACGGTTTAGTTTAGAATTTTTGCGGAGAATCCGTTGATTCTACGTCCGCGACGTCTGGGGAAGGAAGAAAGCCGTATTGATTACCTATTCGAAATAGGCATTCCAAATTTTTTAGGAGCTAGCTATACTCGACGAAAATCGATTCGCGGCACTACTTTTTTCTATTTCTCTTACGATAGGTTCTACAGTTTCGGAAACTTCTAGCGAAAGATTGCTCACAATAATTGAGGAACATCTTTAGAAGATCGGCGCGTCGTCCGACGTACCGCCTCCGAGATTTAAGCAAAAAACGAAAAATTTCGCGTTTACGAATTTTTTACTACAAGAATTGTTTTTGTTAAAGATTTGGTTAAAAATTTCGCTATTTCAGTGTTAGGAGTGTTAATGGATGATATTATTAGTTTAAGACCACTTTTTACTCATTATGGATTTTAGGTGGTTCAAAAATTTTAGCAGATACTCCTCTATATAATGTTAATTACGAAGCAAGAGTAAGTGATATTAATTGTTTTTTCTCAAATTTAAAAATCTAATGGCTCTCTGTTGGTAGATGTTACATGGATCACTATTCAACTTAGTGTTATTGTCTTCATTGTTAAGTTGTTGCATAACATGTCTATCATAATCATCTGTATATATTACGGTAGTTTCGTTACCTTTATCATATTCAACAACTCGAATTTCAGGGTGTTCTTTCAGACATTTTTTTGTATTAATGAAAAGTATATTTATCTATTTTTTTTAACTACTTTGTAACACATTTTTTACAAGGATTATACATATTGCAAAGTTCAACAGATATATGAGTGCGAATACAGCAAACTGTGTTGAGGAGTTATTATCTCGGTATGATAAAGGATCGTGAAGTCTTATATTTGTAATCATTATATGATCCCCTTCAAAAATTAAAATTGGGTGGACCGTTTTATGAAGATTTGTATATTTTTTATATTTTTATTTTTAATACTCACAGAATATGAATTCAAAAGAGCTACGTGCCAAGGCCATTGGTGCTTGCTAGATTCGTTTCCTCCTAGTATTCGAAGCATTTTGTTTGTTAGAGTGGTTTTATACTGAATTCCGCATTTCATCGAAGATCCCATAATATTGCGCAATTTAGACGTTCTTTTCGCATATCCAGTATTACCGTCTGAAATTTCGATATATATCTTTCCATAATTTTGATACTTTCTCTAGTTGCCGATAATACCTGTATGCTGCATCAAATTGAAGATTATCCTTTGACAACTGCTCTTTCCTCGATAACAGTAAGCATATTGAACTTGCCGCCTTTTGTTACAATACTTCAACTTTTTGCAATATCTCCTCCTATAAGTGCGACAGTTCTTACTGCATATGGACCATATCGTCCACGACCCCCAAGGAGAAATCGATCCCATTTCTGTTGATGATTTCTGAAATGTCGTTTGCGAATAACTCTTTTGGGTCTTCCTTCTCTATCACCTGATCAAACACACCTTTTCGGGCATCACGATATGGACATCATCTTGACTCTTCCTCCTTCTACATCTCCAACTTTTGCATCGTCTCTGTTGTAATAATTTTGTTAAATTACAAGCACCATTCGTACAGAATTTCGTTCTTTTTTGTACGCATTTGCGACATTTTGTCCACGTGCTCCATTCCGACCAAAATGGCATTAGCAACGATCTGTCTCTAGGAGACATATCGTTCCTAATATTGGTTGTGGTATCTAATGTTGAGTCCAACGACAGATGAATGGCAGTGTTATTCTAGAAAACGAAATACTTTGTCAAATGGAAATCATAATGGATAATGTACAAGTCCGAAATGCACTTAAGAATGACTCAAATAATACTCATTTAAGTAACGATGTTCTGTTGTTATACGAACGTTTGCAGGTCGTCTTTCCCGGTGTTCCCGATAAGGCCGATATATTATATAAATAAAAATAAATCATGAGATGAGTACCACACGTATCTAAAAACAAGGCAAGCTATTTTGAAAAAAAAAAATTTCAGCTAACAAATACAAAAATGCGACTTAGAAATGGGGCTACTACTAGAGATCAATAAGGCCGTCTTTCGCCAACGTAAATATCGGTTGGGTAGGGCGAACCGGTCTATTAAAATCGGCAGTTAACCTAACTTGTCTTTCAGCAACCAGTTTTCGGCAGGTAGCGACGTACCCGTTCAATAAATTTTAGTGGCTGGTTGTAGTACCATTAGTGCCAACTGAATAGTCGTATCGAAGCAACTGCTGCTGCGCGGACATGAACGTGAAATACCAGCTGACTCCTTTGATTTTCGACAGGGAGATGATATTGTTGATATTTATCTCGACGCTTAAGGAAATCTGTGCTTCAAGGAATACTTCTTGGAAGAAAAGGTAGTTTTAACTACCGTTTTATTTTCTTCTAACTAAATATTGTTAACATTTATCTCGTTTAATTTGTTGTCTGTTCATTTGTTAATTAAGATATGTTTATTCATTTATACATATTATTACTATATTTTTAAAACGTTTACATATCTTTTTATGTTATGTTCTCGGCTGACTATTAAGTATTGCCAGTTATATATGAGGCGTTGCGAATACGAAGGGCGAACTCGACATCGGGACTTTTTTTTTCACGGTTGGGATCAGAACTGTCTCAACAATACGCAGGTATAGTTTTCATGTTGAGTTCGCCCTTCTTTCCATCTCAAAGTAAGCAGAATGATATTACGCTGCTGGTGGGACGCTGCTAAGAATCTGCCATCGGCGTTCGGATACGAAAGGCGAACTCAACACTGCTGCCTACCCCCTCCTCTTATCACGCGCTCCGCTGGATGATGCAATCCTTTGTTTACTTAGCTGTTAACAATAGTGTTCAGTGCATTTCGTGTTCGTTATCGTGGTTTTCTGTGTGAAAATGGATGTGGGTGACAGTACTGCAATTCCTGGATACTCTCGAAAACGACAGAAAAAGGAGAAGACTTGAAAGACGACGATCGGAAAAAAGAAAAGGAACTCCGGCAAAGAATACGTGTCAAGACACACGAATGAATTGGTACCAGCTCGGCGAATCAGTGAGCCATGTAGTTGCGAATGTTATTCAAAGATAGGCCACGATAATGTTAATCTGGTTTTTAATGCCTTTTGGAACCTGCGTAGTTACGACCTACAGAATTGTTACTTAAGTAAGTGTGTGATAAGCAATGATGTTAAGAGGTCAATAGCAAAGGGAAGGCCGAGTCGTTTTTTACGGCGTCTTGATTACACTGTAGAGGTTAACAATGAAAAGTACAGTGTGTGCCGTAAAGCATTTTACAGAATGCACGGTATTTCTGAAAAACGTGTTCGTACTGCCATCAATAAAACTACTCCGACTGGAACTGTTATTTCTGACCAAAGAGGGAAAAAGAGATCAGGTCGTAAAGTGCCAGATGAAAAGAAGAATATAATAAAAGAACACATCATGTCATTGGCAACTGCGTCAAGTCATTACAGTCGTGCAAAAAGTCCTCATCGCAGATACCTTCCTGTGAGTTTAAATATTCGTTCACTGTTTTCAATGACTTGGAGTGGCTAAATGAAAACTATCCCGGAACAGAGACCGTCAGCATGCATTATTATTGTGGCACTTTTAATTCAGAATTTAATAATAATAATAATATTAATAATAATAATAATAATAATAATAATAATATAGAATTGGAACAATGAGAAGAGGCAAGAGGTCTATAATTCTCAGAGTGAGACAGTACCAAATAGCGTGCGTAAACAAAGAGATATTACAGAAAATGAGCAAAAAAAAATCAAGAATTACAAGATCGAAACCAAAAGACAAACATTCGAAATCCCAAAAATAAAGCAGGAAAAATAGTAAATCGTAATCGTAAAGTCAATGAAGGCAGTCAATCAAGTTCTTGAAACTACTGACACTCCGTGCACATACGACACTATTTGGTAAAGAATTCCACCTCGCGAACACACGGTTTGGCAGAAAGAATTGTCTAGGTGTAGTTTTGAAGTTTTCGCGATAAAGTTTAAAGGCGTGTCCGCGAAGATGAGTGTTGTCGCTCAACACAAACAAAGGTTGCAAATTACCACCAATAAAGTTATAAAGCATACGATACGTAATAATCAGGTCACCACGTTCGCGCCGCTCGCTGAAATGACGTAAGCCGAAAAGTTGGAGTCTTCTGTCGTAGGAGGGGCGTTGGCAACCGAAGGGAACTTTTGTGGCGGAACGCTGAACAGCTTCGAGACGAT
Source organism: Novius pumilus (assembly GCA_020654155.1). Classification (NCBI taxonomy): domain Eukaryota; kingdom Metazoa; phylum Arthropoda; class Insecta; order Coleoptera; family Coccinellidae; genus Novius; species Novius pumilus. Next base: position 78,200 of record JAIFOV010000070.1, read on the forward strand.
CCCGGTCTCTCATCAGAGTAGGAGACCAGACCGGACCGGCGAATTCCAATATTGGCCTCACATAGGATAGGTAAAGCTGCTTACAAGTAGATATTGAGCATTGGTAGAAGGTCTTTCTTATTAAGTAAAGCATCTTGTTAGCTCTGGCACACGCCGCATCTATGTGAAGAGACGAGGAGAGGTCATTGGTGACAGGTCATTGAGAAATGGAACGTCGGTCAGCCGTATACCATTGACAGAGTAAGAGTGCCCTGGGTTGTTACTTCCAAGATATAGAATTCTACACTTCTCAACGTTGAGTGGTAGGAGCCAGTCAACACACCAGCGTTCGAGGGCAAACAGGTCCTGCTGAAGACGGAAGGAACACCTTGCGTCGTTATAGACTTTTAAATCGTCTGCATACGATGAATGAGCGGATTTTAATAGAAATGATAAATCAGAAACATAAAGAAGGAACAAAATTGGACCCAGTACCGAGCCCTGGGGAACCCCACTCGTCACCGATCTAGGACGAGACACAACACCACCCACCCTCACGGAAAATGTTCGATTTGTTAGAAAAGACTCGATCCATCGTAGTACCTGTCCCTCGACACCAAAGTAGTTAAGCTTGTATAGAAGTCGCTTAAACGGAACACGATCGAAAGCACGCGAAAAGTCCAAGTAGATAACATCCACTGGGACTCCTGCGTCAATCGACCGCGTCCAATCATGAAGGGTTCGGAGAAGACAAGTTATTACCGATCTGCCCGGAACAAATCCGTGCTGAGTAAGCGGAATCGTGCTATTATTTAATAGATGCTGCAACAAGCGGTTGCATACAATTCTCTCTGCTATTTTAGAAATTATGGGCAAGAGACTAATGGGTCGGTAATTAGACGGAGAAAGTTTGTCGCCCTTTTGAAGATCGGCGTCACGACAGCAGTCTTCCACTCACCGGGAAGACATGAAGCAGAGAAGGATAAGTTAATTATCCGTGTTATTGGAATATGGAAGGAGGAGGCACAATTTTTCAAGATGAAAGCGGAAAGTTGGTCCACGCCCGAAGAACTAAAAGAATTCAATTCTTGGAGAAGTCCGAGAACTGTTTCCTCTTCCGCACGAACCGAGGAGAGACCCATAGTAGACCGCGGGGGTCCGTCAGGTTCGATTGTAAATGAATCGGCGAATGCGTCTGCCAGCACCTCGCTACACTCAGAAGAGTCAGCACACAAACCTCCCGAGGAATCACGGACAAGTGGGATTGCAACCTTTGAATTCAACGAAGCTCGAACATATTTGAAAAACCTCTTCTTATCCGCTGAAGAAACCAATTTCTCCTCGAACTCATTTTTTGCTCGGTTGATAGTGTAAGAAAGTTGGTTAGAGAAATGACGGTGTGTTTTATAATTGAATTCAGAACGATTCCTCAAAAAGCGGTGCCATAAGCTCTTTGTATGACGTAACATTGCAAAGATCCTTTCAGAAAGCCATGGTTTAGATGGAACAGAACCAACCTTTCTAGTTTTTGTGTAAGCGGTTATCATGGTTCTTGTATAATCCCTAAAGGAACTCCACACGTCGTCCACGCTGTCGGAGTCAAAAAAAGGTTCCCAGTTAGTATGGGAAAAGGCGGCGTTTAAGCTATTGAGATCGACAGATGTATAAGATCTCATCGATATTTTATTTGGGTTTAGACGTAAGAACTATAGATTCATCGACAGTACCAGGTGGTCCGACTTACCGATCGAGTTTAAGTAAAGAATCTCGTCTATCAAGTTAGGGTCACTTGTTAATACTAAGTCTAGTAGTGAAGGCACTTGTCCAAACACATATCTGGTAGGTTTATCAACAAGCTGTGTAAGGCCGGATTCCTAAAGAACGTCTACAAACCTATGTGCAATCGAGTCCACTGGAAGAGGAGCGATGACGGGCCATTTTATCTCTCGAAAATTGAAATCCCCCATGAGAAGTAAGTTGGAGTTAGAGCCTGATAAAAGCTTAATATGAGACATTAGAAGAAGATCCGATGGCGAAGGGTTAGGACGGTAGATACAGCCCACACAGACCGAAAAACTGGCAGAAGATATTTTGAGGAAGAGATTGTCAATTCCCGGCATATTAAGCGATGTTGGTACTATATTGTATGAGTCACAAATATGCTTTCTGATTTAGATACATACCCCGTTATAGCCAGCATTTACAGTGCTGTCGCGACGGTAAAGAGAGAACCCAGGAATATTGAAACAAGAATCGGGGATACCGTCATGTAGCCAGCTTTCAGAAATACAAACTACATCAGATTTAAGGGAAACTACAACCGCACTCAACTCGTTGAATTTGTTTTCAATTGAACGTGTGTTAGTATATAGGATGGACCATTGGCAGAAATGTGGGTGCTTAGTTTTTTGAACAATTATCATCGTTTTTAACCACTTTAGGTATGCCCTTCACGAACCTTATGGTAATGTCGGATTCCCCATCAGAGACGCAATTTCGTAATTCTTCACGCGCATTTCTTAGTATGGTACATTGTTGCGATGTCAAATCGTCGGACAGGGAGATCGTTTTCAATTCTGGAGAGTTGCATAAAAGTTTCCTGTTTTGGAGCACTTTACGAGCCATTGTTGAGTGAGAAAAGGTGATTGCCACAGGGCGAGTACTCTGCTTCGACCTACCAAGTCTGGTGTGTCCGATGATATATTGGGAGGAACAGGGTAGAACTTGGTCTACAATTTTTCGGACGATAGCGTCCTCGGTGTTTGCGTTGGAGCTCTCAGGGATGTGCCGCGCTATAATATTATGAGAGCGACGCACTCTCTTCATCACTTCAGGATACTCGACAATATTTGATCCATCTTGGGTATTGGGATTCGAACCACAGCTGTGCAGCTTATCTACACTGGCTCTGATGTCGGCGAATTTAACAGATAAGTTGGAAACACTCTCTTCTACAGAATTTAATTGAGTTTCCTGCCTAGTAAGTCTAGCCTCATGATCGGACAGGCGCTCCGTGCAATTGACAACGTCCAGAGAAAGCTGCTCTTGGGATAAATTGATGGCTGCTTCGTCGCCTTTAATTGAATTGATGCTTGAAGTTAATGAGTTAAGCATGGTATATTGAGAGTTAATTTTCTCCAATAGTTGATTAAATTCACGCATTGGGATCGGTGCACCATCAAGTAGAGGAGATGTTGGCTTAGAAATGATCGGTGCGGGCGCCAGCTTTTTTGGTCTACGCGATGACACACAATAGGTACAGGACCACTTCCTCCCCTCCGCTACCAAGGATAACTTGTCCGGCAAAGTGACATTGGCACATAGCAAATGAAATGAATACTCGCATTTAGCGCAGGATAAATATTCATCGGAGTCGTTTAGGGCTCTTTCACAACTATAGCAGGAAGGCATAATGACAATATTGTCAATTTCTCTTCTGAAGACGTAAAGTGGTGTCCTTTAGACAGCGTTAAAACGATATGGAACACCTTTCCTCCGATAAGAAGCGCAACATGCGGTTCCGATGTAATTGACCCTCAACTCGACCAATGTTCGAAATGAACAATATAAAGGCTTAGGTGTAGAACGAACAGTGTCACGAACCACCCGATAGGAGCACCCTAACACTAAAGCAATGCAAATTCTGGTTAGATTTGCAGTTTAACTTATAAAAACATCGGATTCGCATCTCCTGCCAGTGACACGTGTAACTTCTGCGATAAAATTGACACTACTTTAACTAATCTGAAAAAACAGACTGGTACCTCGACTGATGACAGTATAAAAAAATTGAAAGCTGAGAAATCGTTGCATCTTATGAAAGCCAAAGCTCCTCGGCGACTCTTAAAATCAATGAAAGACGATAATGATGACGGGATCCTAGCTATCGCATTTGACCTACAGCAAGCCTTCCCCACCCCCAAATTGACCAGTGGTATCCAGTTTTATAAACGTAAACTGTGGACATACAATTTCTGCATCCATGACATAAAAACTGGAGCTTCAAAAATGTACTTGTGGGACGAAACTACAGCAAGACGAGGGTCATGTGAAATAGCGAGTTACGTTGTGTATTACTTGTCAACTGTCGATGAGCGTGTTAAAAAAGTCATGATGTTTAGCGACAACTGCTTCGGCCAAAATAAAAATTTGAATTTAGTTGTGGCTAACTTGTCTTTAATTCACAAAGGTAAATTTGACGAAATCAAACATGTTTTTATGACGCCTGGTCATTCCTATCTTCCATGTGACCGAGACTTTGGCCATATCGAAAAAGAGGTTCGGCATGCCGATGTGTACACCAAGAATCATTACGAGTACTTCATTAAGAAATGCCGTAAAAAAAACCCATTTACGGTAATACCAGTCACCCAAGATATGGTTTTGAACTACACTCTTCTTCAAACATCTGTTACGAAGACTCAGCTCCAAGGTGCCAGATTCAAGGATGGTGTTACATTCGAGTTCACCAAAGAATACAAACAGGGGTTCTACATCCACAAAACTTGTAATTTTGGATTGACATCGGCAGTCAAACTTCAAAAAGGAAAGGGGTGCTCTTATGATCCATCGAAATTAGGCCTGGCAAATATTCCACTAATGCGGCTTTATGATTCTCCTCTGCTTGTGCCTCCAGCTAAACTTAAAGATGTCAGAGATCTCCTGCCATACGTTCCACTATCGTGGTCCACATACTTCGATACTGTTATTGAATTTAATCAATCAGCTATGGCCATGCCTACCGAGGAAATCGAGGATGACCAGTTAGATTTTGATGACTGAAAATTTTGCATTATTACTCGTCCTTATAACAAGAGTTTATGTACATTTTCCAAATACAAATTTTTCACTATTTTTTTTAAATTTAAATTTTTGTGTTTTTGACGTAATATTGAGTAATATACCCTGTCAGTTACTCAAAGTAATTTTTTAGAGCACTGAAGTTCAAAAATAATTCCTGACCATCACTAGAAAAAAGTATCAACTATTATCAAAATAATGAACGAACTATTAGTCATCTCTCAACGAAAATATGTTCAGTCTCTTTGTTGAGTTCGCTCTTCATCCGCAATCGACAAAAAAATTTCAAATGCGTTTTTCTCGAAACCACCTTTTGTAGAGTTCGCCCTTCGTATCCGCAACGCCTCATATGATTATGACTGTTTCGTAATGCTTGGTAAATAAAATTGATTGAGTGAAAAAAAACCGAAGTCGACCGGTCCAGACAATGCATCGTTGCTAATTTTTTGATCTCGTTGAGACACGGCTTATCCGTTTCGTTTTATTTTATATCGCCGACATACCAATGCATGAGTCAGTAAGCGGTAAATTATCGCATATAAAAGGTCTTAATTCTACGTGCTGTGGTAACCCAGCGAATCAGATCTTCACTGCGATTCAAGTAAATTCTTTCTTATTTTGCGTTGCATATCCTTGTACATGTTTTGCTTTACAGTAAATGGCTGCATAGAAGAATCACGATTAAGTCAATCCTGAACTTATAAATATATATAACATTTTATCGAATATGGACTTTCCAGAAATGAAGATTGTGCAATTAGATAGAGTTGTATAAAAGTAACGAGTCTGTATTAATTACTTTTTCATACATTATTTGTTTTGAGTAACGAAGACTTGAACGCAGTAATTAAAATAAGACGAAATTTTTTACTTCAATAATATTTAATTATTGAGAATTGATAAAAACTAATCAAAGCCAACTTTGGGGGGCGCAAGTTGGCTTCGCTTTCCCAACAAGCCACGGCAACAATCATTACTCGTAAAGCCAGCAGCAAGGAATCACTCTTTGTCGAAGGCCAAATCAACGGTCACGAAATGAGGATGCTCGTCGATACCCGAGCATCGAGAACTTTCGTCAAACCTTCAGTAGTGAATGGCTGGCGAATAAGACCACTGAATGAAAGGCTACTTTTAACAACAGCAACAGGAGAAACTTTGGATATCCTGGCAGAATGCGACGTAAACCTTCAATTGGGCGACATCCATATTACACACCGAGCCCTGGTAGCGCTTATTACCGACGACGTAATCCTTGGTTTGGATCTCATGGAAGAACACAACTTCAAGTTGAACTTGGGGTCGAGTTCCATGCACATCGGAAATTAAGAAATAATAATGTGCAGTGCGAAAAGTGATACGAATATCCACAAGGTCACCACAGTGGATGAAGAGTTGCTACCAGCTCATGCCGAAAAAGTACTGTACGTGCAAGTACCAGGTGTGGACGGTGGATTAGTTGGTGTGGTAGAGTCGAACAACTTATCCTTGAAAACAAAGGGCATACTAACTGGACGCACCTTGGTGAAGACTGGTCGGACATTTCCAGTGAAAGTTGCCAATAGCCAATTTGAAGGAGTTAGAACAGAAAATACAGAACGGAATCGAAATAGGGACCTTCGAGACTGTAACTCTATGAAAAACTGCGAAATTGAAGAAAAGGTGGTCGACCACAAAAGAAACAGCTCCCAACTCCACTGCTTGAGCTGCTAGAACAAACCGGCACGCAACTAGATCGAGACCAAACCAGGGAGCTCGAAGAATTGTTGACGGAATACGAACACATATTTGCACTATCTGAAAATGACTTTGGTCGAACCAACTTGACGTATCATCGAATAGATACAGGGTCCCATTAAACAGGCAGCAAGGCGAGTGCCATGGGCTAAACAGGAGGAAGGGAATTCTCTCATCAAGAACATGGAAGACCAGGATATTATAGAACCCTCTCGGAGTCCGTGGGCTTCCTTTATAGTTCTCGTACGAAAGAAGGATGGATCTTCGAGATTTTGTGTCGACTAAAGGAAGTTAAACGGCGTGACACAAAAGGACAGTTAGAGCTCTTTCACATTAAGCGTTATTTCGACGAGACGATGAAATCAGTGGTCGATGAATTAAATGGATATTTTAGAAACACATATGATTCATATCGAATCGTTCACACTTTTCGATGCACGTTGAAAAATTGTTCCGGTACCATTTGCACCACTGTGCGGGTTTCTAAACACACATTAATGGAATGGCGAAAACAACGTATGCTTTTTTAAAATCATAGGACAGCTAATAGGAGCATTCAGACATGTACGTATCGTTCTGCAGGGTACGGAAGTTTATACGAAATTTTACAACAACGGTCCAGTTATTTTGTGGAGATACGTGAGGTAGGTACTTTAAAATGGGTCAAGAAATAGATACGGACTTGATAAAACTGTTCAACTACGTCTGGCAAATCCACCGTCTCATGTGTGAATAGCTGTCCGGCAGATTTGTCATCTTGTTGATTCCATCATCACGTCAAAAAAACGTGTAATGTAAAAGAGCTCTTACCCCTTACCACGAATCGATGACACGCTGGACAGTTTGTCTGGAGCAAAGTGGTTTTCCACTTTAGACTTGAAAAGCGGCTACTGGCAAGTAGAATTGCACCCAGAAGATAAAAAAACCACTTTCTCTACTAGGCATGAATTTTGGCATTTCCACGTTATGCCATTCGGGTTGTGTAACGCACCAGCTACATTTGAGCGCCTGATGGACACTGTACTGATAGGGCTCAACTGGATTACATGTCTAGTTTATCTCGATGATGTAATCATACTGGGAAGAAATTTCGAAGAGCATTTAGCCAACGTCCGTGAAGTCTTCGAGAGGTTGAGCGCTGCAAAAATGAAGCCTAGTCCGAAAAAATGCAATCTCTTCCGTTCCGAAGTCAAATACATTGGGCTTGAGCCCAAGGCGTAAGTACCGATCCGGAAAAGACAACAGCAGTACATAACTGGCCGGTGCCTGAAAACCAATCTCAGCTCCGTAGTTTCTTGGGTCTCTGTTCTTACTACAGAAGGTTTCTTCGACGGTTCGCAGACGTTGCGAAGCCGTTACATAAACTAACAGAAGATGACGCAGTTTTCCAGTGAACAGAGTGCTGTCAGCGGTCGTTTGAAACTCTGAAGAAGATATTAACCACTCCTCCAATTTTCGCCTATCCCCAGTTCGACAAACCATTTGTGGTAAACACTGATGCTAGCAACGAAGGGCTGGAGGAGTCTCCTCGCAAATACAAGACGGCCAAGAGAAAGTAATCGCTTACTTCAGTACGGCGCTGTCTAAACCCGGGAGAAATTACTGCGTTACTCGACGCGAGCTTCTCGCTGTAGTAAAGACATTGGAACACTTTCACAAATATCTCTACGGTAGAATATTCCTGCTAAGAACCGATCACGCTTCTCTCAAATGGCTTCTTCAGCTCAAGAATCCGGAAGGACAAATTGCAAGATGGCTACAACGACTACAAATTTTTGACTTCTCCATCGAACCTAGGGCAGGGAAATTACACAACAACGGCGTTGCTATGTCGAGAAGGCTATGTGTAGATGTTTGTAAGCAATGCCCGTAAGTGGAACAAAGAGAAGGGTTTTCACAGGCTACTGGTTCTGTTACTTTCGTACGACCGCAGGATAATTGGGAAATTGATTGTCTATCCGACGCACAAAGGATCGACAAGGATAAAGGCCCAATGTTGAGACCCAAAGTAAACGGAGAAGATCGTCCATCTTGGGCGGAAATCAGCGACCTGAGTCCAGCTACGAAATGCTATTGGGCTCAGTGGGACTCTCTGGTTATCGACGCCGGAATTCTGAAGAGATACTTGGAGAGTCCAGATGGTACTAAAAAATGATTACAGATCGTACTGCCCAAAAACAAGGTTAAGGACGTTTTATAACAAATCCACAGAAGAGCCGCAGGAGGTCCCTTCGAAGTAGCGAAAACTCTAGGCAAAGTTAAGGAACGATTCTATTGGGTAGGATGCCGATCGGATGTGGAAGAGTGGTGCCGAGCTTGTGACACTTGTACAAGAAGTAAAGGTCCAAAGACTAGACGCAGAGGACTCCTGCAACAATATAACTACGGTGGCTGAACAACTAGTATAAAATTGGATCAGTCGTTTTGGTGTCCCGTTAGAGCTACATTCCGATAAAGGCCGTCAAACATCTTTCAGAAACACTGCCACCTGTGAGGCATCAGAAAGACAAGGACAACCCCATTACATCCTCAATCCGATGGCATGGTTGAAAAATTCAATGGAACATTGGAGACAAATCTGAGAATGATGGTTAACGAACACCAGATTAACTGAGACTGTCACATACCGATATTTCTGTTGGCCTACCGTAGTGCCGTTCACGAAACGACTGGACAAACACCAACGAGCATTCTCTTTGGCAAGGAGCTAAGGCTGCCAGCGGACTTGATGTTTGGACGACCACCTGACCAGGCTATGAATTCCCAGGATTATCTACGGTCTTTAGAGAAACGTCTGCAAGAGGCACATAGTGCTGTACGAATGGAGACCAGATTTGAAAGTGATCGAATGAAGACCCGATATGATCGCAGAGCGGACACCGAAGGATTCAAAATGAACGATCTTGCTTGGCTTTACAACCCTTCTCGCAAAAAGGGCCGGTGTCCGAAACTCCAGAAATCCTAGGAGGGCCCCTACCTGATTGTGACTCGAATAAACGACGTGGTATACCGGATCAGGAGATCACCACGCGCGAAAATGAAAATAGTTCATATCGGCCAGCTATCTCCTTGTCGAGGACGACCATCTGATCTAGACAATCAAGATCTAAGAGGGGGGCAGTGTTACGAATTATTGCGGAGTATAAGAAAACGAACACAGTCTGACAATCCTGCATCAGCATTGGTTCGGCGTGGTTCGTCAGCGTAGCGCGAGAAGCATCGGGATCTTTCGAGAAACTAGGGTGCCTATAAATACCGCGTACCGCAGTAGGCGAGGGAGTGAATAGGTGGTGAAAGAAAAACGTCAAAATATTGTTGCGAAGATTGTTAGTGTGAATTTCTGTTGAAATAAAGTTGTAAAATCCGTTACAATATCAACAAAAGATGTCAAATATTAGTTTTCCTTATTATAGTTTTTCCCATATCGATGATAACTTTTCTTTTTTGTGCGACAGGTATACATATTATTATTTTCATTTTTTCCACAGGTTCAACATCTCGAGACGTCATCAGCAATTGGATGTCCATTTTCAGATCTGTTACATTGTGATGTGCTCCGGGTGCTCACTGATTTACGCACTACTTATTTCCCAACAGATTTATTTTACCCAAAATACAAATCGAAAAAAAAAGAAAAAAAACTCCCAAAATAAAATCCCCAAAACAAAATATGATTCCTCGTCAGGCGGTCACTCTTCTGGCCGTCCTGATGCCTGAATTTCCGCTTCCTGCTGTGCGTGGCTCGCTCGCGTCCAGCCCTCAGAAATAAATTAAAAACAACCTAGAATGAACAATAATAACCGGTCGGTATCCTCCTAACAAAAATACAATACGGATAAAAGAGGGTTGGTTCAAACACAACACGTAAGAACCAGGGGGTTAATTCAAACTCAACACGTAAGAATCCGGAGGATTGGTCCAAACTCAACACGTAAGAACCAGAAGGGTTGATTCAAACTCAGCACGTAAGAATCTAGAGGATTGGTCCAAACTCAACACGTAAGAACCAGGGGGCTTGATTCAAACTCAACACGTAAGAATCCGGAGGATTGGTTCAAACTCAACAGGTAAGAACCAGGAGGAGAGAAAGGACCTAGAGAAGGCGTCTACCCAGCTCAGCACGCTGGCCAGACTCATTTTTCACACTCGCGTCTTGTCTTTTATACCCATCGGTAATCTGCCACTAATTTCCCTACCACTTCATGGTTCCCCAGAGTCACCACTTGATCGATGCGCGTCGCACAATAATAATAATCAATGGATAGAGGATCAATCATTACACTCCCCTTACCTTCGAAACAAAAATTTTCACCATGAAAAAGAAACACCTCCAAAAAAAAATTTTTTTTTCTTTATTTCTAGCCCTATTCTTGGGTTGGCGGTATTTTTATCCGGACCACATGTTTACCTATCCGGAGACGGTAGTGTCTTGTTTTGTTGGAAGATTTGTTTCGGATTTCCGGAGGTACTAGTGACAGTATCGGAACTTGCACGTTTATGGTTTGGTCTTCCTGTGGCTGCCTTGTCAATATTTCGTCATCCTTTGTCGGCTTGTCTTCGATTGTATTGCCGTCATCCGAGTCTGTGCCGAAAATATTCTTGAAAAGAGTCTTCATGTCTTTCCCTTTCAATATCGTCCGTTTGCTGGTTACTTTCCTTTTCTTTTTTTCAGCTAGAACAACCGGTGAGCTCCAAGGGCTGTTTGATTTTTCGATTATTCCCTGTTCCAGCATTTCGTCTATCTTGTCATGTGTTGCATTGCGGGGTTCTTGGGCCTGTATCGTTGTTTTATTGGTGTCTCATATTGGAGATATATTGTATTGTTCTAGCATTGATGTAACTCCTTTGATGTCCCCGAATTTCTTCAATTCTTTTTCCAGAAATGCCTTTAGAGAGTCTTGGGAACCTTTTCCAAATGACGAACTTTCATCTAGATGTTGAATTATCTTATCAAACGTGCAAATGTCTTCTTCAGATTTGTTAATTTTTATTCGTTCCTGGCCTAAAGTATTTTGGAAATTCCACCTTCCGAGTAGATCCATCCCCCGCAAAATGTCTGTTGTTGGATGTGGCACATAGTAAAGTTTTACGTCCTTGATTATGTTGTTTACTTCGCAGGAGATCGTGAAGCTCTTTGATAGTTTCACTATATTCCCGTTAGCCACTATTGCTTGATAGTCCTCTTGTCGTTGCGGTACATTGTAGTTTTATAATAGGTCCTTCATTCTGTTTCCTATGTAAGATTTTTCGATCCCGTGTCCACCAATGCTTCAAATGTTTTCGTGCCCAGAATCTTGATGTCGACATATAAACGGTTTGCGTCATTTACGGTGCTGCAGGTATTATTTATTGTTGTAGAGGACTTCCATTCTGACCAGGGCTGCTCCTGTTTATTCCGGTCACTCGCTAGTTTTCCGACTTCCGGTTGCAGTCTCTGGTCCATATATTCAATGTTCCGCAGTAAGAACAGAACTTCTTGCTGCTACGGCGACAGTTTGTTCGATTATGTCCTTTTCTCTCGCTGTTCCAACAACAGGTTTTCCAATCGTAATTATTCATTTTCTTCATCTTTTCCTTTTTCGATTGTTCCCTAGCCTCAGTTTTATCCGCGTAACCGTACGTTTGCTTCCTGTGAGGAGGATATCGGGGAACATTTCGTTGTGCATTACCCTTTTCTAGTTTTCCTTGAGTTCTAATTTCCTGTTGTACGTATTCCTCCGCTAATTGCATTAATTCCCGCAAATTTTGGAAATCCCTTCGTCGTACTGTCTTCTTATATTCCGGCCTAATATTTGTATATATCCTTTTCAATTCTTCTTGCCTGCTGAATTTTCCGTGTCGTCTAATTAGTGTTTGAATATCTATTATAAAACCTTTTATGGTTTCTTGCGGTCTTTGTGTTCTATTCCTTATTTGGTTTTCTAATTGTGCTACAAAATTTGATGGCAGAAAAAATCCATTGAAGTCGTCCACAAATTCTTCCCACGTTTTCCAGTAACGTACGTTGTTTCTGAACTAAAGAATTGCTTTCCCCGTGAAGAATTCCGTAAGGTTCGCAGTAATTGTGTGCCGCTATTACCATAACATAATCTCGGCTCTTCCAATCGTTCCATGAAAGTACCAGCATCCTTTGTGCCGTTGAAATTCAATCCCCATTTGCGGACCGTGTCTAGGATTGAGGTATCGTTGTTCACTTCCGTTGTATTTCCTCGTTCATCACTTATCGTTATCCTGTCTTCTAAACTCCCTTACTCCAAATTTCCCGCTTATCCAGGTACAATTCGTTTTGTTTTCCAGTATGCCGACAACCTCGATCTCAACTCGTCCATTTTTCCGGAAATATCCAATCCATGTCTCTCCGATACCTCGACTAGTTCTTCCTTATTTAAACGATATATCCAACCCACTTTGCTGCCGATGTGTCTAATCCTGCTGTGAGATTTTCTGTCGACATCTTTCCCTTGCGCTGTTTCCTGCTCCTAAGATGAAATGTTTTTTCCAAATCTTACCATTTTGTCTTTTTTTTTCCTTTTTCCTCGGAACCAATATGCTTCCTCTAGTAATTCGTTTCTAGATTTTATTCCTTCTGAATTTTTGTTCGGGCGCCAATTTGTGATGTGCTCCGGATGCTCATTGATAATCGCACTACTTATTTCCAACAGATTAGTTTTCCGCAATATATAAATCAAAAAAAAAGAAAGAAAAGCCCCAAAACAAAATATAATTCCTCGTCAGGCGGTCACTCTTCTTGCCGTCCTGGTGCCTGAATTTCCGTGTCCCTCTCGCGACCAGCCCCTAGAAATAAATTAAAAACAACCTAGAATGAACAATAATAACCGGTCGGTATCCTCCCAAGGAAAATACAATACGAATGAAAGGGGGTTGGTCCAAACTAAACACGTGAAAATCTAGAGGATTGGTCCAAACTAAACACGTAAGAACCAGCCGGTTCATCTTATTACTAATGTATGAGTTTTCATCATTGAATTGTTAATTAATTGAGAAATTGATAAAAAATTTACAAATTAATTATGTATAGTTTCATTCAGCGTGATTCTATGAACCGCATTCGAAAGGTGCATTCCTATTTCATCTATGTGGCTAAAAGGTGCGTGCCTAGTGCAGTTGTATTTTATTGCGGGCTGGAGGCCATAAACTGGGGACCGAATCAGTCTCTGGTGCGGAACTGGTGCAGAACTGTGGGTACTATGTGGGGAACGATCGGTTCGTTATGCGTGCTAGGTGCGGAACTCTGGGTAACAGTTTTATCGCACTTGTGCGTGCTATGTGGGGAACTGTGCCGTTACTTCGAAATTTTTACTCGGGAAGCCACAGAACTGTTCATCAAACATGAAAACTCATCGTATCACAAACATTCTGTTTTGATAACTCAAAACACAAAAGCTATTACAAAGAAAACAACTGACAGTGTCATCAATCAAGTAAATACCCAAAGAAAATTAGACATTGCGAAAAATAGAAAAGGCTCATACCTGTAATAAAATTATACGATTTTGCGGATGACAACAAATAGCTTCAAAGAAGCATCGTGACCTGGACGAACAAGCCTTGAAGAACCGCCACAAACGGAAATTTCCGATCGTTACTCAGATACAGAGCAAACAGCGGGTATAATATTCTTAAAGTATATTGAATGATTAATGGACGGACAATGCAAACATGTTCTTTTATTCAGAACGGAGTGGTCAGTACTTTTGGTAGGGTGATTCAATCCAAAATTTTAGAAAATATTAGGAAGTCTACTTCTCATTCCGTTTTGGCGGGGAAGACTACTGATATAAGTCAAATCAAGCAGTTTTTTCTTTGTATACGTTATGTCGAGGCCCAAAGATTTAACATCCGGAAAGTTGCAAAATGGGGTACAGGGTTAACCCTCCCTGTTGTTAAGGATCCCATAATCGGATTAACAGTTTTTTGGCTGTGCTCTAAAACATTTTACGCACTGTCGTACGATTCTCTTGGACAAATTACTACCTGATGTTGGCCTAAATTGTTCACGTAATGATACTCATAAACTCACAAACCAATAACGAAGAAACCAATCTTTCATTTCATTTGTTTTCCATTTACTGCGGCTTTGCAACTCTGCGATGTACTCTTCAGTCCACCAGCCCCAGAAATATTGAGTCATTTTTTTTACACGTTCGTAATGACTTATACGATTAAGCGACGTCTTGGTGAAATATGCTTTTGGATCGGACGTCATAGCACGTCCAACGAGAAAATGTGCGGGAGTTAAACGAGAAAAATCATTGGAATCTGTGGATAAGGAAGACAATGCTCGTGAATTCAAAATGGCCTCCACTTGGGTTAAAAATGTATACGGTTGATCTTACGATAAATATTAGTTATATATGTGGCTTCGCGAAAACGAACGCTTATGTAGTATATAAGTAGTTAGGTAGGATAGTAGAGCAGATGTGATTCTGCGAAAAGTCTCATCGCTAAGAGACTGGGTTCGGTTACCCTCGAGGCAGTCGGTATTGTACATTTGAGAAGGCGAGACGTTTAAACTGAAATAATAAAACGCGTACTTTTATCGTTGAAGTTCATTATTTCGATCGCAAAACCACGTTTATCCAAATCTTGAAATTTAGCGCTCAAGACCGGGATTACCGATAAGTGAAGTGTGTCGTTGTTTGGGATATCCGTGGAAAGTTCCAACATGAAGCCAACCAAAGGGCGTAGCGGCTGAGTGGAAGACGACGATGCGTTGACCTTGGTAGACGACCAAATTGAACGCATGAAGATTTCTGAACTCAGAGACGAGCTGACGAAGCGGGAATATCCATTGGTCGGTCGCAAAGCGGAATTAAAGAGGCGGCTGAAGTTTGCGGTCGAAATGGAAAAATTATCGGATGACGGGCAAATCGGCAAAGATGACGAAGACGAGGGTGATGACGACGACAACGACGAAAACGATAAAGTCGCCGACGTCCAGGACACGGACGAGGACGATCGTGAAAAAATTCAACGGAAGGAGCGAACGCTTCTTCCGTTCCAAGATGTGGAAAATACATTGCATGGATTCGCAGGCGATGATGAAATGGACCTACAGTATTGGCTTTCACAATTTGGGGAACAACCTGGCATATTATTACCTGTCAGTATTAATTCTTACATAGATACTGCAATCGAAAGCTACAATACTGGTAGGTACAACATCAATATCTTTATATCCAAAAAAGTGAATGTTTTCGAAATATGGAGTTTTGAAATTTTCTTTATTGGTATTTGCTTTGAATCTGTTTTGACAAATAAAATGATATTAGCCTAAAGATGGCTACCTATAAATGTCCCTTAAATTTTGGATGCGCACTCGTCTAAGCTCATTCTTCCTACCTCTATATCTCTGACGTCAACCGACCGAACGAACAATTCGGAAACGCCCGGAAATGGTCGTGCACACAAGGGAAAATTCAAAGAAAAATTGTCGATTTTTGTGAATTTTTTCGAAAACGACTATTTCTACGGCCGTACGTTCTTCGGGCGATTCGTCGCTAATTTTTTTTTTTTCGAATATTTTCGTGTAAATAATCGCACTTTTTTCCGAGCGGGACGTTTCTCTTTCGGTATTTTTTGAGGAAAATCGGTCGATTCTACGTCCGCGACGTGTCGAGAGGAAAAATCGCATAGTCGAAACGGGCATTGCGAATTTCTTAGGAGCGACCGTTACCCAACGAAAATGGATTCGCGACACGAAATTTTTTTTAATTTGGATTACGAGGAGTCCTAGAGTTTCGCGGCCGTCTAGCGGAAGATTGCTCGCATTATTTGAGGAACACCTCTAGAAGATCGTCCGTCGTCTGACCTATCATGTCCGAGACATAGGCAAAAAGCAAACAATTTCGCTTTTTACGAATTCTTTACTCCAAGAAGGACGGGAGCTGCAGGATCGCACGGCAGCCAAAAAACAAACAGCTATCTTTGCCCTTTCCGAAAACATATCTCGCCACTTCCGATCGTACCGACCTTCCGAGGTACGGGCTTTTGAATATTTCGCAAAAATGAGCGATTTTCGGTTTTTCGCGAGAAAATCGAATTAATTTCGGAGTCTGAGAGCATGAAAAAGTACCCGCGATAAAATACCATTCTTCGCGGACCGCCCGAGCCCCCTTCCAACCCCCTAGCTTCCCGACAAATGTCTCAAAAAATGCGTGAAAAAAACGCGCCGTCGCCGATAACGCATTCTGAGATGCCGTACCTTTAATGACGGCCAAACCGATCGCATCCGTTTTCAAACTGGTTCAAATAGACGTCGAGATCGTGCGATCTCGACCAAATAGGCCAGTCAAAATCTTCCTGAAATAGACATTCGTCCCGAAGTACTGATTTTTTGTTATATGATTGAAATAGCCTTTTTCGAACATAATGTGAAATATAAAGTTCCTGCCCCCCCGGAAAGGTTGGAAAATGCTAATTTTTCGTTGTTATTTCCTCCTAAGTC
The DNA here is from genome assembly GCA_020654155.1 of Novius pumilus. Lineage (NCBI taxonomy): Eukaryota > Metazoa > Arthropoda > Insecta > Coleoptera > Coccinellidae > Novius > Novius pumilus. The sequence goes on from JAIFOV010000070.1 coordinate 95,181, forward strand.
GAAAACAGTTAGGTTTTAAAAAAAAAGTTTCAGGCAAAAATGTTGTGGAAATAATTTTAAATAATAAGTTTCTCTTGATAAAATTTCGAAATAGTGATAGATATTATTCTAGACGGCCGCAAATATTTTTGCAGCACAAATTCCTAGCGCACACTTCGCTGAGTACTGACCTGATACGACCAGCGCTCCATGAATCCGCTGTGGAACTGATAACATTCAGGGATTTAATGTTGTCCTTATGCCTCGTGGGTTCGAGACAATAAATGTTTGTAATTATTCTGTTTTTAATTCACCTCCTAGATTTGATCTCTGGGTGAAGACAAATCAAATATGAATTTAATTATATTAGGTTTGAACAAGAAGTTCAAGAAGCGAACAATTTGTTCGATATTTCCACTGTCCCAAACGTTCAACTTCAATGAATTGCAGTGCTAAAACAACACTCTGAAAATACTGTACCCACAATTTAGATATTGGACCTTTATGTTCGAGCAGTTTCGATTTTCTTTCTATCTGTTGAGCCATTGTTTCAATTTCAGGCGAGCCATTACACTGTTGTAAAAGTGGTGGATTTGTAGACCAATTGTTCAAAATTTCCGGAACGAAATTTTTATTTTCTTCATTTTGATTCATTTCACAAATAATAATACCCAATGCGGTAAAGGTCAAAATATGAGCTCTTAATGACGTCGCAAAAGCATGCCCAGTTACCATTTTTTTCACGGATTCTGGTGCGTAAACCACAGACCACAAATCCTCTAATCCACTTTCACTCATTAAATACCCTATGGCTCCAAGATATGACATCAAAAGATGGAATCCTCCCAAACGAACGATTACATTTTCCAAATCAGAATTTTGCGATTGTTAAATGATAGATCGAGCTTTTTGATACAAAGGTTGATCAAATGTAACGAAACATGTTTTCTGGATGGATCATGTGGAAGATGAAATTCTGACTGAAACCGCGGTGAATGCACGAAATTGTGATGGGGCGACTGTAGTGGGAACTGTTGTGGAAACGAATGTTGACTATTATTAAATGATAAACTTTGGGAGGACGGGTATTGATAAAATGTAGAATTTTGAGAATTGTAGGATTGTAGATTCGATGCTTCATATTCAGCGTTATGGACCAGTTGGGATATTTGCGATTTTAGCCGAATTTGGTAGGGAGGAGGAAGGGTACGGACGGTCTCTTCGATACTTTGAAAGTATTTTGTTAGATGATCATTTTTTTTTTGGACATCTTCTTTTTTCAACATTTTCATGTTCATGTAGTGCCTCAACATTTCAGCGGCAGATCCACTAGGCCCGCTGTTGAGTGCCGCCGGTCAAGTTGTGTACTTTCTTTGGTCGTAACGGACTCTTCCACAACGGTCGTACCATTAGGTTCGATGACTGTGGGAATTGGCGAAGTAGGAGACGGCGCAGGGACATTTGTTATTTGATCTTCGTTTTTCGAAAATAAATAATTGCGCAAAAATTCCATCTGCGACTCCAATCGCCAAGGCTTTATTTTCTTCGCAGCCTGGCCGCTTTTTGTTCTCCTATTCGCTAGCGCTTTTCTATAGCTTTCCCTCAAACTCTTCCATTTTGTCTTGCATACATCAGCTGTAAATAAATATGACATTCTTTAAAATAATCTTCAGATAGCCAAAAAGTGATCATTTTACAACATAAAATTTTATTTGGATAATTCGAATAGTTTTTGGAATTTATAGTAATGCTTTCAGATTCTTGGCTACAGGGGACTCCTTTCAAACTATTTCGTTTAGCTATAGATTAGGGGAGAAGACTGTAAGAACTATCGTGTATGAAGTTTGTGACGCAATTTGGAAAATTCTACAACCTATATACATGAAATATCCATCGAAAGAAGACTGGGAACGTTTCGAAAGTGAATATCGAGAACGTTGGAATTTTCCCAACTGTTTAGCGAGTATAGATGGAAAACATGTGATCATCAACAAACCCCACCACAGTGGATCACTCTATTTCAATTACAAAGGCTATTGTAGTACCGTTCTCATGGCAGTTGTTGATGCTCACTCCAGATTTGTAATGATAGATACTGGAGGTTATGGCAAGAATAGCGATGGTAGTATTTTTGCTAATTGCAATTTTGGAAAAAGATTTCTCACCGGAGCTCTAGATTTTCCCGATGATAAACCATTGCCTGGTACTGAAGAAGAATTGCCTCACATCATCGTTGGTGATGAAGCATTTCCACTCAATCGTCATTTGATGAGACCCTACCCAGGAAATGAGCTCGCACATTGTGAAGAAAAAAAAATATTCAATTTAAGATTGAGTAGAGCGAGAAACACGAGTGAAGATGCTTTTGGAATACTGAGCAAACGATTTCGTGTTTATCAAAGGAGACTCGAACTGAAACCTGTTCACGTTAACAAAGTAGTTCAAGCCACTACCTGTCTCCATAATTTTTTAAAAACAGATTGTCCCTCTTTGTTGATGGAAATTATCGATGGTGAAACAGAAATTCCTGCACATTCTGCTCTTCAAAATTTCTCCCATGTTGGTGGCACGTTCTCGGGAAATGCTTATACTGTTCGGAACAAATTCAAAGAATATTTTTCGACACCTGAAGGTTCTGTTGAATGGCAAACTCGAGCTGTCCGCGAGGGCAGACGAAATAATTGAAGTTTGTAAAATTGTAAACAATTATTTACATATTGTAGTGACTACTGTATTGTCTTTTTTTTCAATATAATAATTGACAAAAAAATTTTTATTTTCATAATTTAGTTTTTCATGGCTTATTGATTATACCCTCAAATGTTATTCGGTTGATGTAATTTCGATGAAAAAAAAAACAGTCGGTCAACAGGTCGTCGATTTCATGTTCGATATTGTCATCTATAACTTGCGATTTAACATAGATTTAAAATTTTATTTTATGTTTACAAGTTTTACATGAAACTTATGGTTTAGACGGCAACCCTCCTCCATAGACAAGTGCAAAGCTGTATTCAAAGTTATGATATTCGATGGTGGTTGCTTGATAAAAGGTAGGCACGTAATTCGAGACGGGAAATATTCTTCTGCTTGGGACAAAATTTCCATGAAACCTTTCCAGGTCGGAATTTTCGGAATTTTGACGCACTTAGCCCAAAGGTACAAAGCGATTGTTGGTGTAACTAATGGTGAATTCGCGATCTTTAAATTATTAGTGGAAACATATTATATGTTCTCCAAACCCCTTGAACTAATATCATCAAAGAACACAGTTGATATCTGTTTTTGCGTTGCTAAGATTGCAGCAGATGGCATTGTCTTAAATTTTTTTGATCCATTTTAAAATGAAAGACCTGAATCAGGTGTATGAATAGCGATGCCTCCTAGGCAGTGAAAGGTTTCACGACCATCTAATGTTTGCACATTATGATCGGTGTTGTCAAATACAAACTGAAGAAAATCATCTTCTTCTACAGTATGAATCTTTGGAGGATCCATTATAACCGAAGCTTCATACAACTGTGTGGTGTAGTAGGAAGCAGAAATTCCCAATTTTGAAAAAAGATATACTATTAATTTTGAACCGGTTTTCCGGTAGACGTAAGTTGATACAGCCAATTATAGATTCGAATTAAACGTTTTTGGACGAAGGGCAGAAACAATAGAGTGAGAAATGACGTCACGTTTAACAAAGTTCTTGTCGTTATTTTCCTGATTATCGTTCAGCAACAAATGTCCTAGGAAAGAAGTTAACAGGGACGGAACGTCGTATGTTACACCATCGAGAAACTTGCTGGGAGGTGGGTAAAATTCTTTTTCAAACGAATGATTCAAAATTTCTGAACGAAGTATTTCAGCCGCTACTTTTACTATTGTTTTTTTGATCCACATCCAGAGAAGCTCCATCACATAACCAATCGGTACAAATTGTCTTAAGATCACAAATTTTATAATAAACAACCGTTTCTTTTCCTGGATGTTGTTCCATAAAAATATCTTTACCGTAATGCACTTTGAGTCTGCGACAAAGCGTTCTGTTAGTGACCACATTCCAATCATATACCAAAAAATCAGCATTTCCGGACGAATGTCTATTTCTGAAAGATTTTGACTGGCCTACAAAACGATCCCCCTGCCTCCGAAATTTGGCCCGTTATCGCTCCGACATCTTTTCGTGTCACAGACATTTTTCCGCCGCGTCGATCGAAATCTAACGGCACCGTAATATAGCGGATATACAACGGTATATAAAAAAATAAGATTCGATACTCTGAAACAATCCTGGCCACCTCCATTATTCTTTGATACTAGATTCAAGTTTATGCGTTTGAACGATGTCATTACCAAAAGCAAGGTTATAAGTAACTCAAATGAATACATGCAGGAACACGAATCACCTGATCGACAAGCTCCTGAGGTGAATCTGATAAAAATTATTCTGAACTTGATATGAATATCGAATAATCATAAGTAGTTGAATGATAAAACTGTTAAGAATCGATCCTCTACATCCAACCGATACGAAGAAATAAAGATTTCCTAATAATACAATATTGTTTTCATAATCAAGAAACAAATAATCTACATGCATATAAAGCTACATATCTAAACACTTAAAAAATATGCTTTTTTGCACAGATTCTCTTTTAAAGAACAAAACATCGGTAAAACATCGATATATTCTTCTTTTTCAACGATGTTATACAACATCGATGTTTTATTGGAACATCGATGTTTAGAAATATCGATGTTTTTCACAACTATGTTGCATCATTACCAGTGACGGAACCTGTGATGCTCCAGAAGTGAGGCCAACTTTCTGTAAAAGTGTTTCCAAGTTACCCAAGAAATTGTTTAGGTTCACAGTTAAATGACAACTTGATTTTACACATTTCTTTGTTACTTTTCCCACTAGAAGAGAAAAAACAAACCGATGGCTTGAGCCGTCATTGGTTTATTGCAACGAGTTGAGGTTTGATCTTACAATTTTCGTTTATTTCACTCGACATTTTGCTGGCGAGTGTGGCAAACTCCTTCAGAGGTTTCGACATTTTCAATATACTCTGCAGTCTAACGGTTTTTGGATCAGACGTTGTATTTATGCCGGATTTCTGGTAAACGTAGCGTTTTTCGTGGCATTGACGTGGTTGTTCAAACTTCGACCCTTATTCCGTTATCGTTATTGTTTGGTGGAACTGTTCTTGTATTCAAAATTTGGTTGCTCTTCAATGTTTCCTCCTTCCTGTTGAAAGTTTTTGAGTGTTGTTGTATTACGATTGCCCTCCGGATCATCCGACTGTGATAGTCTGCAAAGTGTATCGAAGATGTCGAGATCTCCGACGAGCCTCGCCAAAGGCGATAGCGGAACATCAGGAAGTAATTCCAAACAACGACGTCCACTACACCAAAAGAAGGTGTTTTTAACATCAAACGACGGCTGCGAAAGTCTAAAGCAATTCATTCAAAGTAAGTGAAATACCTTAACATGTTGTAATTTCTTCAATAAACTTTTCAATAATAATAATAATAGGCCTTAATGTGAATCTTTTAAGGAGTAAACTCCAGTCTGGCTTCAGAGCTGACACATAATTTTGTTTCTAATTTTTCATTATATTACAACAGAAGACAGAAGAAAATTGATTGTAATCAAAATTAAATCATGATGAGTTAATCTCAATTAACTTCCATTTAGGAAGAACCGGCCCTCCAACTTTTCGGCACTCGTCATATCAGCAAGCGCCCCGAACGTGGTGGTTAAATTTGGCAACTCCGTTGTTTTGCCATGTCTGTATTTCTCTTTGTAAAAATATCGAGTTTCGCCGGACCGGATGTTCCACAGGGGTAGCAGCAAAGAATATAGACCTGCGGATAAAGAACCGACACTCCGAACAAATTTCTCTTTCACGTTTCATAGTGCGCAGGTTCGGCAGCTAATATCGGACCAATGAGCGACGCCGTCGATTTGAAATACAAAATCATTTTGTTTAATATACAGTGCCGGATTTAGGAACTGGGAGAACTAGTTTTTTAAATGAATCTGAAATTTCGTAATGAGGTTAAATTTAATAGGCACAATAACTTTAATAAAGTTATTGAGAGTTACACGATCCCTCGCCGTGAAGGCTCACAAAAAAGTTCAATCGTATTCATCGGTTAACCTGAACTGGAGCTTCAGCGTATTGATTATAAAATATAAACCCGCCAAATGTTTTTTTCCGCAATTTTTTTCAGTTAACAATATATCGTTTCAATAGGTATTTATTCCCTGCTGCAACATCTAGTCCATATCTGTGTTGCTCGATGCAATGCGCAGGTTCGGCGGCACTGCTCGTCTTTTGCTTCACGGAAAGGCGAGAGTGTCGGTTCTTTATCCGTAGGTCTATATTCTTTGGTAGCAGGTAGATTGTAACCAGCCAGGCATTGAGGCTCTCGAACGCCTTCGGTAGTAACGTGCCTAAACACTGATCGAAATATTTCAAAAATAATAAGTGTAACCAAGAAATAGAGTCCATTCTTATTTGACCGAATCGAAACCCAACATACTAAACACATTTTTATTCACGTGGTGACCTGATTATTACGTACCGTGTACTTCATAACTTTATCGGTGGTAATTTGCAACCTTTGTTTGTGTTGAGCGACAATACTAATCTTCGCGGGCACGCCTTTATGGCGCATCCAGACGTACACGAACATTCGCGTCGTAAAACCTGTCAGTTTTGATGATTTAAATGAGGCTTAGAGCCAATAAACAAGAGTCAATCCACCATTTTGGTCGATTTTCCCCTGATTCTGTCGGTATTTTCGAACTAAATTAGACCCATAATGGGGCTTTAACTGCTTTGTCAATCATCGACCTGCTACTGTTTGGGGTTCGTCTAGTTTCCAGTAAATGTCGGTGTTTGGGAGACGAGTTTGGGAGGTAGAAAGAAGATTTATTGCCCCATTAAACCGCCCAATCGGTCAACGACGATTGGACCATTACCCAATAAAATAATAAAATTTTGTTTGCATTGGTACCGACGAAACGACAAATCCATTCAGGAACTTTCTCGAAAACCGGTAGGACTCACACCTTCAGGCGTTTTGTGTGAAAACATCCGAACTTGAGTAGGAACTTGAAAGAAGTTCCATAAATAACATTTTACGACGCGAATGTTCGTGTACGTCTGGATGCGCCATTAAACCTTATCGCGAAAACCTACGCCTAGAAAGTTCTTTCTGCCAAACGTGTATTCGGGAGGTGGAATGCTCTACCAAATAGTGTAGTTTCAAGAAGCTGATTGACTGCCTCAATTGACTTTATGATATGATTTTTCCTACTTTACTTTTGATATTTGAATGTTTGCCTTTTATTTTCATCTTTTAATCTTGTAATTCTGTAATATCTTGTAATATCTCTGTGTTTATTATTCACGCACGCTATATGACGCTGTCTCACTCTGAGAATTCTAGGCCTCTTGCCTCTTGTCATTGTTCTAATTTATTGTATAATAATAATTGTTCAGATGTGTCTGTGTTCGTGTATGTTGTGCGCTCCTCCCACCGGAGGTGCGCGGGGCGCATTGCCGTTGAGAGAGGAACGTATTGTAGGTTGGGATTTTGTGGTATACACTTGGGTGAGTAAATACATACGAACGTATCATTTCGTTGTTTTTTTTTTTTATTTTGCGATCGGTACGAAACGACACACATTCGATGTCCGAAACTTTTTTTTTTATAGCAGTTGCTCCAGTTCGCTACCCTGACCGGTTAGGGTTACTAATTTTCGTTTAATTCTTACCCACCACAGGGTGAACTGTCAACATTTTTTGGTAGCAGAGCGTGGTTTAATAGTTTTAGTTTGATCAATTTTTCGACGGAGTTTTCGGATATCGCTCGGTTTGTTTTCGTTTTAGTTGATTTCGATCGAATATGGCCTATCGATTCGTTTCTTTCGTGTTGATTTATTCCTACCGTGGATTTATGCATGGCATCGGTTGCATATTATCTTCAAGAGGTGTTTGTTCTACGTGATTTCGTCGCGTTACCAGTTTATCATCTTCGTGCGGTCGATTGTCGTTCCGCGTATCGTTTTATTTATTGAACGTATTGATAACTTTAATTTATATCGATTTTGTTTCGTAACGTCACAGAATGACGCCGAGTATATTGAGTAATCAAATGGAACTTGGCAAGCGCCTTTCCAATTTCATTGCAAATTCTGTGGATAAGGTTGGTCCAGAGGAGCGAACACAATTTCATTTTTCTTCGCGACTGGAACTTTTGGAATCTTACTGGTCAAAATATTCGGACCAATACATGAATCTTCTTGATTACCAACAAACTGACGAAATCGCTGAATATTTGAAGTTGGAGGTTTTTGTGGAGACTGAGTTGATTTATGTTGAGGCTAAATCTACATTGTTATATCTAAAAAATGAACTTAATACAGACGTTTCCTTCTTGAGTAACCAAATTACTGAGCATCCTTCAAATATGTCAAAAGTACGTTTAACACTTCCAAATCTTGCAATACCAACATTCACTGGAAAACAAGCAGATTGGGAATCGTTTCATAATCGTTTTACCGCATTTATAGATTCTAACCCTACAATGTCAGAAACTGATGAGCTTCAATAGTTGCTAAACTCTGTGCAGGGTGACGCGGAAGAGAGATTGAAGAGTATTCCAATAGTAGATTCAAATTTCTGGTAGCAATGGAGAGATTGAAACGTCGGTATGATAATCGATCAATCCGTCTTTTCACACATTTTGAAGCTTTAATCGATCTTCACTCGGTACGCACACGCAACTTTCGCGATTCAGCAAGTTTAATTGACAGAGCTGAAGAATCGGTTCAAGGTTTACGAGATTTGAATTGTTTTAATGACATTGATTGTCATTTTGTTATTCATTGCATGTTAAGAAAACTTGATGCCTCTACCAAAGAAGCCTGGAATCTGCCACGCCAACAGACAACAGAATTTCCATCTTATTCGGTTTTGGTCAGTTTTCTCGATCATAGGTTACAGTTCTTGGAACAGGCACATTCTAACATGGTAACTGAAACTGAAAACAGTCGTAAAACCGACTCCGTTTCCGCAAATACGTCTAGTACCTCTAAACAAACTTCGGTAAGTGGATCTTGTCCACTGTGTCAGTCTAAACATTCACTAAATTTCTGTTCATCTTTTGATAACTTTCCCAGCCTCAACGATTCGCATTTTGCAAAGATAATAAACTGTGTCTGAATTGTTTGGGTAAATCTCATTATTTAGTTGATTGTTTTCAATGAAGAGATATTTGATTTGTAAACAGAAGCATCACACTAAGCTTCACAGTCCTCGCTCTTCGTTGAATTTAGCTGCACCAAGGTTCACTCCATCGTCAGAAATAGCAAAACACAATTCTCCTTCCGATTCAAGCGCACTAGCCAGTGCAAACACTGTTACCATTGGTCGAATAATTTTGCTAGCCACTGCAGAGGTTTCTGTTAAGAATCAAATGGGTGACTCGTATCGCGTCCGAGCTCTGGTTGATCCCGCAGCAGAAAAGTCGTTCATTTCGGAACGGCTGGTAGAATTATTGTCTTTGCCCAGGCATTCAGCTGGTGTATCGATCATTGGTGTTGGCGCAAAGAAAAACTTATCTGCCAGACACCAAACTACTTTCCTAATCAGCTCCAAAGATTTATCTCAATCTTTAGAAGTCAATGCTTTAATGCTTTCGCAACTTAGTCGCATAATGCCTATTCGCGATCTGCCTGAATTGAATTTGTCGCATCTCGATGGTATTGACTTAGCAGACCCAATGTTTTTACAGTCCAAAAAAATTGATCTCATCCTTAGAGCAGATGTTTATACCCAAATTATTCTAGAAGGGTTGATCCGTGGACCAGTGTGCACTCCAGTAGCTCAAAATTCTATTTTCGGTTGGATTTTGACTGGATTGGTCGGTCAGTCTAATAGGCCTTTTTCTACTACAAATATTTTTCATACTTCAATCAGACCATTATTATCCGATTTAGTAGCCAAATTCTGGCAAATCGAAGAATTACCCGCGCCAACATCCTTGACACCCGAAGAACAATATTGTCAAGAATACTATTCTCAGACAGTTACCCTACGATCGACGAACGGTCGTTTCGTCGTTCGTCTTCCATTTCGTTTTCAGAAAAATATTTCAGGTATTCGAGAAATAGCAGCAAGTTCTTTTCTGCGATCTGAAAAACGCAGACATAAAAGTTCTATTTTTCATACTTCATATAGTGAGTTCATGGATGGATGGTATATCAAGTTAGACCACATGCGTCTAGCAACGCCTTCGGGATCGGGTAAAGTTCGGTATTATCTTCCTCATCATGCGGTACTTAAAAGCGATAGAACAAAAATTAGAGTGGTTTTCAATGCCTCTCAACGAGGTAGTAATAGTCTCTCTCTCTTAATGTTTTGTTATTACCTGGTCCTAAACTTCAACAGGACATTACGTGTATATTGACTAGGTGGCGATTTTTCAAATTTGTTTTCATTGCGGATATCGTCAAAATGTTTCGGCAGATTCTGATTCACCCGGACGATAGATACTGGCAACATATGTTATAGAGGTCGAAATCTTGTGACCCTATCCTGGACTATCAAACCCAAAGTGTCACTTATAGAATGAAATCTTCTCCCTTCCTAGCAATTCAAACCCTGTTGCAATTGGCCGCTGACGGCAGCGGGACTTTGCCTCTGGGTGCACAAGTGTTGCAATGTCAAAGTTATGTCGATAATATTTTTGCGGGTGCTGATTGTATTTCTAACGCTTTGAGAGTTAAACGGCAGATCATTGACATACTCGATTCAGCACAAATGGAACTCGGTAAATGGTCATCCAATTCGATAGATTTGGTTTCTGGTAGTGATAACTCAAATGATAGATCAGTGAAAGTCGATTCGAACGAAATTGTTTCTGCATTGGGAATTAAGTGGATGCCAGAATCCGATTTATTCATTTTCGTTTCCTCGATGCCGCCGTTTAAAGTATTCGAAAAGATTAGTCCTTTCTGAGACGGCTCACCTATTTGATCCTCTTGGTTGGTTAGCTCCGGTTATCGTCATTGCAAAAATTCTTATTTAAGATCTTTGGTTGACTAGTTTAGATTGGGATTCGACAATACCTGGCGACTTACTGAGTCTATGGTTGAATTTTCGTTCTTCTTTGAATTCTGTCGGTAAAATCAAAATTCGTCGATGGACAGGGACTCTTAGCTTCGAGTCCTGGGAATTGCATGGATTTTCAGATGCATCAAAACGTTCATTTTCTGCTGTTGTATATGGTCTTGTTCCTCGTAGAGCTTCTACTATTTTGATGGCCAAAACCAAGATAGCCCCTGTCAAAGTTCAAACAATTCCGCGTCTTGAATTGTGTGGTATAGTGTTGTTGGCTAGAATTACCTCACATCTTCTGAAAAATCTTTCGCAAGCGCCATCAAAGATCTATTTTTGGACGGATTCTAATATCGTTCTCGACTGGTTGAACGGACACCCTTCCAGATGGACGACATTTGTAGCCAATAGGGTTAGCGAAGTGAAGACTCTTTTTCCGGATATAGAATATAGACATCTTCCCTCAGGAGATAACCCAGCTGACGCGGCATCCAGAGGGCTAGTCCCTGATCAACTTGCTTCTTTCAATTTATGGTGGAACGGACCACGATGGCTACTTCACGAAGGAAACTGGCCACTTTCGAGATGCCATCAGCACATAGATGAAGTTCCGGAGACAATTACAACGACTACAACAATGGTGGAAGAAAACCGTTCAGTGCTCGATCATTTGAAGAAATTCTCATCTCTTACAAAGATTCTGAGGATTCTATCGTTTTGTTATCGGTGCAAATGTAATGCAGGACAACCTAACATTTACGAAATTTCGACACTTTGACAGCCGCAGAATACAAACTAGCTCGTATTGGCCTCTTTAGAGCTGTTCAGTTGTATCATTATTCAAATAAAATACGTTGTCTTCACAATAATCATCCAATTTCGAGTAAAAGTCAACTATTTAGTCTCGTACCTTTTATCGACAGCGATGGTCGCTTGCATAACACTTTCCTACCATTCGATGAAAAACATCCGTTATTTTTACCCGGATCTTCGATATTCACCCGTCGTCTAATCGAACATGTACATCAAATTACTTTGCATGGTGGTGTACAATTGATGAACAGCTATCTTACAAGATCATTTTGGACTACCCAGGGATTACGTACGATTCAGAGAGTTTATCGTCAATGCGTAACCTGCATCCGCTACGCTTCGCGAACTGGTGTACAACAGACGGCTCCATTGCCAGTGTATCGAGTGACTCCTTTCCGACCTTTCGCTCATACTGGAATAGATTATGCGGGTCCATTTACACTACGCGCATCGAAAGTTCGAGGATCCACTTCCACCAAAGGATACAGTGCCATATTCGTTTGTATGGTGATCCGTGCAGTTCACATTGAAGTGGTTTCTGACCTGACAACCAACGCTTTTCTGAACGCCTATTCTAGGTTCACTGCTTGACGTGGATCGTGTCAGAATATTTATTCGGACAATAGCACCACCTTTAGAGGCGCATCAGAAGAAATACATAAATTGTTTGTTAGATCCAAATGGTCAAGGGAAGTTGGCGCTGTTCTAGCCTCGCCAGGAAAGAAATGGAACTTTATTCTACCTCGAGCTCCCCACTTTGGAGAACTATGGGAGGCAGCGGTTCGAAGCTTCAAATTCCATTTCCGAAGAGTTGTGGGCGATACAGTTCTTAGTTTCGAAGAAATGTGTACTCTTGCCGTCAAAATTGAAGCTTGTTTGAATTCTAGACCGTTGTGTAGAATAAGCGCATCTGGAACTGACGAAGTGGCGTTAACCCCCGGTCATTTCCTTACCGCTACTCCTTTGCTGGCACCCCCAGAAAGGATTGCAGACGCTGATCTGGACGATCAGCCAGAAATTTTTCGAACTCGTTGGCGAATGGTCGACCACATGCGAAACTCGTTTTGGCATTGTTGGCGGAAAGAAATATTGAGCCAATATCAGCAACGAAACAGGTGGCAAAGAACCACTTCTAACTTTGAAATAGGGGATGTCGCTATCATGACCGATGACATTACTCCTCCAACTCATTGGCCGCTCGGTCAAGTTATTGAGGTGCATCCAGGAAAAGATGGGTTAGTCCGCGTCGTTACGATAAAAGTCTACTCGAAGTCTACCTTTATTCGATCGATAACTAAACTGATAAAGCTGCCCCAGGATGCGGATATCGAAGATATCGCGAAAATTGAGCATGATCGAAAAAACAAACCATAGTGTTGTTGTTTGTCAACTTTTATTTTTTTTTTGTATCATTCCTAACATCCGTTACCATTTGACTAATTTTTTTTATTTTTGTTTCTTTTGTTATTTTTTCATAGAGATAAGGAATAACGATGTCCTAATTTGTAAATCATCATTTTTTTGTACTTCTCTTGCATATTATTTCAAATTTTGTAACGCTGAGCTTACCAGTATCGCACTGCAACTGAAATATAATAATTGTTTTTTTTCATTTGTTTTTGGTCTCTGGCGTTGTTTTATTGCTGCCGAAGCAGCAAGGCGGGCGGTATGTTCAGATGTGTCTGTGTTCCTGTGTGTTGTGCGCACCTCCCACCGGAGGTGCGTGGGGCGCATGGCCGTTGAGAGAGGAACGTATTGTAGGTTGGTATTTTGTGGTTATACACTTGGCTGAGTAAATACATACGAACGTATCATTTCGTTGTTTTTTTCTGATTTTGCAATCGGTACGAAACGACACAGATTCGATGTCCGAAACTTCTTTTTCTTAGCAGTTGCTCCAGTTCGCTACCCTGACCGGTTAGGGTAACTAATTTTTGTTTAATTCTTACCCACCACAGGGTGAACTGTCAACAATAATAATAATAATATTTTCTAATAGTATTCGCATGGTATGGGAAGGATACATCGCTGTCCGCCATGATTAACCAGTAAAAAGAAACATCTTTTGATGTTACTACAATTAATATCCATCGGAGTTTGTCATTTCCTTTTAGTTAGAAAATATTGCCCTATCAAATTTATTGAACATGTTTAATTGATCAGATAATTGAATGGGCCTTTCCCATGCGGTGGGGATTTGAAATTGGACGATGGTATACAAATATAGATAACAGTAAATAGATAATACAAATATAGTCAACGCACAAAAATGTCCTAATCATTAATATTGGTGATATAGTTACTGAAAAATCTTAAATTAAAGTTTTAAAATTGAATTTTTTCATTGGTCACTTTCAAGCCTCATCACCATGAAAGTATCCAATCAAATTTGACTGAAGCTGGCAACATTGCTTATGACTCAATGGATTACTTAGGTTATAATGTTATCTAGGCATAGAACTTTGAAACGTCTATGTATCCATGTCATTGTTCCTAAGCGACGAAATAGTAAATGGTTTGAATCTCATGCCCATGTTGCCGGTTAAACAGAAAATTTAAAATTCAAATTTCCCGCCTTTCAAATCGTTTTTATTTTTTTTATAAAAAACTAAGAGGATTTAGAAAAAAATTTTTGGGAATCTGTTAATTTTGACTTACTTCATTTAATTATGCAATAAAAAAAACATTCGAATGGAGACAAAAGTTCGTAAAGCTGGTTGATTGGATGCAGTAATTTTCTGTTGGAGACTTTCTGTCAATTGTTTGTTCTTAAATCTGATTAATCGTACATATCAGAATGCGTGTCAGGACATATGAAAGCTTCGCTTTTCTAAAATGTTTTGAATGAATCTGATTTATTAGTTCAACTTGATTTCGATGAATAATTGAATCTTGTAGTATGAATGCCTTAATCCGACTGTCTATTGGATTGGATTGTATCCATCAATTCCTGATATGTGATTATCTGTTTTGATAGCTTGCTGTTGCTTAAAATATATTAATAGGATGGAAACGTGTTTTGTTTTTTTTGCTTTGAAAAATCTTCATTAGTAGGCAGAATTTCTGTCACTTAAATATTTAGATTTTTCAAATTAAATGCAGAAACTTTGGTTGAAGGCTGATAACATTGTCATCGAGTTCAAGTAATTTCCAACCGATATCCATCCTATTAATATATTTTAAGCAACAGCAAGCTATGAAAAATGTAGAAGAATATTTGATAGGTGTCAATGATACCTGTTCGTGTTTTTTCATCAGTGCGACTTTCCATCGATTTTTCTACATTATGTAAGTAATTTGAACAACTTTCTAACACGTATACAGCAGGGTGCATTTTCACGCTGTACTGACGAGTCCCGAAAATGCATCCGGACGAAACGTGTTTTTTTTTTGCTTTGAAAAATCTTCATTAGTAGGCAGAATTTCTGTCACTTAAATATTTAGATTTTTCAAATTAAATGCAGAAACTTTGGTTGAAGGCTGATAACATTGTCATCGAGTTCAAGTAATTTCCAACCGATATCCATCCTATTAATATATTTTAAGCAACAGCAAGCTATGAAAAATGTAGAAGAATATTTGATAGGTGTCAATGATACCTGTTCGTGTTTTTCATCAGTGCGACTTTCCATCGATTTTTCTACATTATGTAAGTAATTTGAACAACTTTCTAACACGTATACAGCAGGGTGCATTTTCACGCTGTACTGACGAGTCCCGAAAATGCATCCGGACGAAACGTGTTTTGTTTTTTTGCTTTGAAAAATCTTCATTAGTAGGCAGAATTTCTGTCACTTAAATATTTAGATTTTTCAAATTAAATGCAGAAACTTTGGTTGAAGGCTGATAACATTGTCATCGAGTTCAAGTAATTTCCAACCGATATCCATCCTATTAATATATTTTAAGCAACAGCAAGCTATGAAAAATGTAGAAGAATATTTGATAGGTGTCAATGATACCTGTTCGTGTTTTTTCATCAGTGCGACTTTCCATCGATTTTTCTACATTATGTAAGTAATTTGAACAACTTTCTAACACGTATACAGCAGGGTGCATTTTCACGCTGTACTGACGAGTCCCGAAAATGCATCCGGACGAAACGTGTTTTGTTTTTTTGCTTTGAAAAATCTTCATTAGTAGGCAGAATTTCTGTCACTTAAATATTTAGATTTTTCAAATTAAATGCAGAAACTTTGGTTGAAGGCTGATAACATTGTCATCGAGTTCAAGTAATTTCAACCGATATCCATCCTATTAATATATTTTAAGCAACAGCAAGCTATGAAAAATGTAGAAGAATATTTGATAGGTGTCAATGATACCTGTTCGTGTTTTTTCATCAGTGCGACTTTCCATCGATTTTTCTACATTATGTAAGTAATTTGAACAACTTTCTAACACGTATACAGCAGGGTGCATTTTCACGCTGTACTGACGAGTCCCGAAAATGCATCCGGACGAAACGTGTTTTGATATTATATATAGTATATATTATCCTTATTCGATTGATCAGATGTGTATGAGATCGTCTTAAGATTTGCAGATAATTGTTTCTTTTAGAAACAGTTCCCATATTGGGTAGGTTAGAAAATATTTTCAGCACGTATACGAGTATAATGTCTTATTCATGTGGTGGATATCAGCGTGTGCATGCGTATGTATGTTAAGCTTTGTTTTTTTCCAGTTTTTCAATAATATTCGGATGCTGTGGTGAGGATACATCGCTGTTCGCCAGGATTCACCGTTGAATAACGACATCTTTTGGTGGTACTACCAGTTACTTTCATCCGAAAATCAACGTGCCTGGTTATTTTATGTTAGTTGCAATGTATTAATTTACCCTTTCGAATTTATTGAATGTGTTTGATTTTCCAGATAATTGAATCTGAATGGAGAAAAATTTTAGAATGTGTCGAATGTGCCATTTCGTAAAGCTGGTTGATTGAATCTAGTAATTTTCTGTTAGAGATTTTAGGATAATATATAATTTGATTTTTTCAATTTATTGAATTTATGTATTTTTATCAGATGTACACAAAATCATTATTGACATCCGCAGATAGAATACGTCTGTTGCGGGAGCGCCTGCGTACGCAGGAAAAACGGTGGGGGTTGAGAACTGGCAGGGAAGAGTCCCGATCGCTGCCGCAAGATCAGGTGTGTATCGTACTTGGTCTCGACTAGTTAATATTCCCATCCATAACCCAGTATGGTGTCAGAAGTTAAATACTAAATAATTTAAACCAGAGTTCACAATGCCAAATCCACAAGAAGAAAACGCGAGAGAAAACCGTAGTGCGATGGTGCGGCCACCTGCAGAATTCGAATTCGACAGGCCGGAATCGTGGTCGTCAAGTGTAGAACGTTTTGATCGATACATATCCGTCCCAGCCTCGGCCACCGCTCGGACAAAGAAAAGATCGATATTATGTGTTACGTAATGGGGGAAAAATCCGAAGACGTTCTAAAACAGATCATGCCGGGGACGACGGATAACACCAAGTTTGAAGACGTGAAGAAAAAATTCAGCGAATACTTCCTACCTAAGAAAAACATCATATTTGAAAGGTACAAATTCAACGGAAGGTCACAGAAGGCGGATGAAACCATCAACGCTTTTGTAACTGCGTTGTACGGTTTGGCGGAGAATTGTGATACGGAAATCTGTGGGAGGAGCTGATCAGAGATAGGATCGTCATCGGGGTACGTGATCCGAAAACCTCCGAGAGATTACAATTGACAACGGATTTGGATTAAAAAAAAGCGATTATCATGGCCAAACAGGCAGAGATCCAGGAGAAAGAGAGTAAGGTTATGTACCAGCAAGTGGACGATCAAGCGGAAGTCAACAGGGCCGCATTCGGGGGTAGAAGAGAGAACGGCTAAGTGGTGAGAAAACCAGGGAATACTTCGCGACACGAAACAAAAGATCAAGGACGAGGAGAAATGGCAACATGCTACAGATGCGGTGGTCCCAAGCACAGCGATTCCAAGAAGTGTCCGGCGTTAACAGCCAGATGCCACAGTTGTAATAAGGTGGGTCATTGGAGGCGAGCGTGCAGGTCTGACGGCACGCAACTGGTTAACAACGTCAACGAAGACGAAGACGAGGTAGCAGCGCATATAGCAGCAGCAAGGTACGTGTCTTCATCATCGCCAAACAAATTTTTGATATGGTTAAACATAAACGGATTTAGCGGAGGTGTCAGATTCCATATCGATACCGGTGCAGATGTTTCGGCAATATCAATAAAAGTCGTACCGAATCATTTCGCGAAAAAATACGGATAAAATACTTTAACCCTCCAGCCACACGAATGCAGTTGACTGCAGGAAATGTTGCGGGGACTTATCAAAACCGTCATGTGGCTGGGTTATGTTATCTGGTCGGTCTCACGACCGCAGTCAAAGGGTAATAAATGAGATAAGCTCCTCGATTGCTTGTCTGGTCGAACGTACAGATCGAGCGCTCTGCACGGAAAGACGATATGCCATTTAAGCGTAGCGCCACAGCCGCGGCAACTTTTATATCCATCCAAGTGAATATTCAACGTCGTACTGACGGTCGCTGATAACGCCGGCAGCCGAGCAGTGTGTGGCCGGTCGCGGCAGTGCAGGTGCAGGAGCATCAGCAGTTTCAGGACTGTGTGTGGCTACAGCATAAGATGCCGACCGTCGAAAATTGAATGTGCTAGGGATGTTAAATCTACAGTTTACAGATTACACGCGGAACAAAAAATCCAAGATCTACATTTTGTCAAATTCAAAACATAACTTATTAGGTGTACCAGAAATTCAGGAATTCGGATTATTAAAAAGATTATATAATTTACAGGGCGTCGCAAATCCAGAAAATTTATTAGAAAAATACGCTAAAATTTTCAAAGCTATAGGCCGATTCAAAAACGAGTTGACAATCTTATTGAAAGAAAACGCATCTCCGTACTCACTTTCAGTACCGCGTACGATAGCAATTCCTCTGCGAGAACAGGTAAAAAACGAATTGGATAAAATGGTCGAACTAAAAATTATCGTACCGGTCGATTTTTCAACCGACTGGTGCAGCCCTATGGTGGTAGTGCGTAAGAAGGATTTCAGAAACGTTAGAATTTGCGGGGATTATACAAAATTAAATGAGAACGTCAAAAGAGCCATCCACCCCCTCCCAAAAATAGATGTCACATTAGCTGAATATAAATGGGTAAAACAACGTGGAATCGATCGATTTACTTATCTTCGACAACTGAGTGTTGATATCGACAAACTGGTATTCATTTATTTATTGGATTCGAACAAATTCGGTTTTTTTTTTTTTTTTTTCCTCCCCAAATATAAATAACCCTGTCGCGGTGCGAAATTGCAATATCGTATTCGTTGGACGAGTAACTCTCGCAAATGGCGCCCATGCATACCTACCGGGTCATGATGCCAATATATTCTGTACGCACGGGTACGCACGTTGTTTTCGGTGACGGCGTTTTGACACTTGGTTTTTTTTTCTCCTCGAGATGGTTGAGAGTGTGCGAACGACAGAAATGGTTGGAATCTATCGTATGGGGATTATTATCGCCTTGTTTCGCTGAAATATTGGTTTGCCGAGTGATTTTCGTTTGACCGTACCTCCGTATTATCGTATCGTAGTGGATTGACGGAGGATCGACGACGATTGTTTCGGATTTGTTGGCCACGTGATATCTTATCGTTCGAGGTTATAGATTTCGTTGTGGTAATCTTCCTGAGACATTATTTGCCTCCTTTACCGGGGTTGGACTTCCCGACTGATTGGACGAATTGTTCGAACTGCCCAGCAGGACCGTCCTGGAACCGTTGTTTCTACCGTTGTAGTGGAGAGTTTTCGAGGTGGAGAGCGCCTGCCGTACCGTATCGTATCGTAGCGATTTTGTTCGTTGACATCTTGCCTTACCGTAGTCACCAAACGATTGGTAAATTGGATTCGTACCATTTTGGAATACACACGATTGACTCGACGCCGGTGGATAACCACGTATCGTATTATTATTTTTGTTTTGTTTCAACTTAAATTCATATTTTCCTTCTCGTTGATTTGGTTACTGAATCGTATTATTATTTTTGTTTTGTTTCAATTTAAATTCATATTTTCCTTCTCGTTGATTTGGTTACTGAATTCCCACTGGGAAAATTGTGAAACCTTTTGTTTTTTTTTTTCTTTCCTCTAAATAACGGTGATTAATTGTATTTATTTTACTGGTTTTGTAAAGGGGTAACTCTGCAGAGATTCACCGGTACCAGTCCGTTAATTGTTTAATTTGAAGGACGCTCAGTCGATATTCATTAAAGAGACATAAAGACATTGCTTTTGTTTGCCTTAAATTGCGCGAGTTGAAATAGACGTCAACCGACCTTCCGCGGTTACTTTTTTCTGGTTATTAAAAATTCCCACGACCTGAGAGCGGTTGCCCTTATTTTAACGGAGGGTGGCGCCCAATTGACTATCTTAGTAAAAGCTCTACGAGCCAACCGTGATCTCAGCCTAGACGTTAAATTCAATTTCACCGCGACAAAATTGGCGCCCAACGTGGGGCCCCGAAAATCTGCCTTTTTGAAAACGAGAGCAATGTCTAAGTCCTTCGTTTCTTTTTTTTCTCTTCTTTTCGTTACGTTAAATTAGTGGAGTTTTACAATTTGCTCATCTGCTTTCAACAGAATAATTTCTTCTTTCGCGGATAGTTAAATATTCGGGCGATTCTTATACCGTTAATTCAATTTTTTTTTTCTTTTCTCTTTCGTAACTTACCCTTCATTATTATGTTAAGAAAAATACATGTCAATCGGCTGCGTAAGGACGAGCTGAATTATGAATTAGCATTGCGAGGTGTTAAGTGTTCTGATGCTCAGACTGTTCGGGACTTACGTGCGTGCCTGCGACCTTTCGTCCGACTGGAGACAAAGGATCGATCTTTTGAATATCCCTCTTTTAAATGCGATTATAGACGGGAACTCGAAATTTGTATTGGGAAGTATCGCGATTTACGGAGTTTGTTGGAAGATCCCCATGTTTGTGTGGAAACTGTTTTGGCGCGTTTGATTCACGTTGATTCACGGGTCCATAGAATCGATCCCATAGATTTTGATGATGTCTTGAAGGCTCAGCTTGAGACGCTGGTTAACGATTGTCGGTCTACTTTGGATAGTCTTCAAAAACAACCATCATCTGCTCATCTTTCTGCTGCTCTCAAACGAGATTCCACCGATTCGGAAAGTAGTGAAGAAGAGAGACGTCCTTCTTTGACCTTTCGATCGCTCCTCGTTCTAGTACCCAAAACGCGTTATTTTCTAACGTTTCTAATGTTAATTTGCAAAAATGGAATTTGACCTTTTCTGGTGAATCGGAAGTTTCAATTCACAGCTTCTTGGAGCGTGTCGAAGAACTAGGTAATGCCAGGAATGTTTCAGAGGCGCAATTGTTTGCTTCGGCTGTCGATCTTTTCTCTGGAAAAGCTTTATTGTGGTATCGTGCTAATAGGGATAGGGTTGAAAATTGGAAACAGTTGTCAGCATTATTAATAAAACACTATGAGCCTCCAGATTATCGTACACGACTTTTCCACGATATTATTGGACGCACTCAGGACCCCACTGAGTCGATTACCGATTATCTTACGTGCATTAATAGTATGTTCCGTCGTCACGGAAATATGGATGAAAGTGTCAAGTTGGGAATTCTTATTAGAAACTTATCTCCCTTTTATACCACCCAGCTTCCCGCTGTTACTTCTCTCCAGGAGTTGGAGGATGCTTGTCTTCAATTGGAGGTAAAGAAATATCGTGCCGATCACTATGTCCCCCATCTCGTGATCCTAGGGGTTATGTTGATTCCGAACTTGCCTGTTTGCCTTTACGTTCCGCTGCTGTCGAACATCGTTCTCCCGCAATACCTCAGGTGCGTTCTGTAGCCGTTGATTCTCCCTCGTGTTCCATTGTTTGTTGGAATTGTCAACGGTCTGGTCATTCTCGAGTAGACTGTACCGCACCCAAACAACGTTTGTGCTATCGCTGTGGTAGATCTGGATTCACGGTGTTGACGTGTCCGCAGTGTTCCCGTTCTGCCGTTCCGACACAACATGAACCTCTGGCGGAAAACTCCCGACGAGGAAAGCAGTAGATCGCCAGCTTCCTCGTTGTCAACGTCGGCGGTCAATCATACTTCGGCTCTTTTGTCGTATGTTCTGTCTCATGTCGAGCAGGACAAACGTCCTTATCTCTCGCTTGATATCTTGGGATGTAGGTTATTGGGTTTGTTGGATTCTGGTGCCACCGTTTCTATGGTTGGTTCTGTCGGTGGACAGATGCTTGTGAATTTGGGTTTGAAGTTGGTTCCTTCTTTAACTGCTTGTACGGTTGCGAATGGTGAGGAATGTTCCAGTCCGGGATATATCACCACCCCACTTTTATTGAAAGATCGTCTTATCTATCTGGATTTATTGGTGGTGCCCTCTTTGAAGCATCTCTTAATTCTGGGCGTGGATTTTTGGGCGAAAATGGATATCGTACCCCATATCCGTGACGATGTTTGGCATTTTGCTTCACCGATTGGGGTTGAGGAGCCTACGGTTCAAGGTTTGTCTGATTTTCTATCTGCCGCAGAGTCGGTTCGACTGGACCAACTTCTTCGGGCTAAGTTTTCTGTGATGGGAGATGGATTGGGTTGTGCCACTCTGGTTGAGCATGAGATCGAAATTCTTCCAGGTACCAAACCTATCAAACAAAGATGGTACCCTGTCTCACCTCATAAACAAAAAATCATTGATCAGGAAATTCAACGTATGTTAGCCGACGATGTCATTGAAACTTCGAGAAGCGCGTGGTCTTCCCCGGTATGTTTGGTTCCGAAGAAAGACGGTTCCCATCGGTTTTGCGTTGATTATCGACAGCTTAACTCGGTCACTAAAAAGGACGCGTATCCTATTCCATTTATCTCTGGGATTTTGGATCGTTTGCGTGATGCTCGTTTTCTGAGTACTTTGGATATCAAGAGTGCTTATCATCAGGTTGTCGTTTCCAAGGCTTCCCGTGAACTCACTGCATTTACTGTACCTGGTAGAGGTTTGTATCAGTTCAAACGTCTCCCGTACGGTCTTACAAATTCTCCTGCGACCTTCCAACGTATCATGGATACTATCTTTGGTGCTGAATTGCAACCTCATGTTTTCGTTTATCTTGATGACATTGTCATTATTAGTAACACCTTCGAGTCTCATCTTGACATCCTGTCTAAAGTCTTTGATCGCCTTATTTCTGCTGGATTTGTCCTCAAACGGGATAAATGTTTTTTTTGTCGTCCTCAATTGAAATATTTGAGTTACGTGGTGGATCGTCATGGGTTGCACACTGATCCTGAGAAGGTGAGTGCAATTATGGATATTCCTGTTCCGACTAATGTCTCTAAGGTCCGTTCGTTTTTGGGAATGGCTACGTGGTATAGGAGATTTGTACCGAATTTGTCTGATTTGGCCGAGCCTTTGACGCAACTCACTCGTCGTTCCGTTCGGTGGAGTTGGTCCCCTGAATGTGAAGCTGCCTTTCGTGCCATAAAAGAATCTTTGGCTGCCGCTCCTGTTCTTTCGTGTCCTGATTTTAGTCGTAGTTTCAGCTTACAGGTCGACGCCTCTGCCTATGGCCTTGGCGCGGTTCTCACGCAGGAAATGGAAGATGGAGAGAGAGTGATTTGTTATTTGTCCCGCTCTTTGACGCGACAGGAGCGAAATTACTCCACCACTGAGCGTGAGTGTCTAGCTGTAATATGGGCAGTAGAAAAGTTGCGTCATTATCTTGAAGGAACTTTCTTTCGGGTCATAACCGACCATCATTCGTTGTTGTGGTTGCACAATCTGAAGGATCCTCAAGGCCGTTTAGCTAGGTGGTCTTTGCGTCTAATGCCCTTCACGTTCGAAATTATCCATCGAAAGGGAAAATTGCATGTGGTGCCTGATGCCTTGTCTCGATCTGTACCAGTTTTGGTTGACGAAGTAGAATCGGTTCCTGCTCTACATTCCTCTTTTCGTGATACTCGAGATCCATGGTATCATAGAATGCGGCGTAATATTCAGTTTAAGCCAGAACGCTATCCTGCCTGGAGAGATGAAGATGGACTCCTCCTTAAATATTTTACCGCTCCATATGCCGGTTTGGGAGGCTCCCAGACGTGTTGGAAGATTGTCGTACCTAAGGAACATCGAAATTCCTTGATCCGTGAACATCATGTAGTTCCGACTGCTGGACATCCTGGTGTCTTTAAAACTCATGGTCGACTTCGCCAAAAGTATTATTGGCCTAAAATGTACGCTGATGTGGCACGATATGTACAACGTTGTGTGACTTGTTGTGAGCAAAAACCCGACTATCAGGGTCCTGCAGGTCATATGGGTAGTAGACCCACCATCACGGAACCTTGGGAGATGATTAGTTTGGATTTTATCGGCCCTTTACCTCCCTCTAATGGGTATAAGTATATCTTGGTGGTTACCGATTATTTCACTAAGTTTGTCTTGACTTTTCCTTTGCGCGCCGCTTCCGCGGTTTCCCTTTGTAAATTATTGGAACAATATGTTTTCCTGTTGTTCGGAGTCCCTCGATTTTTGATCTGCGATAACGGTGTTCAGATGCGAAGTAATTCATTCCGTGAGTTGTGTCGTAGGTACCGTGTTACTAATATTTTTACTCCCCTTTATAGTCCGCACTGTGATCCGACTGAAAGAAGTAATGGTGTTCTCAAAACCATGCTCTCTTGTTATGTTAAAGATAATCACCGTAGTTGGAGCAAACATCTTGCAGCTGTCAGTTGTGCAATTCGTATTAATTGCAGTGAAGTCATTAAATGCAGTCCGTATTTTGCCAACTTTGGACGCGATTATAGAGATTCCGGGGAATCGTATTCTGGACCCGTGAAGCCACAACCCGAAACGTGGACGCACCGAAACCGTCATCGTGAAATCGGTTATCGTATTTTGTTCGAGGATATTAAACGCCGCCTTGCCCTGGCACAGGAACGAAATCGGCAACGCTATAATCTCAGACGTCGTCCGTTGTCTTTTGAGAGCGGTGATCAAGTTATGGTTCGGAACAAGGTCTTGTCGGACGCTTCGAAGGGTTTCGCTGCGAAGCTTGCTCCTCGGTTTCTTGGACCCTATGTTGTGAAGAGGAAAGTTGGATATAACACATATCGCCTGGGATGCGACGATGGATCCGACAAAGGGGTGTGGCATGTTAAAGATTTGAAGTCTTATCGGATATCGTGCTATGACACAGAGGGTGATGAATTGCCGATGTAATCTTCGGTGGTTTTGGAATTGGGTTGGCGAAGTGATTGAGTATTGTTAGTTAAATCACACATTGAGCAGGACACCTAACGCTCTACATTTTCGGATGGTTTTCTTTTTTTTTTTTTTTTTCCTCTCTCCTTTGTTTTTTTGTTTTTTTTTTCCTTCCGGTCCTTTGGTCGGGTGGTTAGGAAGTGATTGAGTTATTTTAGTTAAATCACACCTGAGTGCGACAGATTGTTATTCCACGTGAGTTTTGATCGTCGGTGATCTGCGTTCACCTCCTGTGGAGGAAGAGGGGGACTTGTCGCGGTGCGAAATTGCAATATCGTATTCGTTGGACGAGTAACTCTCGCAAATGGCGCCCATGCATACCTACCGGGTCATGATGCCAATATATTCTGTACGCACGGGTACGCACGTTGTTTTCGGTGACGGCGTTTTGACACTTGGTTTTTTTTTCTCCTCGAGATGGTTGAGAGTGTGCGAACGACAGAAATGGTTGGAATCTATCGTATGGGGATTATTATCGCCTTGTTTCGCTGAAATATTGGTTTGCCGAGTGATTTTCGTTTGACCGTACCTCCGTATTATCGTATCGTAGTGGATTGACGGAGGATCGACGACGATTGTTTCGGATTTGTTGGCCACGTGATATCTTATCGTTCGAGGTTATAGATTTCGTTGTGGTAATCTTCCTGAGACATTATTTGCCTCCTTTACCGGGGTTGGACTTCCCGACTGATTGGACGAATTGTTCGAACTGCCCAGCAGGACCGTCCTGGAACCGTTGTTTCTACCGTTGTAGTGGAGAGTTTTCGAGGTGGAGAGCGCCTGCCGTACCGTATCGTATCGTAGCGATTTTGTTCGTTGACATCTTGCCTTACCGTAGTCACCAAACGATTGGTAAATTGGATTCGTACCATTTTGGAATACACACGATTGACTCGACGCCGGTGGATAACCACGTATCGTATTATTATTTTTGTTTTGTTTCAACTTAAATTCATATTTTCCTTCTCGTTGATTTGGTTACTGAATCGTATTATTATTTTTGTTTTGTTTCAATTTAAATTCATATTTTCCTTCTCGTTGATTTGGTTACTGAATTCCCACTGGGAAAATTGTGAAACCTTTTGTTTTTTTTTTTTCTTTCCTCTAAATAACGGTGATTAATTGTATTTATTTTACTGGTTTTGTAAAGGGGTAACTCTGCAGAGATTCACCGGTGCCAGTCCGTTAATTGTTTAATTTGAAGGACGCTCAGTCGATATTCATTAAAGAGACATAAAGACATTGCTTTTGTTTGCTTTAAATTGCGCGAGTTGAAATAGACGTCAACCGACCTTCCGCGGTTACTTTTTTCTGGTTATTAAAAATTCCCACGACCTGAGAGCGGTTGCCCTTATTTTAACGGAGGGTGGCGCCCAATTGACTATCTTAGTAAAAGCTCTACGAGCCAACCGTGATCTCAGCCTAGACGTTAAATTCAATTTCACCGCGACAACCCTCCCCTATAGAATGTTTAGTTTATATATTAGTGCGTAGGATTACTATTTCGCTTCTTTCGTTTCGCGTTGTTAATTAACCATTCAATGATGTGTGAATAAACATTATTTAGTCCGTTCACGTCAGTTTTTTTATTTATATTATTTTCTTCCATACTTATGCCAATCATTTCGAGGAATAATCTTTTTTGTGATTGTTCTCTTGGAACAAAATCTTTTAATCTGAATAGTCAACTACATGTTTAGTCTCCAATACGTGCGTAGATAGTGCAGTGTTAGTGATATTTCGTCGTTCTTCGCTTTTATGTGCTGTTAATCTAGTAGTTATCCAAGTGGAAGTTTGTCCTACATAAACACCTTCACACCCCGTGCAAGGAATAGAATAAACTATTTTCGAACATTGTTTCTTATCGATAGGGTCTTTTAATTTCGTATAAATTTTTCGTCCTATATTAAGCGCTATTTTGTTAACGATTTTTATGTTCGTAAAACCCTTGAAAGTCGATTTTAATTGATGGCAAATTCGTGGAATTTGTTGTATTACGCAATAATTGATGTTATTACTAAGAATCTGATTTTCCGGGGTACTTATGTTATTATCGCTATTGAGCAGTAATCTATTGACTAATTTTTTGGGGTATGCATTATTTATTAGCAGTTGTTTCAGAATTCCTAAATTTTTCTTTTGCAAATCTGGGTGTGATAGTTTCAATATTCTATTTTTCATTGCAAAAGCTAGGTTAAGTTTTATCCTTGTTGGCTGGTAAGAGTTGTAATTCATTAGCCTACCTGAACTACTTGGTTTTCTATACCAATCTGTAATTATAATATCATCCGGTTTTCTTATAACCAGCATGTCTAAGAAAGGTACTGATCTATCTTTTTCCTCTTCTATGGTAAATTTAATTTCATTACAATATTCATTAAAGACAGTTAGGATTTCGGTTGTCTTATCTTTGGGTACCATACAAATCAAATCGTCTACGTATTTTTTCAAAAACGGGACTGTGAATGTAAGTTTCGGCAAAGAAGCTAGTATTAAATCGTCTAAAACGTATTGGGCCAAAATAGATGATAGGGTTGCACCCATGGGAGTTCCCAATATTTGTCTGTAGAAATTTCCTTTGAACAAGAAGTATGAATTTTCAAACACAAACTCTGTGAGTTCCAAAAAGGAGTTCAAATTCAATTTAGTGTGTAGTTGGATGCTAGGCCAGTTAGACATTATGCTAGATTTTACATTTTTGTAACTTATATTACTAAACAATGAAATTACATCCAAACTAATCAGTACGTATTGTTTAGGTGCACGATAATTGTTAATGAACTGTGCAAATTCAAAAGAATCTTTGACAAAGAAATCGTTCGCTTTATTATAACTCTCTGTTAGGGTGTTCTTAATTAGCTCCGCTATTTTACTTGTTGGTGCGTTGATAGATGAAATTATAGGTCTGATATTCAATTCCGGTTTATGTACTTTAGGTTTTCCATAAAATTTTGGCGCAACTGCATTGTAAATGTGTAATTTATGTGATTCAATTTTATCAATGATTTTTCTCTTCATCAAATCTGTGACAAGTTTATTTGCCTTCTGTTGGATTGTATTAGTAGGATCTCTATTTAAAAGCACATAATATCGTCTATCTGATAGTAGCTAATGTCATCACTCCTTAAAATTCTAGTAAGCTTCGACGTCAGACCATCAATGAGTGGCAATGTCGCAGTGCATCTTACCTCCCCAACTACTCGATTCGCGTCCGCTACCCCATTCGGAGAGCGGTTTAAAGTCACATCGTTGTTCAACACCCTACCCGCATTAAAGATCAATCTCTTCAACAACGCCTCTGGATATCCGTTTCCCTGCATGATATTGTAAAGCAGTTTATAGTTTTTTTGAAGAAAAGTTGGGTGAGATAGATCTTTTATTCTATTTTTCATCTGCATAATTAGATTAATTTTTTGCCTAATTGGGTGACTCGATTTAAAATGAAGATATCGTCCCGAATTCGTTGGCTTCTGATACCAGTCACAAATAATCTTGTTCTGTCTATCACGTATCAACTTGACATCCAAAAAGGGAACACCACGCTGACATTCCTCTTCCATGGTGAATTGAATGTGTTCGTTATATGCGTTAAAAATATTCAGTGTCGTGTTTTTTTCGTTAGAAGGTACCGCCATCACAATATCGTCCACGTATTTCTTTATAAATGGAACCTCAAAAGGAAGGGTCGAGCAAACCTCATCCAATACATAATCCATCACGATACGGGACAAAATCGGACTCAACGTAGACCCCATCGGGCAACTAAACACCTGCTGATATATTCTCCCATCTATTATATACCAACTGTTTCGAATACTCCTTTATTTCTCTTGACGTACATATATCTAACCTCACCAACATAGAATTATCAAAACCCTTTTCTAGGAGGCGCTGAACGCGCCAACACTCCCCCCTTAAAGAAAAAAAAAAATAATAATAATATAAATAAATATAAGCATTTATCCCTATATTTCTTCGATTAAACGACGCGTTTTCTTTGAAACGCGCTGTGAACGACGTGCAGATTCTGGTGTTGCTAATACGCTGGCATACGCTGAAGAATCGGTAGGCGTCATTACCCTTGACTCTGGAATTCGGAATTGCCCTTCTCCTGCAGTTTCTGAAACGACCATTGATTTTCCCAATGCTTCAGCAGAACGTAATTGGTCAGAATGACGTACAATTGTTGATCCGCCGTTCTTTGGTTTTATAATATGTGTTAAATTTCCAGTATTTTTTTGTAAAACGCCTTCCTTCCATTTGTCTTTAGGTGGAGTGTAATCTCGATAAAAAACTGGCGTATTAGAATAAAATATTTTCGGTTTTGTCGAAAATTCGTTTTTTTCCGGAATAGGTTTGTATGTGAGTAAATCTAAACGGGATCTAATGTTATGACCCAAAAGTAGTTCGGCTGGGCTGAATCCTGTGGCCGTATTAGGAGCTCTACGGACGCTAAAAAGGAAGCGAGCTATTTTGGAACGTAGATCTATCGATGAATCAGATTCGGCTTTCATTGCCTCTTTGAAGGTCCTTACATATCTTTCGACTTGACCGTTCGAACTGGGATGATACGGAGGCGTGAAAACATGACGGATTCCATTCATTTGTATAAACTCTTCAAATTCTTGCCCATGAAAAGGTGGTCCGTTGTCGGATACTAATATTCGTGGTAAACCAAAACGAGCGAATATTTCTCTTAGCACAGGTAAAGTTGCTGTCGCTGAAGTAGATGATACTGGATGTACCTCGAGCCATTTTGTATAAGAATCTACTAACAATAAATAATGCTTTCCGTTGATATCTGCGAAATCGATGTGCAAACGGTGCCAGGGTTGTCCCGCTTGTTCCCAAGGATGAAACACTTTTGAAGGTGCTGGAGCTTTTTCACAACATGTTTTACATTGTTTTGCCATTTCTTCAATGTCTCTGTCGATATTTTTCCAAAATACATAAGATCTCGCTAAATTTTTCATTCGACAACTTCCCAGATGTCCCAAATGCAACTCGTTAAGAACTTCTCGTTGCAAATTTTTCGGAATCACTACCCGTTCTCCTCTTACTAGTAGGCCGCCTACGAGATCGTAGTTGATATCGGTATTTCCACTTTTTAAATTCATTATTTGTTTTCTAGTTTCATCATCAGGTACCAATTCCCTTCTAAGTTTATCGTACGAAAGTGCTGACACAGCATTCATGACTTCTATTTGAAAAATCGAGTGAATGTCTTCTTCCATATTTGGTGATTTTGTATACGGAAAACGCGAACAAAAGTCTGCCGCAGCGTTGTTTTCAGATTTTCTGTGTTGTATTTCGTAATCAAAGGCCGATAATGTAATTGCATAGTGCATCATTCTACTGCTTGCTAGGGCCGGTATACTCTTCGTTGGATGCATGATCTGAGCCAGTGCTTGATTATCGCATACTAGTAGGAATTTTTTTCCGAAAACATAATTGTAAAATTTTTGCACACCCCATACGATGGCTAGTGCCTCCTTGTCAATTGTACTATACTTGCGTTCCGTTTTGTTTAAAGTTCTTGAAAGGAAAGCAATTGGGCGCTCTGAGCCATCGTTAAAACGGTGGGAAAGAACAGCTCCAATACCATAGTCAGAAGCATCAGTAGATAAAATCAAAGGTAAGTTTCTGTTAAAAGGTACCAATACCTGATCACTAGCAATTTCTTTCTTCAGTTCGGTGAAGGCTAATTGGCATGATTTATTCCAGATAAATTCGTTTCCCGAACGTAATAAGGCGTGCAATGGTTCTAATTTAGTTGCCAAGTGTGGAATGAATTTTCCATAAAAATTTATCAAACCTAAAAAACTTCTCAATTGACCGATGTCCTTCGGTTCTTCACACTTTAGTATAGCGTCAATTTTTTCGCTAGTTTTATGTATTCCCTGACTATCGATTAATAATCCTAGATAATTAATCGATGGAGACATGAAAATACATTTGTCTTTATTGACTCGTAGACCGTTTTCTGCTAAAATTTGGAGGACACCATCCAACCTGTATAGTAATTCTTTTTCGTCTTTTCCTTGAATTTTAATATCGTCGAAAAACACGCTTACCCCCGGTAACATTGATAATAGTTGATCAATATACCTTTGGAAAATGCTAGGTGCATTTTTTATTCCGAAAAATAATCGTTTCACTTTAAAATTACCCAGGTGAGTTGTTATTGTTTGGATTACCGCTGTTTCCTCCGTCACCGGTAGGTGCAAAAACGCTCGGGAAATGTCTAATTTGCAAAATAACTTCCCTCCGTTTAATTTTGAACAAATTTCGTCGATATGTGGGATAGGGTATATATCATCAACGATTCTGGTATTCACCGTATTTTTGTAATCAGCACAGATTCTAACCTTATTTCCTGATTGAAGAACGGGAACTATAGGAGTTCCCCATTCTGATACTGTCGTACGTTCCAAAATTCCTTGAGACTCTAGTTTTAATAATTCTTTCGTTACTAAATCGCGAAGGGCAAAAGGTAGTGTCCAAGCTTTCAAATAAATTGGATTCTTGCCCTCAGTTATCTTAAGCGAACATTGGAAATTTTTTGCCTTACCAATTCCTTCACTGAAGACATTATTTTGGTATTTTCCTAGAATACTATGTAAAGATTCCTCCAATCGCACTGTCTGAATTTCCATTTCTTCTTTGAAGCGCAAATTTACGTTGTTTTTCTTGTCAATAATCTTTAAAGCTCGTAACCATGGCCGTCCTGCGATTGCTCCATGCGCACAATCGATCACCAGCAGTTCTAAGTTCTTTGCCATTTTGTTTTGGAAAACAATATTACATCGAAAACTACCTAACGCACGAGCTACATTACCAAATGCAGATTTTAAAACAACGTTAGTTGGAGACAATTTTTGTTCTGGAAAATACTTATCGAATAGAATTTTTGAAATAATGGATGTACTGGCTCCTGAGTCGAACTCGAATTGTAATGTCTGACCGTTTACAGCAATTTCCATCAAAATTTTAGTATCAGAATCATTACAGTATGCAAACAATCCCAAAGTTTGCTCTTTGTTGTAGGCATTGACTTCCTTCTTTCGAGTCATCGCTTCTTTCCTTGGTTGATCGTTAAGCGGTACTTGCATCGTAGTAGATCGACAAACTTTCGATAGATGTCCTCTCCTCTTACACCGTGTACAGGTAGACTGAAAATGTTTGCAAATTGTGGCTACATGACCTGGATCACCGCAATGGAAACAGAAACGATTGGAATTCACCGGTTGCGTCCGATCATTTTGTTGGTTTGAGAATTTACCCAACTGACCTCTCCTTTGATTGTAGGTTGAAAATTTTTGACGTGAATATGCGTTGACATTCTCCGCTTTATCTTCGTTTTGTTCCAACTCCATGTTCTGCTTTTTCTTCAGATTGGCCGCTTTTGTAGATTCCCGGTATGATGCCGCTGCCGATTTTGCGGCCTCAAACGACAAAAATTGCTCGTGGTGGATTAGATAAATTCGTAGGTCTTCATCCCGACATCCTACCATTAATTGCGTTATTAATGCATCTTGTAACCAATCCTTCGGGAAATGGCAATTTATCGTTAACTTTTTGAGCTCGGCTCCATACTCCTGGATCGACTCTTTCTCATTTTGGTATCGAGTCGCGAAACGGTATCTTTCAGCATACTTATTAGGAGATGGTTCAAAATAATCTAGGAGTATTCTGCTTAATTCGTCAAATGTTTTCTGGGATGGTATATCTGGACTGCATAAATCTACTAGCTTACCATACACGCTAGTTTCCAACGCATGAATGAGAACCAGACTTCCCGACTGACAGATTCCTAAGCGAATTTTGGGACATCACAGTATTTTCTTTTAATAACTCCGTCTTCTGATCCACTTCTTTTTCAATTGAGTCCTTAGTCATTTCGGAATCCCATCCTCGTCGCCACTATTATATACCAACTGTTTCGAATACTCCTTTATTTCTCTTGACGTACATATATCTAACATCACCAACATAGAATCATCAAAACCCTTTTCTAGGAGGCGCTGAACGCGACAACACCATCAAAGAAAAAACAATTAGAATTGAAGAGAAACTTAATAATTAATATGAATTCCTCCTCCGGAATCAATGTATGTGGAGAGATAGTATGCCATTTCTCCCTCAAAATTGGCACCACCAATTCTAACGGAACATTTGAGAACAGAGATACGACGTCCAAACTGATCAGCTCATAATCGAGTGGCAAATCAACACCATCCATACACCTCGACAACTGGAACGAGTCCCGTACAAAGTATCTGTTATCATTATTAGTAGATTTATCCAAAATCCCAGCAATGTACGTAGAAAGTTTGGATGAGGGCGTATTAATCGAGGAAACAATCGGTCGCATACTCAATTCAGGCTTATGGATCTTCGGGAGTCCATAAAACCTAGCCAATACCGAATTGTATGTAAAAAGTGACTTTGCTTCATCCCTAGATATAAATTCCTTGTCCC
>JAIFOV010000542.1:0-128012 GCA_020654155.1 Novius pumilus
TCCGCTTCCAGGAAGCTGAGCTATTTGTTTAGAGCAAAAGGTACTTTACACCTTCCCAGCTTCTCCTGCTGTATAAATCCCAGGTGCGACCCGGCCTTGAGTACTGTTCTCATGTCTGTCGGCCCCAAAACACTCTCTCGAGATCCTCGACTCTATCCAGAGGAGAGCCATTCGATTAGTGGACGACCATCGGCTCACTGATCATTTGGAGTCGCTTCACCATCGGCGAAGAGTGGCCGACCTTAGTTTATTTTACCGGTATTACAATGGAGATTGTTCTAACTCTCTTGCGGAGGTTATACCCGAAAACATCGTCGTCAACCGAAAAACAAGACAGACTGATAGGTACCATCGTTTCACCGTCCATCTGGCAACTCCTCGAACTGAGTACCATAAGAAATCGTTTTTGTATAGAGCAAGTCAGATGTGGAACTCTCTCCCATCAGACGTTTTTCCCATTACCTACGACTTGCGAGATTTCAAGAGAAGAATCAATTCTTATCTTTCATCGTCTCGGGGCGTTACGAACACGCTAAAGGCATTGGCCTCTCCCGAGATGCAACCATAAAAAAAAAAAAAAAAAAAAAGCATCGTTGCGCTGGATGGGCCCGGTTGTGCCTGTCGCACTGCCACGGTCTCAGCGAATAGCCGTGGGTGGTCCATATCGGGGCGGGTCTCGTGGGTTTTGTTGGAGCGCAGATTAGGGGGACCCACGGCTATTCAACCGACCGTGGCAGTGCGACAGGCACAAACGGGCCCATCCAGCGCCAACGATGCTCCCGAACTAGCCACGCAGAGCCAATTCGAGACAAAGAGTCTCAAAACGGTGGTTTCCGCCGTCCTCGAGGCCCAGGAGCAACACGCCGATATCCAGGCTTCCATACGCTAGCTGTTCGTTATTAGTCAGCTGGTGTATGAAAGCATGGGCATCGGCGTATAGTTCTGGGCTTCTCAGACGAAACCCACGACATCCGCCTCGATATGGACCACCCACGGCTATTCACTACGACCGTGGCAGTGCGACAGGCACAACCGGGCCAATTCAGCGCCAACAATGCTCCCGAACTAGCCACGCAGAGCCAATTCGAGACAAAGAGTCTCGAAACTCTGGTTTCCGCCGTCCTCGAGGCCCAGGAGCAACACGCTGATATCCAGGCGTCCATACCATAGCTGTTCGTTATTAGTCAGCTGTTATGTGATTGCCTGGGCATCGGCGTATGCTCCTTGGCTTCTCAGATGGCCGAAACCACCGTTTTGAGCCCCATGATCTCGGTATGGCTTTGGGTTGCTAGAGCACCGGGGGCGCCGGACGGGCCGGGTTGTGCCTTTACCACTGCCACGGTCGGTTGAACAGCCATGGGTCCCACCAACCTGCGCTCCAGGGACCCCGAAACCCACGACACTCGCCGCATATAGATCACCCACGGCTATTCACCCCCACCGTGGCAGTGGGAAAGGCACAATCAGGCCCATCCAGCGCCCATGATGCTCTCGAGCTAGCAACCCAGAGCCACACCGAGACCATGGGGCACAAAACGGTAGTTTCGGCCATCTATAAAGGCGAGGACCATACTCTGTTACCGGACGATTTGCTTCCGCGTCCGCGCTCGCTTGCCATTGGTGGAACGCTCTTTCCGGCCCCAATGCTACTTAAACGCACCTCGATCTCCACTCGGGGAGTCCGTCTCCGGACTCCATGCAGCATCGGTCTTGACGAAACACCACCTCAAGACAAAAATCATCGTTTTCGAACATCGTTTTCTCATCAACCAAATCAACGTCGTAACTTATCAAATGGTCCGTTACCTACGGCCCGCCGGATATTTCACGCCAAACCAAAGATCGTCCGGTAACAGAGTATGGTCCTCGCCTTTATAGATGGCCGAAACTACCGTTTTGTGCCCCATGGTCTCCGTGTGGCTCTGGGTTGCTAACTCGAGAGCATCATGGGCGCTGGATGGGCCTGATTGTGCCTTTCCCACTGCCACGGTGGGGGTGAATAGCCGTGGGTGATCTATATGCGGCGAGTGTCGTGGGTTTCGGGGTCCCTGGAGCGCAGGTTGGTGGGACCCATGGCTGTTCAACCGACCGTGGCAGTGGTAAAGGCACAACCCGGCCCGTCCGGCGCCCCCGGTGCTCTAGCAACCCAAAGCCATACCGAGATCATGGGGCTCAAAACGGTGGTTTCGGCCATCTGAGAAGCCAAGGAGCATACGCCGATGCCCAGGCAATCACATAACAGCTGACTTATAAGGAACAGCTAGGGTATGGACGCCGTGGGTCACAACAATCTGCGCTCCAGGGACTCCGGAACTCACGACACTCACCCCATATAGATCACCCACGGCTATTCACCCCCACCGTGGCAGTGAGAAAGGCACAACCAGGCCGATCCAGCTCCCCGGTGCTCTCGAACTAGCAACCCAGAGCCAAACCGAGACCATGGGGCACAAAACGGTGGTTGCGGCCATCTGGGAAGCCCAGGACCATACGGCGATGCCCAGGCATTCATACAACAGCTGACTAATAAGGAACCGCTAGCGTATGGATGCCTGGAGACCGGCGACTTGCTCCTGGGCCTCGAGGACGGCGGAAACCGCAGTTTTGAGACCCTTTGTCTCGAATTGGCTCTGCGTGGCTAGTTCGGGAGCATCGTTGGGACCGTTTGTGCCTGCCGCACTGCGACGGTCGGTTTAATAGCCGTGTGTCCCTCCAATCTGCGCTCCAACGAAACCCACGACACCCGCCCCGATATGGACCACCCACGGCTATTCACTACGACCGTAGCAGTGGGACAGGTACAACCAGGCCCATTCAGCGCCCCCGATGCTGCCGAACTAGCAACCCAGAGCCAACTCGAGACCGAGTGTCTCAAAACTGTGGTTTCGGCCGTCCTCGATGCCCAGGAGCAAGATGCCGGTCTTTAGGCATCCATACGCTAGCTGTTCGTTATTGGTCAGCTGGTGTATGAATGCCTGGGCATCGGGGTATGGTCCTGGGCTCCTGAGACGGCCGAAACCACCGTTCTGAGCCCAATGGTCTCGGTTTGGCTCTGGGTTGCTGGTTCAAGAGCATCGGGGGCGCTGGATGGGCCGAGTTGTGCCTTTCCCTCTGCCACGGTGGAGGTGAATAGCCGTGGGTGATTCATATGGGGGCGAGTGTCGTGGGTTCCGGAGTCCCTGGAGCGCAGATTGGTGGGACCTACTGCTATTCAACTGACGGTGGCAGTAGGAAAGGCACAACCGGGCCCATCTGGCGCCCCGATGCTCTCGAACAAGCAACCCAGAGCCAAACCGAGACCATGGGGCACAAAACGGTGGTTTCAGCCATATGAGAAGACGAACAGCTAGCGTATGGACGCCTGGATATCGGCGTCTCGCTCCTGGGCCTCGAGGACGGCGGAAACCACAGTTTTGAGACCCTCGGTCTCGAATTGGCTCTGGTTTGCTAGTTCGACAGCATCGGAGGCGCTGAATGGGCCTGGTTGTACCTGTCCCAACGCTGCGGTCGTAGCGAATAGCACTGGGTGGTCCATATCGGGGCGGGTGTCGTGGGTTTCGTTGGAGCGCAGATTGGGGGGACCCACGGTTATTCAACCGACCGTGGCAGTGCGACAGGCACAAACGGGCCCATCCAGCGCCAACGATGCTCCCGAACTAGCCACGCAGAGCCAATTCGAGACACAGGGTCTCAAAACTGTGGTTTCCGCCGTCCTCGAGGCCGAGAAGCGAGACGCCGATATCCAGGCGTCTATACGCTAGCTGTTCGGTATTAGTCAGCTGGCGTATGAATGCCTGGGCATCGGCGTATGGTACTTGGCTTCTCAGACGGCCGAAACCACGTTTTTAAATCCTTTTGTCTCGAATTGGATCTGGATAGCTAGTTCGGGAGCATCGGGGGCGCTCGATGGGCCAGGTTGTGCCTGTTGCACTGCCACGGTCGGTTGAATAGACGTGGGTCCAACCAATCTGCGCTCCAACGAAACCCACGACACCCGCCCCGATATGGACCACCCACGGCTATTCACTACGACCGTACCAGTGGGACAGGTACAACCAGGCCCATTCAGCGCCCCCGATGCTGTTTAACTAGCAAACCAGGGCCAACTCGAAACCGACGGTCTCAAAACTGTGGTTCCGGCCTTCCTCGAGGCCCAGGAGCAAGACGCCGGTCTCCAGGCATCCATACGCTAGCTGTTCGTAATCAGTCAGCTGTTGTATGAATGACTGGGCATCGGTGTATGGTCCTGGGCTTCCCAGATGGCCGAAACCACCGTTTTGTGCCACATGGTCTCGGTTTGGATCTGGGTTGCTAGTTCGAGAGCATCGGGGGCGCCAGATGGGTTGTGCCTTTCCCACTTCCACCGTCGGTGGAATAGCAGTGGGTCCCACCAATCTGCGCTCCAGGGACTCCGAAACCACGACACTCGCCCCCATATGAATCACTCACGGCTATTCACCTCCACCGTGGCAGAGGGAAAGGCACAACCCGGTCCATCCAGAGCCGCCGATGCTCTTGAACTAGCAACCCACAGCCAAACCGAGACCATGGGACACAGAACGGTGTTTTCAGCCACCTGTGAAGCCCAGGACCATACGCTGATGCCCAGGCATTCATACAACAGCTGACTAATTTCGTTGGAGCGCAGTTTGGGGGACCCACGGCTAGGCAGACAAGATGTCGGCCGGTGTGGACGTTTGTAAATGCTGCTCTGACAATTTCATAGTGAATCAGAAAATAATCAAGTGATTTATTTGTGAATCTAAATACCATCCATCCTGTGTATTAGTTAAGGATGCTTGGCATAAAATTATTGTGGATAACATAAACATAACGTGGATTTGTGACGATTGCATCAATTGTGCATCTGTGAAATCTACTGAAAGTGAAGCTATCTTCAAAAAGGAAATCGAGTGCCTCCAAAGAGAAAGTAAGCTCACGTTAAAACTTTTAGAAGGACTTGAATATACAAGTACTTTACAAAAAACCGTTATAAAAAATTTGGAAGAAAAGTTAGAAAATTCAATCCTGAGTATGTCTCCACCCCTCAATGAGCAGGTGGAATCTTCCAAGAAGCAGGTCCCTGTAGGGCGGTCCGTGAAATCAACGAAAGATGGCGCTGGTCTATCTAAGAAAATGTCTGTCAAGGCTGATGAAATAATACCTAACCTTAAACAACATAACAATAACATTATGGAAAAGGATTCTCAAAAGCCACTATTTAACGTAGAAATGGTAACTGATGCAATAAATGAAGCACAGAATCAAAATAAGTTACAAAAAATTCATCCAAAAGATAACGTTGATGAGGAATGGTCGAAGGTCACTCGTCATAAGAAGAGAAGAATAATTATTGGAAAAAGTTTGCAAAATACGATGGTTCGGGGAGTTCCAAGATACATCTCATTACACGTTAGCAGGCTTGAACCCAATACAAAGCCAGAGGATCTAAAGGCCATGCTTGTTGGACATTTCCCAGAAGTCATCGTTGAGGCTCACACATCTAAACACCCAGACCTGTATGCGTCAAGCAAGGTTACCATTAAGCATGATAGCTATGAGAGGGCATGGGAAAGTGAATTGTGTCCACAAGGTGCGGTAGTGTCTCGGTTTTTTCACCGAAAGAAGGAGGCAACACCAAAAACTTAAAGGTACAAGAGAAAAATAATGTATTCTCGCTACTGTCTCTGAATTGTCAGTCCCTGACAAATAATAAAATTGACTATATCAATAGTGACTTTTTAACTAGTTATAAGAATTTAGAGATACTGTGTCTTGGTGAAACATGGTGCAGTGACTCTAGCATCTCGTTCGTTCACTTTTGCAATTTTCGTAGAGTTTCGAGTTTTTGCAGGTCCAAGCTCAGAGGTGGTGGTGTTGCGATATGGTGTAAGGGGTCGCTTGCAGCTCAGCCTCTGAGCTTGGAACGTTTTTGTATAGAAAGGGAGTTTGAAATTTGTGGGGTCAAAATTGATAGGAGTGGCTCTAAGACTATTATTATTAATATTTATAGATCTCCTAAGAACACTTGTTTTGAAACCTTTTGTGATAAGCTAAGCGATGTTATGGATTCCTTGTTTAAACCTAGTGTTAACTTTATAATGTGTGGGGATTTCAATATAGATCCAATTAGAGATAGAGATAATTTCGTGAAACTCACAGATATTATGAATAGTTATAAGATATCAAATACCGTATATGATAAAACTCGTGTACATTACACTCTGGATTATATTTTTTCTGACATTTTATCTGGCACAAGCACAGTACTAGATGTTCACTACTCTGATCACAAGGCGATCTTATTCTCGGCCGGTGCCCAGACTGTTCCTTTGAATATTACTGAAAGTGTTAGGGACTTTACTCAACTGAATGTTAACAGATTTCTTGATGATATCTCTAGAGAGAGCTGGAATGAAGTCTGTGCTATTACTGATGTTAATGACTCATTCAATACCTTTCACAATGTTTATAACGGATATTTTAATTTTCACTTTCCTCTGAAAAAGTTTTGCAGAGGGACTGAGAAGCCCTGGGTGAACAGAGAGGTTAGGTTTTCGAGCAAACATCTAAAAAACCTCTTTGAACTGTCTAAGGTTTTTCCAGAGTTGGTGGACATATATAAAAACGCTAAGAGGCAACATGAATCTCTGGTAAGCCACACTAAAAAGCTTGTTTACCAAAACCAAATCAGACAGTCAAGTAATACCTCAAAGAGTTTATGGAATGTGATTTCTCAATTATCCAATAAAGAAAAACAGTTTCAAAATATAAATATAAAATTGGACAACTGTACCACATGCAATCCTAAGCAGGTTGCAGATTTGTTTAATAATTATTTTGTCGATACAGTTAATAATATTCGAAATAATATACCTACAATTTCTTATGAAGATAAAATATTGTTGCGAGAATATTCTATGTTTCTGTTTCCTTATACGGAGGAGGAACTAAGATCACTGATTAGCACAAAATTAAAACCAAAATTTTCTTCTGGGTCGGATGATATTCCAGCCTTACTTGTGAGGCGGAGTCTAGACTAAATATGTAAGCCTCTAGTTCATTTGATTAATATCTCTTTTGTCTCCGGAGTTTTCCCGGACGGTTTGAAAATTAGTAAGATCATTCCTCTTCACAAGAAGGGTAACCCCGAAGAATTATTAAATTATAGGCCGATCGCTCTTTCCCCTATTTTTTTTTAAGTTTAAGAATACTGTTTTCTTGAGAGACTCTTGGGGTATCTAGAGAAACATAAAATCTTAGTAAGGAATCAGTTCGGTTTTAGGCCGAAGCACTGTACCTCTGATGCGGTTTATGCATTTCTGGAGACAGTGGTGGGCCACATTGAGTCGGGAAGGTGCCCTGCGGGAATATTTTGTGACTTAAGCAGGGCATTCGACTGCGTGGCTCACCACATACTTCTGGTTAAGTTGTCCAAGTATGGTATAAGAGGAGTTCCATTATCATGGATAGAAAGTTTTCTGTCTAACAGAAGGCAGTTTGTTTCCATTAGGCATGGAGAAGAGAGTACTAGAACCCATGTTCGCTCAGAGCTTCGGCACAATGAAGTGGGAGTACCACAGGGCTCAATTCTCGGCCCTGTGTTATTCCTACTTTTCATTAATGACATAACGGACGACATTGGCGAGAATATTTATTTGTACGCGGATGACGCTACGGTGGTTGTATCAAGCAGCGGGAACGAGGCTTTGGAGAGTGATATTAGGGAAAACCTAAATGTTCTTTACAATTGGTTCAGTAGGAATCTCTTACACATTAATGTCCTAAAGACAACATACTCTATATTTCATAACTTCAATAAGAATATTGAAAATTTTATTGTGAAATTAAATATTTCCCAGATAGACAGAAAACCTAATGTTCGATTTCTTGGGATTGAAGTAGATGAAAATCTTACATGGGGGGTTCAATGTGCGGATGTGTGTGCCAAATTAAATTCGGTTTGCTTCTTGGTTAGGAGCTTAAAAGGTGTTTTAACGCCTGACCAACTGCGTGCGGTATATTTTGCACAGGCTCATTCTAGACTTTTATATGGTCTTGTGTTCTGATGGGCTTCCTCGGCGGCGGCCAGTGTATGTTTGTGCCAGAAAAGAATTGTCAGATGCATGGTCGGCATGCCTCGCACTGCTTCTTGTAGACCTCTCTTCAAATCGCTCAAAATACTGACTTTACCTTCGCTTTATATTTTAGAACTAGCTACCCAAGTTTACAAGAGGCAAGAACAATTTGTGAGGCATGGCGACCAGCATGATTATGAGACGCGTACAAGGGATTCTTTTGTACTGCCAAACTATAAATATAGAATAGGCCGGAAATCTCCTTTATTTTCAGGATTACAAATATTCAACAGAATTGATTCTGATATTAGGAGGGAGAAATCTGTGTCTTCATTTAGATGTAAATTGGCAGATTTCTTAATAAGAGAATGTTATTATAGTGTGGGAGAATTTTTATTAAGTTAGTATTGTTCACATTTTATTGGTTTTTTGCATGGCATAGTTTTCTATTTGATTTTGTTATTTTTTTTTCATATTGTTAAACTTTATTGTAATTATATTTTCTTGTGTACTCTGGTGTGCTCATTTGATGTTTTAGAGCACATATTGTAGTACCTGACCTTTTCCATGATGTACAACATTCTAAGGAAATAAAGCTATTATTATTATTATTATTATTATTATTATTATTAAACCGACTGTGGCAGTACGACAGGCACGAACGGTCCCAACGATGCTCCCATACTAGCCACGCAGAGCCAATTCGAGACGAAGGGTCTCAAAACGAAGGTTTCTGCCGTTCTCGAGGCCCAGGAGTAACACGCCGATATCCAGGCGTCCATACGCTAGCTGTTCGTTATTAGTCAGCTTGCGTATGAATGCCTGGGCATCGGCGTATGGTACTGGGCTTCTCTGACGGCCGAAACCACGTTTTTGAATCCCTTTGTCTCGAATTGGCTCTGGATAGCTAGTTCAGGAGCAAGGAGCATACGCCGATGCCCAGGCAATCATATAACAGCTGAATAATAACGAACAGCTAGCGTAGGGACGCCTGGATATCGGCATCTCGCTCCTGGGCCTCGAGGACGGCGGAAACCACAGTTTTGAGGTCCTGAGTCTCGAATTGGCTCTGCATGGCTAGTTCGGGAGCATCGTTGGCGCTGGATGGGCCCGTTTGTGCCATTCGGACTGCCACGGTCGGTTGAATAGCCGTGGGTCCCCCCAATCTGCGCTCCAACAAAACCCACGACACCCGCCCCGATATGGACCACCAACGGCTATTCACTACGACCGTGGCAGTGCGACAGGCACAACCGAGCCCATCCAGCTCAACGATGCTCCCGAACTAGCTACGCAGAGCCAAAGGGTCTCAAAACTGTGGTTTCCGCCGCCCTCGAGGCCCAGGAGCGAGACGCCGGTCTCCAGGCATCCATATGCTAGCTGTTCGTTATTAGTCAGCTGTTGTATGAATGACTGGGCATCGGCGTATGGCCCTGGGCTTCCCAGATGGCCGCAACCACCGTTTTGTGCCACATGGTCTCGGTTTGGCTCTGGGTTGCTAGTTCGAGAGCACCGGGGGCGCTGGATGGGCCTGGTTGTGCCTTTCGCACTGCCACGGTGGTGGTGAGTAGCCGTGGGTGATCTATATGGGGCGAGTGTCGTGGGTTTCGGTATCCCTGTAGCGCAGGTTGGTGGGACTCACGGCCATTCAACTGACCGTGCCAGTGGGAATGGCACAACCCGGCCCATCCGGCGCCCTTGGTGCTCCCGAACTAGCAACCCAAAGCCAAACCGAGACCATTGGCTGAAGACGGTGGTTTCGGCCATCTGAGAAGCCCAGGACCATACGCCGATGACCAGGCATTCAGACAACAGCTGACTAATAACGAACAGCTAGCGTATGGACGCCTGGATATCGGCGTGTTGCTCCTGCGCCTCGAGGACGGCGAAAACCACAGTTTTGAGACCCTTTGTCTCGAATTGGCTCTGCGTGGCTAGTTCAGGAGCATCGGGGCGCTGGATGGGCCCGGTTGTGCCTGTCGCACTGCCACGGTCGGTTGAATAGCCGTGGGTCCCCCCAATCTGCGCTCCAACGAAACCCACGACACCCGCCCCGATATGGATCACCTACGGCTATTCACTACGACCGTAGCAGTGGTACAAGTACAACCAGGACAATTCAGCGCCCCCGATGCTGCCGAACTAGCAATCCAGGGCCAACTCGAGACCGAGGGTCTCAAAACTGTGGTTTCGGCCGTCCTCGAGGCCCAGGAGCAAGACGCCGGTCTCCAGGCATCCATACGGTAGCTGTTCATTATTAGTCAGCTGTAGTATTGTTACCATACACTCTGACAATTCTTACCCAACCTTCGAGAGAGACCACGCCCCCTTTGCTTCCGCGTCCGCGCTCGCTTGCCATTGGTGGAACGCTCTTTCCGGCCCCAATGCTACTTAAACGCACCTCGATCTCCACTCGGGGAGTCCGTCTCCGGACTCCATGCAGCATCGGTCTCTCTTGACGAAACATCACCTCAAGACAAAAATTATCGAGTCGAATTCGAACACATCACTTGATGCCGTTTTTCATTCTTCCGCTCGTCGATCATCGACCAGCCGACGCCGATTTCCGAGACACCATCGTCAACGTCGTGACGTCTCCGTAATCCGCCCGGGTTACCTTCAGTTCTGGGAACTGCCAGCCAAAATCCCAGTGGCGCCCAATCATCGTCTTGGCTGTCCTGCAAGCCAATTACTCTTCGTCGAGCATCGCGCCCCAGTCGCCGATCGCTGCTTTTCGTCATCCGTTGCTGCATCCACGTAGACTAATTCACCGTTCGCCGTCGCTGCACCTGCAAGCCGAGCACTCGTTAACCTCAACTCGTAACAAACAATCGAACCGGAACGCTGCCTTCATCACGTCGCCCAGTGCGAAACCGATATTCGTCGCTGCACCCGGCAGCCGAACACGATCTCCGTCGAC
Organism: Novius pumilus; assembly: GCA_020654155.1. Classification (NCBI taxonomy): domain Eukaryota; kingdom Metazoa; phylum Arthropoda; class Insecta; order Coleoptera; family Coccinellidae; genus Novius; species Novius pumilus. Next base: position 10,999 of record JAIFOV010000542.1, read on the forward strand.
CAAGGCCACTGCACACCAGCAGCACGTCACTCGCAGCCCCGCCTGCACAAGGCAACGCCGTCCTCCGTCCCTGCGGTCAAGCAGCTGACGCTACGTCACATTGCCGTCGTGCCAAGCAGCACCTTTTGCACGCCGCTGCTGCAACCGTCCAGCCAACCGTCTCAGTCGCGTCGCTGTACTCGAGCACCCAATGGTCGTCCACGAAGTCCCGTCACTCTTGCGCCCGACAAAAGCCCGTCCCCCCAACCCCTGCTCCTACCATCAAGCGGCCAGTGGTCAACAGTAACATCCGCAGCCGAGTCCGGAAGCCGTTCCATCCATCACCCCTCATCCAGGGAAGCCCAGCTATTCGCGCCGTCACCGGCTCTCCAGTGCGCGAAATCATGGTTCCACGAGTTACGCGAGTGAACTTAGTTCTGTTTCTGTTTCGTTCCGTTATCTTTGTATTTGTTCGTCACCTTCTGTTTTATTATTCTTTTCACATTTCATGTAATGTATTTGACGTAATGAAACCAAGGTTCCCGTTTTGCGTTTTGGGTCAGAATTGTCAAGAAACGGGGGAGTCTGTTACCATACACTCTGACAATTCTTACCCAACCTTCGAGAAAGACCACGCCCCCTTTGCTTCCGCGTCCGCGCTCGCTTGCCATTGGTGGAACGCTCTTTCCGCCCCCAATGCTACTTAAACGCACCTCGATCTCCACTCGGGGAGTCCGTCTCCGGACTCCATGCAGCATCGGTCTCTCTTGACGAAACACCACCTCAAGACAAAAATAATCGTTTTCTTTTCGAACATCGTTTTCTCATCAACCAAATCAACGTCGTAACTTATCAAATGGTCCGTTACCTACGGCCCGCCGGATGTTTTACGCCAAACCAAGATCGTCCGGTAACAGTATGAATGCCTGGGCATCGGAGTATGGTCCTGGCCTTTATAGATGGCCGAAACCACCGTTTTGTGCCCTATGGTCTCGGTGTGGCTCTGGGTTGCTAGCTCGAGAGCATCAGGGGCGCTGGATGGGCCCGATTGTGCCTTTCCCACTGCCACAGTGTTGGTGAATGGCCGTGGGTGATCTATAAGCGGCGAGTGTCGTGGGTTTCGGGGTCCCTGGAGCGCAGGTTGGTGGGACCCATGGCTGTTCAACCGACCGTGGAAGTGGGAAAGGCACAACCCGGCCCGTCCGACCACCCACGGCTACTTACTACGACCGTAGCAGTGGGACCGGTACAACCAGGCTCATTCAGCGCCCCCGATGCTATAGAACTCGCAAACCAAAGCCAAACCGAGACCGTGGGGCTCAAAACGGTGGTTTCGGCCGTCTGAGAAGCCCAGGACCATACACCGATGCCCAGGCATTCATACACCAGCAGACTCATAACGAACAACTAGCGTATCGATGCTTGAATATCGGCGTGTTGCTCCTGGGCCTCGAGGACGGCGCAAACCACAGTTTTGAGACCACTTGTCTCGAATTGGCTCTGCGTGGCTAGTTCGGGAGCATCGTTGCGCTGGATGGGCCCGGTATTGCCTGTCGCACTGCCACGGTCGTAGTGAATAGCCGTGAGTGGTCCATATCGGGGCGGGTGTCGTGGGTTTCGTCTGAGAAGCCCAGAACCATACGCCCCCACCGTGGCAGTGGGAAAGGCACAATCAGGCCCATCCAGCGCCCATGATGCTCTCGAGTTAGCAACCCAGAGCCACACGGAGACCATGGGGCACAAAACGGTAGTTTCGGCCATCTATAAAGGCGAGGACCATACTCCGATGCCCAGGCATTCATACTGTTACCGGACGATCTTGGTTTGGCGTAAAATATCCGGCGGGCCGTAGGTAACGGACCATTTGATAAGTTACGACGTTGATTTGGTTGATGAGAAAACGATGTTCGAAAAGAAAACGATTATTTTTGTCTTGAGGTGGTGTTTCGTCAAGAGAGACCGATGCTGCATGGAGTCCGGAGACGGACTCCCCGAGTGGAGATCGAGGTGCGTTTAAGTAGCATTGGGGCCGGAAAGAGCGTTCCACCAATGGCAAGCGAGCGCGGACGCGGAAGCAAAGGGGGCGTGCTCTCTCTCGAAGGTTGGGTAAGAATTGTCAGAGTGTATGGTACCAGACTCCCCCCGTTTCTTGACAATTCTTACCCAAAACGCAAAACGGGAACCTTGGTTTTATTACGTCAAATACATTACATGAAATGTGAAAAGAATAATAAAACAGAAGGTGACGAACAAATAGAAAGATAACGGAACGAAACAGAAACAGAACTAAGTTCACTCGCGTAACTCGTGGAACCATGATTTCGCGCACTGGAGAGCCGGTGACGGCGCAAATAGCTGGGCTTCCCTGGATGAGGGGTGATGGATGGAACGGCTTCCGGACTCGGCTGCGGATGTTACTGTTGACCACTGGCCGCTTGATGGTAGGAGCAGCGGTTGGGGCGACGGGCTCTTGTCGGGCGCAAGAGTGACGGGACTTCGTGGACGACCAATGGGTGCTCGAGTACAGCGACGCGACTAAGACGGCTGGCTGGACGGTTGCAGCGGCGGCGTGCAAAGGGTGCTGCTTGGCACGACGGCAATGGGACGTAGCGTCAGCTGCTTGACCGCAGGGACGGAGGACGGCGTCGCCTTGTGCAGGCGGGGCTGCGAGTGACGTGCAGCTGGTGTGCTGTGGCCTTGGTCGACGGAGATCGTGTTCGGCTGTCGGGTGCAGCGACGAATATCGGTTTCGCACTGGGCGACGTGATGAAGGCAGCGGTCCGGTTCGATTGTTTGTTACGAGTTGAGGTTAACGAGTGCTTGCAGGTGCAGCGACAGTGAACGGTGAATTAGTCTACGTGGATGCTGCAACGGATGACGAAAAGCAGCGATCGGCGACTGGGGCGCGATGCTCGACGGAGAGTAATTGGCTTGCAGGACAGCCAAGACGATGATTGGGCGCCACTGGGATTTTGGCTGGCAGTTCCCAGAACTGAAGGTAACCCGGGCGGATTACAGAGACGTCACGACGTTGACGATGGTGTCTCGGAAATCGGCGTCGGCTGGTCGATGATCGACGGGCGGAAGAATGAAAAACGGCATCAAGTGATGTGTTCTAATTCGACTCGATTACTCGACGAGAGCGAAATGAAAATTTCGTTTTCGGTACGGGTGACGATTGGCAGCTAGATCGTAGCAGCAGCGAGTAGGGCGACGGATTCTTGTCGGGCGCAAGAGTGACGGGGCTTCGTGGGCGACCATCGGGTGCTCGAGTACAGCGACGCGACTAAGGCGGCTGGCTGGACGCAGCGGCGGCGTGCAAAGGGTGCTGCTTGGCACGACGGCAATGGGACGAAGCGTCGGCTGCTTGGCCGCAGGGACAGAGAACGGCATCAGGCGATGTGGTCGAATTCGACTCGATTACTATACGCCGGCGAAATGAGAATTTCGGTTTGTTGTTGGGTCGTGGATGTATGTTCGAGGAAGTCATCCGACTTCCATCAGTCTACGATGGTGTTACGTAGATAGCTCCACGTTGCAGGGCGCCATTCGTTACCGGACGATCTTGGTTTGGCGTAAAATATCCGGCGGGCCGTAGGTAACGGACCATTCGATAAGTTACGACGTTGATTTGGTTGATGAGAAAACGATGTTCGAAAAGAAAACGATTATTTTTGTCTTGAGGTGATGTTTCGTCAAGAGAGACCGATGCTGCATGGAGTACGGAGACGGACTCCCCGAGTGGAGATCGAGGTGCGCTCCAACGAAACCCACGACACCCGCCTTGATATGGACCTCCCACGGCTATTCACTACGACCGTAGCAGTGGGACAGGTACAACCAGGCACATTCAGCGCCCTTGATGCTGCCGAAATAGCAACCCAGAGCCAACTCGAGACCGAGGGTCTCAAAACTGTGGTTTCGGCCGTCCTCAAGGCCCAGGAGCAAGACGCCGGTCTCCAGACATCCATACGCTAGCTGTTCGTTATAAGTCAGCTGTTTAATGAATGCCTGGGCATCGGCGTATGGTCCTGGGCTTCTCAGATGGCCGAAACCACCGTTTTCAGCCCCATGGTCTCTGTTTGGTTTTGGGTTGCTAGTTCGGGAGCACCAGGGGCGCCGGGCGGGCCGGGTTATGCCTTTCCCACTGCCACGGTCGGTTGAATAGCCGTGGGTCCCACCAACTTGCGCTCCAGGGACACCGAAACTCACGACACTCGCCCCATATAGATCACCCACGGCTATTCACCACCACCGTGACAGTGGTAAAGGCATAACCCCGCCCATCCAGCGCCCCCGTAGCTCTTGAACTAGCAACCCAGATCCAAATCGAGACCATGGGGCACAAAACGGTGGTTTCGGCCATCTGTGAAGCCCAGAATCATACGCCGATGCCCAGGCATTCATACAACAGCTGACTAATAACGAAACAGCTAGCGTATGGATGCCTGGATATCGGCGTGTTGCTCCTGGGCCTCGAGGACGGCCGAAACCACAGTTTTGAGACCCTCGGTCTCGAATTGGCTCTGGTTTGCTAGTTCGACGGCATCGGAGGCGCTGAATGGCCTGGTTGTACCTGTCCAACTGATACGGTTGTAGCGAATAGCCGTGGGTGGTCCATATTGGGGCGGGTTTCGTGGGTTCCGTTGGAGCGCAGATTGGGGGGACAAACGGTTATTCAACCGACCGTGCCAGTGCGACAGGCACAAGCGGGCCCATCCAGCGCCAACGATGCTCCAGAACTAGCCACGCCGAGCCAATTCGAGACACAGGGTCTCAAAACTGTGGTTTCCGCCGTCCTCGAGGACTAGGAGCGAGACGCCGAAATCCAAGCGTCCATACGCTAGCTGTTCGGTATTAGTCAGGTGGCGTATGAATGCCTGGGCATCGGCGTATGGACTTGGCTTCTCAGACGGCCGAAACCACGTTTTTGAATCCTTTTGTCTCGAATTGGCTCTGGATAGCCAGTTCGGAAGCATCGGGGGCGCTGGATGGGCCCGGTTGTGCCTGTCGCATTGCCACGGACGGTTGAATAGCCGTGGGTCCCCCCAGTCTGCGCTTCAACAAAACCCACGACACCCGCACCGATATGGACCACCCACGGCTATTCACTACGACCGTAGCAGTGGGACAGGTACAACTAGGCCCATTCAGCGCCTCCGATGCTGTCGAATGAGCAAACCAGAGCTAACTCGAGACCGAGGTTCCCAAAACTGTGGTTTCGGCCGTCCTCGAGGCCCAGGAGCAAGACGCCGGTCTCCAGGCATCCATACGCTAGCTGTTCGTTATTAGTCAGCTGGTGTATGAATGCCTGGTCATCGGCGTATGGTCCTGGGCTTCACAGATGGCCGAAACCACCGTTTTGTGTCCCCTGGTCTCGGTTTGGCTCTGGGTTGAGAGTTCAAGAGCAACGGGGAACCAGATGGGCCGGGTTGTGCCTTTCCCACTGCTACGGTCGGTTGAATAGCCGTTGGTCACAACAATCTGCGCTCCAGGGACTCCGAAACTCACGACACTCACCCCATATAGATCACCCACGGCTATTCACCCCCACCGTGGCAGTGGGAAAGGCACAACCAGGCCCATCCAGCTCCCCGTTGCTCTCGAACTAGCAACCTAGAGCCAAACCAAGACCATGGGGCACAAAACGGTGGTTGCGGCCATCTGGGAAGCCCAGGACCATACGGCGATGCCCAGGCATTCATACAACAGCTGAATAATAACGAACCGCTAGCGTATGGATGCCTGGAGACCGGCGACTTGCTCCTGGGCCTCGAGGACGGCGGAAAGCACAGTTTTGAGACCCTTTGTCTAGAATTTGCTCTGCGTGGCTAGTTCGGGAGCATCGTTGGCGCTGGATGGGCCCGTTTGTGCCTGTCGCACTGCCACGTTCGGTTGAATAGCCGTGGGTCCCCCCAATCTGCGCTCCAACGAAACCCACGACACCCGCCTCGATATGGACCACCCACCGCTATTCACTACGACCGTTGCAGTGCGACAGGCACAACCAGGCCCATCCAGCGCCAACGATGCTCCCGAACTAGCCACGCAGAGCCAATTCGAGACAAAGGGTCTCAAAACCGTGGTTTCCGCCGTCCTCGAGGCCCAGGAGCAACACGCCGATATCCAGGCATCCATACGCTAGCTGTTCGTTATAAGTCAGTTGTTGTATGAATACCTGGGCATCGGCGTATGGTCCTGGGCTTCTCAGATGGCCGAAACCACCGTTTTCAGCCCCATGGTCTCGGTTTGGCCTTGGGTTGCTAGTTCGAGAGCACCGGGGGCGCCGGACGGGCCTGGTTGTGCCTTTCCCTCTGCCACGGTGGGGGTGAATAGCCGTGGGTGATTTATATGGGGGCGAGTGTCGTGGGTTTCGGAGTCCCTGGCGCGCTGATTGGTGGGACCCACGGCCATCCAACCCACCGTGGCAGTGGGAAAGGCACAACCCGGCCCATCTGGCGCCCCCGATGCTCTTGAACAAGCAAACTAAAGCCAAACCGAGACCAATAATGGCAAATAATAGTGCTTCGCCACTCTACCGATTGTTTTCGCAATACCCAGATGTCCTGCCGTTTCCCGGTCATGATTCTCTTTCAACACCTCAGCTCTCTCGTTCGTGGGCAAACAGAGCTTCCATGGTTTCTCCTCCTCTAGTTCAGAGAAATCGTTAGGATCGAACACGTGTCGATAGAGCTTACCATCCTCCCAACGATAATCAGGATGATTTTCGGGACTCTCCTTCACTTGAGTAACCTTCTTGAAGTACCAAGAACCCGGGTCTTCCTCCGATTTGTTCTCGAGAGCTGCAACCGTGGGCAACGGGTTCCTAGACAGACTATCCGCCACCCGGTTGAGGGCGCCTTTTCGGTATCGGATTTCAAAATCGAATTGTTGCAAAAATATGCTCCATCTTGCCAGCCTTCCCGATGGCGATTTGATAGATTGTAACCACCGTAAACTCATGTGGTCAGTTATGACGCTGAACTTATACCCCTCAAGATAGTGGCGCAACTTCTCAATACTCCATACAATCGCCAGACATTCTTTCTCGGTTACCGAGTAATTTTTCTCCGCGTCGTTCATAGTTCTACTAGCATATGCTATCACCCTCTCTTTTCCTTCCACGTATTGTATTAAGGCGGCCCCCAAACCGGTGTCAGATGCGTCTATCTGTAAAATAAATTCCTTAGTGAAATCGGGACAAACTAATATTGGCGATACCGTTAATTTTTCCTCAATCGTATCAAAGGACTGTTGTTGTTCCGTGTCCCACTTCCACCGTTGTTTCTTCTTCAGTAGGTTAGTGAGAGGAGTGACCATCTGGGAAAAATCCTCAATAAACCGGCGATACCAGGATGCTACCCCCAAAAATCTGCGAACCTCTCTAACATTCTTAGGGCGGGCATCAACTTTATCGCATCCACCTTATCTGGATCGGTTGCTATGCCATGTTCTGTCACCACGTGTCCCAGATATTTTAAGGAATTCTTCGCGAACTCGCATTTTTCCGGGTTTAATTGCAGATTGGCCTTCCTCAATCTGCTAAAAACTTCGGCCAGATTTTCCAGATGCTCCTCAAAGGTCTCTCCTAAGACCACAATATCGTCCAGGTAGGCGAAAGCGTAATTATCCATCGCAGGAGTGATTATCGTATCCAGCAATCTCTGAAAACAGGCCGGAGCTGAATGAAGTCCGAAGGCCATCACCTTGAACTGAAAAAGGCCTCTACCCGGGACCGTAAACGCGGTTAGTGGCCTGCTATCTGCACTCAATGGGATTTGCCAGTATCCTTGACGCAAGTCCAAGGTCAAAATGAACTTGGCTCGGCGCAGTCTGTCCAGTATACCGGTTATATGCGGCAGTGGGTAGGCATCCTTAATGGACACTGCATTCAGGGCTCGAAAGTCAATACAGAACCGAGGCTTCCCATCCTTTTTCTTAACAATCCCCACCGGGAGCTCCATGGTGACTTTGATGGTTCTATTATCCCTCTTCCAACATCCGATCCACTTCCAAATTCATAATCTCTTGCATCTTCGGATTTTGCGGTCTAAATCTTTGTTTAATCGGCTCGGTCCCCGGCTTCAGGCGTATCCGGTGTTCAATCAGAGTCGTGTTGCCCCTAATCGATTGGAAGGCAGCCATTTCTCTCTCTAAAAATTTCTGCAGCTTGACCTCCTGACTCAGTTCTCTCGCCGGGTGTAACTGGGACACCATTATGTCCTTAGACGTCGGGATTCGGGTTCCGCCTAAGTAATATTCTGCTCTCTGCAGATCCAACCGGAACAAGTGTGCTGACAACACATCCATCCCGATAATTATAGGTACCGGCATGTTCGGAAGGGACAACAACACAACATTTAATTTCTCACCCGCTATGCTCAGGGGTACCTCGTACGAAGTCGTTATACCCACCGAGGTACCATCGGCTACCACCGTTCTCGAATTCGTCACTCCCCGACTCTTCAACCCTATGCTATCACAGAATCGAGCTGTTTCTTCACTTAAGAAGGATCGTGTCGCACCGGTATCCAGCAACGCCTCGACTCTCCTTCCTTGTATTTCCACCAGGATGACCGGTCGACTACCGGAGGTTGACAATGCCAAATTTATTGGGGTCGCGGATTCAGGGAGTCGCCGTTTCCCCTCATAGCGACAACTCCCCGTTCGTTTTCCGAACACGGACAGAATCCGGAGCTCGGCGTGCGGCGTCCACAACTCGGGCAGAACGGGCACGGCACCCGCTCCCGACACTGGCTTTTAAAGTGCCCCACTTCACCGCAGCTCCAACATCGCATCTCCCCTATTCCAACCAGCGGCTGTCTATTTCCCCTACTCACCTCTGCCTCTCCTGGTTGAATTCTGATCCGGGGCACAACTGCTAAACGTGGCGTACCAGGGAGGTTGGAGGGTACCACCTGAGAACGATAAATTAAGTTCGGTTCGTCCATTATGACACCGGTGGTTGGCGGGGCCAAATACTTATCCGCCTGCTGATGTACTGCCTCGAGGCCTTTACCCATTGTCAACAATTCTTCATAGGTGTCGGTGCGCATCAATCCGAAAGCTCGCTGCAAGGCAGGCAATAGTCTCTGCCGCACCATCTGAACTTGCTCACGCTCGGTCGGTCTGGATTGCTGTACTTTTGAGAACAAATCCCGCATTCGAATTACAAACAAGTGTATTCTCTCGTCCTGACCCTGTGTTCGTCTTTTAATAGCCTCTAACAATTCATCCTCGTAATTAACCGGCAGAAAGGTAGCTCAAATTTTGCTTTCAAACTCCTCCCAGGAATTAAACTCAGCCTTCCAGGCAGAATACCATCTGCGGGCATCACCTCGCAGCAACTCGTAGACATACCGGTGTAATTGGTCCCTAAGTACCCCTCGTGTATCCGCCAAATTCTCAACTTCTTCCAAAAACGAAGTTAAGCTTCCTGTTCCGTCATACGACACATCCCACTGATGTACCGGAACCGTTAAGCAGCTAGCCACATGTCGTGTCGTATCGGCGGAAATTGCCGGCGTCACTACCCCTTCTCGCTGTGGGCTCCATGGCGCATTTCCTGTAATCATTTCAAGATTAGTGGCGAACGATAGCCTACGGCGTGACTCATCCAATCGGGTTTCGTCCCGTACCAGTCCGTCTCGCTGAGGGGATGAACGCCCGGTTGCCCGCCGCGTTCGATTTAGCGGTATGTGGGACCATTCTCCGGCCCTAGTCGCCAGAGTTCGTATTGACGTCTTGCCGGACTTGGACTGCTCTATGTCTTCCGTTCTATGTCGCCCAGAAATGTGTAAGGCGGTTCTACTCAGTAGTTGGTCCGGCCGCGCTCCTTCGGCTCCTTGCTCGGAATCCGTACTTTGCGCCCTACTCGGCTCGTCATCGAAATTTTCATTAATGGACTCACCCGGTATTGCAACCTCATCCCTGTCGACTCGTACCCTCGCGTTTTCCAACAACACACCAACGTCATCCAGCACGCGTAACAGGCACTCTGCCCGCCGACCAAGGTCCGTATCCGGGTCAGTCTCTAGTGTTTCCATTCTCCTCTTAATGTGCCTCAACCGGGTAGCCGCACGGCGGAAGTCGAGACTCTGCCAATTTTCCCTTCATTTCTGATCGCCTCGTCCAACTCGCTCAATTTTGCTTCGCATTTTCTCAACTCAGTGCGCTTTTCCTCCTCGGCCAACCGCACTTTGATGGTTTTATGCCCGAGTTCCAGCAACCGTTCCAAACGCATCAACTTTTCATGGATGGTCGGTGGTACGTCCGAACCACGGGCGCGCAGTTCCCAAGCCAGCTCGTCGCTATTCAGATGTTTGACCGATATACGTTCGTCTCTACTTTCAGCCATTCTGTGTCCCGTATCAAAACGACCCGCCGGAAAATAATTAGGTTCGCGGTCGCGATGTAAACAAACCCGCGTTCGATCTTTCACTCCCGTGACAGCTCGCTCATCCGAACTACCGGTCACTGCGCCAACTCGTCCGTCGCGTTAGTCAGTGGTACCATACGTCACGATGGTCAAACGTGCGACTTCGCACCTGCGCACCGAGATACGCGGTACTTCGTCCAGCTGCTGTTTCCGGAACGTTCGATCGGCACCACGCGCACGTGAAGTCAATGGCCGCGCAACACACTCCCCTTGCAACACACGCGAATAGTCACCCCGCACTTTACACTAACGGTCCCTGCTCGGGCGCCAAAATATGTAACGATCGTTCGCGGGGGCGCTAATATTTTCGCACACAAATACCCTCGGGCGCCAGATTTTTACGCGAGGTTTTCTCCCGACGGGCTCGACCTGTCAAAGTCCCGTTTTGCCGCGATACTACGCACAATACAAATCGAAGTACCCGGATACGCTCAGTGGAGAAGGGTTCGATTCGATCTAAGCTATTAGCGATCGTGAAGAGTGTTTCAAGCGAAAGGGGGATTTAATCCGATTCGCTTCACGGAACGATTCTCGCGTATGAAAATGAAAGATGTTACAGGTCCAAATCACACTTATATTCAGTTCTCGCAATCAAAACAACAATCGCGGGTAACGGACGGACAATTAAGGGAGTGTCTTGTCACGCAAACAATTTAACTTACTTTCGTACTGTCGCCGGTTTTCCGCTACGACCCGATATATCAAGGAAACCAAAAAGAACAAAAGAAAAATGGCCACGTCGTCTCAAACATCCCAAAAATTCGCTCTCGCCCGCACGCTAACTTTTCAACACCCGAAAAAGCCCGGACCCCACTTCATCATTTTCTTTTATATCGTTTCCCCCGACATTACCCACGTGACTCTAACTGAAACCCGCATTGGCCAACCATGCCATTTTCCAAAAGTATCGAATGTTCTCGAAGAGAAATCCCCTGACGTCGCTTCCCTATCCCACCGGTCGCGATAAAAATTTCCGACGATATTCTACCAATCTGGTTGTAAAAAAAAACACTTCGTCACACCACGACACCCGCCTCGATATGGACCACCCACGGCTATTCACTACTACCGTGGCAGTGCGACAGGCACAACAGGGCCCATCTAGCGCCAACGATGCTCCCGAACTAGCCACGCAGAGCCAATTCGAGACAAAGGGTCTCAAAACTGTGGTTTCCGCCGTCCTCGAGATCCCAGGAGCACGCCAATATCCAGGCGTCCATACGCTAGCTGTTCGTTATTAGTCAGCTGTTGTATGAATGCCTGGGCATCGGCGTATGGTCGTGGGCTTCTCCGATGGCAGAAACCACCGTTTTCAGCCCCATGGTCTCGGTTTGGCTTTGGGTTGCTAGTTCGAGAGCATCGGGGGTGCCAGATGGGCCAGGTTGTGCCTTTCCCACTGCCACGGTCGGTTGGATAGCCGTGGGTTCCTCCAATCTGCGCTCCAACGAAACCCACGACACCCGCCCCGATATGGACCACTCACGGCTATTCACTACGACCGTAGCAGTGGGACAAGTACAACCAGGCCCATTCAGCGCCCTCGATGCTGCCGAACTAGCAATCCAGGGCCAACTTGAGACCGAGGGTCTCAAAACTGTGGTTTCTGCCGTCATCGAGGCCCAGGAGCAACACGCAGGTCTCCAGGCATCCATACGCTAGGTGTTCGTTATTAGTCAGCTGTAGTATGAATGCCTGGGCATCGGAGTATGGTCCTGGGCTTTATTGATGGCCGAAACCACCGTTTTGTGCCCCACGGTCTCGGTTTGGCTCTGGGTTGCTGGTTCGAGAGAATCAGGGGCGCTGAATGGGCCCGGTTGTGCCTGTCGCATTGCCACGGTCGGTTGAATAGCCGTGGGTCCCCCCAATCTGCGCTCCAACGGAACCCACGACACCCGCCCCGATATGGGCCACCTACGGCTCTTCACTACGACCGTAGCAGTGGGACAGGGACAACCAGGGCCCTTCATCGCCACCGATGCTGCCGAACTAGCAACCCAGATCCAACTCGTGACCGAGGGTCTCAAAACTGTGGTTTCGGCCGTCCTCCATGCCCAGGAGCAAGACGCCGATATTCAAGCATCGATACACTAGTTGTTCGTTATAAGTCTGCTGGTGTATGAATGCCTGGGCATCGGTGTATGGTCCTGGGCTTATCAGACGGCCGAAACCACCATTTTGAGCCCCACGGTCTCGGTTTGGCTTTGGTTTGCTAGTTCGACAGCATCGGGGCGCTGAATGGGCCTGGTTGTACCGGTCCCACTGCTACGGTCGTAGTTAGTAGCCGTGGGTGGTCCATATAGGGGAGGGTGTCGTGGCTTTCGTTGGAGCGCAGATTAGTGAGACCCACGGCTATTCAACCGACCGTAGCAGTGCGACAGGCACAACCGGGCCCATCCAGCGCCGCCGATGCTCCCGAACTAGCTATCCAGAGCCAATTCGAGACAAAAGGATTCAAAAACGTGGTTTCGGCCGTCTGAGAAGCCCAGTACCATACGCCGATGCCCAGGCATTCATACGCCGGCTGACTAATAACGAACAGCTAGCGTATGGACGCCTGGATATCGGCGCGTTGCTCCTGGGCCTCGAGGACGGCGGAAACCACAGTTTTGAGACCCTTTGTCTGGAATTGGCCCTGCGTGACTATTTCGGGAGCATCGTTCCGCTGGATGGGCCCGGTTGTGCCTGTCGCACTGCCACGGTCGTAGTGAATAGCCGTGGGTGGTCCATATCGGGGCAGGTGTCGTGGGTTTTGTTGGAGCGCAGATTAGGGGGACCCACGGCTATTCAAACGACCGTGGCAGTGCGACAGGCAGAAACGGGCCCATCCAGCGCCAACGATGCTCCCGAACTGGCCACGCAGAGCCAATTCGAGACAAAGGGTCTCAAAACTGTGGTTTCGGCCGTCCTCGAGGCCTCGAGGGAACGATAGCTGTTCGTTATTAGTCAGCTGTTGTATGAGTGCCTGGGCATCGGCCTATGGTCCTGGGCTTCCCAGATGGCTGAAACCACCGTTTTGTGCCCCATGGTCTCGGTTTGGCTCTGGGTTGCTAGTTCGAGAGCATTGGGGGCACCAGATGGGCCGGGTTGTGCCTTTTCCACTGCCACCGTCGGTTGAATAGCAGTTTGTCCCATCAATCTGCGCTTCAGGGACTCCGAAACCCACGACACTCGCCCCCATATGAATCACCCACGGCTATTCACCCCCACCGTGGCAGAGGGAAAGGCACAACCAGGCCCGTCCGGCGCCCCCGGTGCTCTCGAACTAGCAACCCAAATCCAAACCGAGACCATGGGGCTGAAAACGGTGGTTTCGGCCATCTGAGAAGCCCAGGACCATACGCCGATGCCCAGGCATTCATACAACAACTGACTTATAACGAACAGCTAGCGTATGGATGCCTGGATATCGGCGTGTTGCTCCTGGGCCTCGAGGACGGCGGAAACCACGGTTTTGAGACCCTTTGTCTCGAATTGGTCCTGCGTGGCTTGTTCGGGAGCATCGTTGGCGCTGGATGGGCCTGGTTGTGCCTGTCGCCCTGCAGCGGTCGTAGTGAATAGCGGTGGGTTGTCCATATCGAGGCGGGTGTCTTGAGTTTCGTTGGAGCGCAGATTAGGGGGACCCACGGCTATTCAACCGAACGTGGCAGTGCGACAGGCACAAACGGGCCCATCCAGCGCCAACAATGCTCCCGAACTAGCCACGCAGAGCCAATTCGAGACAAAGGGCCCCAAAACTGTGGTTTCCGCCGTCCTCGAGGCCCAGGAGCAAGTCGCCGGTCTCCAGGCATCCATACGCTAGCGGTTCGTTATTAGTCAGCTGTTGTATGAATGCCTGGGCATCCGCGTATGGTCCTGGGCTTCCCAGATGGCCGCAACCACCGTTTTGTGCCCCATGGTCTCGGTTTGGCTCTGGGTTGCTAGTTCGAGAGCAACGGGGGCGCTGGATGGTCCTGGTTGTGCCTTTCCCACTGCCACGGTGGGGGTGAATAGCCGTGGGTGATCTATATGGGGTGTGTGTCGTGAGTTTCGGAGTCCCTGGAGCGCAGATTGTTGTGACCCACGGCTTTTCAACCGACCGTGGCAACGGAAAAGGCACAACCCGGCCCATCTGGCTCCCCGTTGCTATTGAACCCTCAACCCAGAGCCAAACCGAGACAAGGGGACACAAAACGGTGGTTTGGGCCATCTGTGAAGCCCAGGACCATACGCCGATGACCAGGCATTCATACACCAGCTGACTAATAACGAACAGTTATCGTATGGATGCCTGGAGACCGGCGTCTTGCTCCTGGGCCTCGAGGACGGCTGAAACCACAGTTCTGAGAACCTCGGTCTCGAGTTAGCTCTGGTTTGCTAGTTCGACAGCATCGGAGGCGCTGAATGGGCCTAGTTGTACCTGTCCCACTGCTACGGTCGTAGTGAATAGCCGTGGGTGGTCCATATCGGTGCGGGTGTCGTGGGTTTTGTTGAAGCGCAGATTGGGGGGACCCACGGCTATTCAACCGTCCGTGGCAGTGCGACAGGCACAACCGGGCCCGTCCAGCGCCCCCGATGCTTCCGAACTAGATATCCAGAGCCAATTCGAGACAAAAGGATTCAAAAACGTGGTTTCGGCCGTCAGAGAAGCCCAGTACCACACGCCGATGCCCAGGCATCCATACGCAAGCTGACTAATTACGAACAGCTAGCGTATGGACGCCTGGATATCGGCGGGTTACTCCTGGGCCTCGAGGACAGCGGAAACCACCGTTTTTAGACCCTTCGTCTCGAATTGGCTCTGCGTGGCTAGTTTGGGAGCATCGTTGGTACCGTTCGTGCCTGTCGCACTGCCACGGTCGGTTGAATAGCCGTGGGTCCCCCCAATCTGCGCTCCAACGAAACCCACTACACCCGCCCCGATATGGACCACCCACGGCTATTCACTACGACCGTGGTAGTGCGACAGGCACAAACGGGCCCATCCAGCGCCAACGATGCTCCCGAACTGGCCACGCAGAGCCAATTCGAGACAAAGGGTCTCAAAACTGTGGTTTCCGCCGTCCTCGAGGCCCAGGAGCAAGACGCCGGTCTCCAGGCATCCATACGATAGCTGTTCGTGATTAGTCAGCTGTTGTATGAATGCCTGGGCATCGGCGTATGGTCCTGGGCTTCCCAGATGGCCGCAACCAACGTTTTGTGCCCCATGGTCCAGGTTTGGCTCTGAGTTGCTAGTTCGAGAGCACCGGGGCGCTGGATGGGCCTGGTTGTGCCTTTCCCACTGCCACGGTGGGGGTGAATAGCCGTTGGTGATCCATATGGGGCGAGTGTCGTGAGTTTCGGAGTCCCTGGAGCGCAGATTCGTGGGACCCACGGCTATTCAACCGACCGTGGCAGTGGGAAAGGCATAACCGGCCCATCTGGCGCCCCCGATGCTCTTGAACTATCAACCCAGAGCCAAACCGAGACCATGGGACACAAAGCGG
The DNA here is from genome assembly GCA_020654155.1 of Novius pumilus. Taxonomy (NCBI): domain Eukaryota; kingdom Metazoa; phylum Arthropoda; class Insecta; order Coleoptera; family Coccinellidae; genus Novius; species Novius pumilus. Next base: position 26,878 of record JAIFOV010000542.1, read on the forward strand.
TGTTTTCGGCCACCTGTGAAGCCCAGGACCATACGCTGATGCCCAGGCATTCATACAACAGCTGACTAATAACGAACAGCTAGCGTATGAATGCCTGGGCATCAGCGTTTGGTCCTGGGCTTCACAGGTGGCCGAAAACACCGCTTTGTGTCCCATGGTCTCGGTTTGGCTCTGGGTTGATAGTTCAAGAGCATCGGGGGCGCCAGATGGGCCGGTTATGCCTTTCCCACTGCCACGGTCGGTTGAATAGCCGTGGGTCCCACGAATCTGCGCTCCAGGGACTCCGAAACTCATGACACTCGCCCCATATGGATCACCAACGGCTATTCACCCCCACCGTGGCAGTGGGAAAGGCACAACCAGGCCCATCCAGTGCCCCCGGTGCTCTCGAACTAGCAACTCAGAGCCAAACCTGGACCATGGGGTACAAAACGTTGGTTGCGGCCATCTGGGAAGCCCAGGACCATACGCAGATGCCCAGGCATTCATACAACAGCTGACTAATCACGAACAGCTATCGTATGGATGCCTGGAGACCGGCGTCTTGCTCCTGGGCCTCGAGGACGGCGGAAACCACAGTTTTGAGACCCTTTGTCTCGAATTGGCTCTGCGTGGCCAGTTCGGGAGCATCGTTGGCGCTGGATGGGCCTGTTTGTGCCTGTCGCACTACCACGGTCGTAGTGAATAGCCGTGGGTGGTCCATATCGGGGCGGGTGTAGTGGGTTTCGTTGGAGCGCAGATTGGGGGGACCCATGGCTATTCAACCGACCGTGGCAGTGCGACAGGCACAAACGGGCCCATCCAGCGCCAACGATGCTCCCGAACTAGCCATGCAGAGCCAATTCGAGACTCAGGGTCTCAAAACTGTGGTTTCCGCCGTCCTCGAGGCCCAGGAGCGAGACCCCGATATCCAGGCGTCCCTACGCTACCTGTTCGTTATTATTCAGCTGTTATATGATTGCCTGGGCATCGGCGTATGCTCCTTGGCCCCTCAGATGGCCGAAACCACCGCTTTGAGCCCCATGATCTCGGTTTGGCTTTGGGTTGCTAGTTCGAGAGCACCGGGGGCGCCGGACGGGCCGGGTTGTGCCTTTCCCACTGCCACGGTCAGTTGAACAGCCGTGGGTCCCGCCAATCTGCGCTCCAGGGACTCCGAAACCCACGACACTCGCCCCCATATGAATCACCCACGGCTATTCACCTCCACCGTGGCAGAGGGAAAGGCACAACCCGGTCCATCCAGCGCCCCCGATGCTCTTGAACTAGCAACCCAGAGCCAAACCGAGACCATGCGGCTCGAAACGGTGGTTTCGGTCGTCTGAGGAGCCCAGGACCATACACCGATGCCCAGGCATTCATACACCAGCTGACTAATAACGAACAGCTAGCGTATGGATGCCTGGAGACCGGCGTCTTGCTCCTGGGCCTCGAGGACGGCCGAAACCACAGTTTTGAGACCCTCGGTCTCGAGTTGGCTCTGGGTTGCTAGTTCGGCAGCATCGGGGGCGTTGAATGGGCCTGGTTGTACCTGTCTCACTGCTACGGTCGTAGTGAATAGCCGTGGGTGGTCCATATCGCGGCGGGTGTCGTGGGTTTCGTTGGAGCGCAGATTGGGGCACCCACGGCTATTAAACCGACTGTGGCAGTACGACAGGCACGAACGGTCCCAACGATGCTCCCGAACTAGCCACGCAGAGCCACTTTGAGACGAAGGGTCTAAAAACGGTGGTTTCCGCTGTCCTCGAGGCCCAGGAGTAACACGCCGATATCCAGGCGTCCATACGCTAGCTGTTCCAAATTAATCAGCTTGCGTATGAATGCCTGGGCATCGGCGTGTGGTACTGGGCTTCTCTGACGGCCGAAACCACGTTTTTGAATGCCTTTGTCTCGAATTGGCTCTGGATAGCTAGTTCAGGAGCATCGGGGCGCTGCATGGGCCCGGTTGTGCCTGTCGCACTGCCACAGTCGATTGAATAGCCGTGGGTTCCCCCAATCTGCGCTCCAACGAAACCCACGACACCCGCCCCGATATGGACCACCCACGGCTATTCACTACGACCGTAGCAGTGATGCCCAGGCATTCATACAAAAGCTGTATAATATCGAACAGCTAGCGTATGGATGGCTGGATATCGGCGTGTTGCTCCTGGGCCTCGAGGACGGCGGAAACCACAATTTTGCGACACTTTGTCTCGAATTGGCTCTGCGTGGCTATTTCGGAAGCATCGTTGGCGCTGGATCGGCCCAGTTGTGCCTGTCCCACTGCTACGGTCGTAGTGAATAGCCGTGGGTGGTCCATATCGGGGCGGGTGTCGTGGCTTTCGTTGGAGCGCAGATTGGGGCACCCACGGCTATTAAACCGACTGTGGCAGTACGGCAGGCACAAACGGTCCCAACGATGCTCCCAAACTAGCCACGCAGAGCCAATTCGAGACAAAGGGGATCAAAACGGTGGTTACGGCCATCTGGGAAGCCCAGGACCATACGCCGATGCCCACGCATTCATACAACAGCTGACTAATAACGAACAGCTAGCGTATAGATGCCTGGAGACTGGCGTATTGCTTCTGGGCATCGAGGACGGCGGAAACCACCGTTTTGAGACCCCTTGTCTCGAATTGGCTCTGCGTGGCTAGTTCGGAAGCATCGTTGGCGCTGCATGGGCCCGTTTGTGCCTGTCGCATTGCCACGGTCGTAGTGAATAGCCGTGGGTGGTCCATATCGGGGCGGGTGTCGTGGGTTTCGTTGGAGCGCAGATTGGTGGGACCCACGGCTATTCAACCGACCGTGGCAGTGGAAGAGGCACAACCCGGCCCGTCCGGCGCCCCCGGTGCTCCCGAACTAGCAACCCAAAGCCATACCGAGACCATGGGTCTGAAAACGGTGGTTTCGGCCATCTGAGAAGCCCAGGAGCAACACGCCGATATCCAGGCGTCCATACGCTAGCTGTTCGTTATTAGTCAGCTGGTGTATGAATGCATGGGTATCGGCGTATGGTTCTGAGCTTCTCAGACGGCCGAAACCAACGTTTTGTGCCCCATGGTCTCGGTTTGGATCTGGGTTGCTACTTCGAGAGCATCAGGGGCGCTGGATGGGCCTTGTTGTGCCTTTTCCACTGCCACGGTGGGGGTGAATAGCCGTGGGTGATCTATATGCGGCGAGTTTCGTGGGTTTCGGTGTCCATGGAGCGCAGGTTGGTGGGACCCACGGCTGTTGAACCGACCGTGGCAATGGGAAAGGCACAACCCGGCCCGTCCGGCGCCCCCGGTGCTCTCGAACTAGCAACCCAAAGCCAAACCGAGATCATGGGGCTCAAAACGGTGGTTTCGGCCATCTGAGAAGCCAAGGAGCATACGCCGATGCCCAGGCAATCATATAACAGCTGACTAATAACGAACAGCTAGCGTATGGATGCCTGGATATCGGCGTGTTGCTCCAGGGCCTGGAGGACGGCGGAAACCACTGTTTTGAGACCCTTTGTCTCGAATTGGCTCTGCGTGGCTAGTTCGGGATCATCGTTGGCGCTGGATGGGCCCGTTTGTGCCTGTCGCAGAGCCACGGTCGGTTGAATAGCCGTGGGTCCCCCCAATCTGCGCTCCAACAAAACCCATGACACCCGCCCCGATATGGACCACCCACGGCTATTCACTACGACCATGGCAGTGCGACAGTCACAACCGGGCCCATCCAGCGCAACGATGATACTGAACTAGCCACGCAGAGCCAATTCGAGACAAAGGGTCTCAAAACTGTGGTTTCCGGGGTCCTCGAGGCCCAGGAGCAACACGCCGATATCCAGGCAGCCATAGGCTAGCTGTTCGTTATTAGTCAGCTGTTGTATGAATGCCTGGGCATCGGCGTATGGTCCTGGGCTTCTCAGATGGCTGAAACCCCCGTCTTCAGCACAATGGTCTCGGTTTGGCTTTGGGTTGCTAGTTCGGGAGCACCAAGGGTGCCGGATTGGCCGGGTTGTGTCATTCCCACTGCCACGGTCGGTTGAATAGCCGTGGGTCCCACCAACCCGCGCACCAGGGATACCGAAACCCACGACACTCGCCCCATATAGATCACCCACGGCTACTCACCACCACCGTGGCAGTGGGAAAGGCACAACCAGGCCCATCCAGCGCCCCCAGTGCTCTCGAACTAGCAACCCAGAGCCAAACCGAGACCATGTTGCACAAAACGGTGGTTGCGGCCATCTGAGAAGCCCAGGACCATCCGCCGATGCCCAGGCATTCATACAACAGCTGACTAATAACGAACAGATAGCGTATGGACGCCTGGATATCGGCGTCTTGCTCCTGGGCCTCGAGGACGGCGGAAACCACAGTTTTGAGACCCTTTGGCTCTGCGTGGCTAGTTCGGAAGCATCGTTGAGCTGGAAGGGCTCGGTTGTGCCTGTCGCACTGCCACGGTAGTAGTGAATAGCCGTGGGTGGTCCATATCGGGGCGGGTGTCGTGGGTTTTGTTGGAACGCAGGTTGGGGGGACCCACGGCTATTCAACCGACCGTGGCAGTGCGACAGGCACAAACGGGCCCATCCAGTGCCAACGATGCTCCCGAACTAGCCACGCAGAGCCAATTCGAGACAAATGGTCTCAAAACTGTGGTTACAGCCGCCCCCTCGAGGCCCAGGAGCAACACGCCGATATCCAAGCATCCATACGCTAGCTGTTCGTTATTAGTCAGCTGTTGTATGAATGCCTGGGCATCGGTGTATGGTCCTGGACTTCTGAGATGGCCGAAACCGTTTTCAGCCCCGTGGTCTCTGTTTGGCTTTGGGTTGCTAGTTCGGGAACACCAGGGGCGCCCGGCGGGCCGGGTTGTGCCTTTCCCACTGCCACGGCCGGTTGAATAGCCGTGGGTCCCACCAACCTGCGCTCCAGGGATACCGAAACCCACGACACTCGCCCCATATAGATCACCCACGGCTATTCACCACCACCGTGGCAGTGGGAACGGCACAACCCGGCCCATCCAGCGCCCCGATGCTCTCGAACTAGCAACCCAGAGCCAAACCGAGACCATGGGGCTCAAAACGGTGGTTTCGGCCGTCTGAGAAGCCCAGGACCGTACGCCGATGCCCATGCATTCATACACCAGCTGACTAATAACGAACAGCTAGCGTATGGATGCCTGTATATCGGCGTATTGCTCCTGGGCCTCGAGGACGGCGGAAATCACAGTTTTGAGACCCTTTGTCTCAAATTGGCTCTGCGTGGCTAGTTCGGAAGCACCGTTGGCGCTAAATGGGCCCGTTTGTGCCTGTCGCACTGCCACGTTCGGTTGAATAGCCGTGGGTCCCCCCAATCTGCGCTGCAACGAAACCCGCGACACCCGCCCCGTCATGGACCACCTACGGCTATTCACTACGACCGTAGCAGTGGGAAAGGCACAACCCGGCCCATCTGGCGCCCCCGATGCTCTTGAACAAGCAAACTAAAGCGAAACCGAGACCATGGGGCACAAAACGGTGGTTTCGGCCATCTGGAAAGACCAGGACCACACGCTGATGCCCAGGCATCCATACAACAGCTGACTTATAACGAACAGCTAGCTTATGGATGCCTGGAGACCAGCGTCTTGCTCCTGGGCCTCGAGGAAGGCCGGAACCACGGTTTTGAGACCCTCGGTCTCGAGTTGGCTCTGGGTTGCTAGTTCGGCAGCATCGGGGGCGTTGAATGGGCCTGGTTGTAACTGTCCCTTTGCTACGGTCGTAGTGAATAGCCGTGGGTGGTCCATGACGGGGCGGGTGTCGCGGGTTTCGTTGCAGCGCAGATTGGGGGGACCCACGGCTATTCAACCGAACGTGGCAGTGCGACAGGCACAAACGGGCCCATTTAGCGCCAACGGTGCTTCCGAACTAGCCACGCAGAGCCAATTTGAGACAAAGGGTCTCAAAACTGTGATTTCCGCCGTCCTCGAGGCCCAGGAGCAATACGCCGATATACAGGCATCCATACGCTAGCTGTTCGTTATTAGTCAGCTGGTGTATGAATGCATGGGCATCGGCGTATGGTCCTGGGCTTCTCAGACGGCCGAAACCACCGTTTTGAGCCCCATGGTCTCGGTTTGGCTCTGGGTTGCTAGTTCGAGAGCATCGGGGCGCTGGATGGGCCGGGTTGTGCCGTTCCCACTGCCACGGTGGTGGTGAATAGCCGTGGGTGATCTATATGGGGCGAGTGTCGTGAGTTTCGGTATCCCTGGAGCGCAGGTTGGTGGGACCCACGGCTATTCAACCGGCCGTGGCAGTGGGAAAGGCACAACCCGACCCGCCGGCGCCCTGGTGTTCCCGAACTAGCAACCCAAAGCCAAACAGAGACCACGGGGCTGAAAACGGTTTCGGCCATCTCAGAAGTCCAGGACCATACACCGATGCCCAGGCATTCATACAACAGCTGACTAATAACGAACAGCTAGCGTATGGATGCCTGGAGACCGGCGTCTTGCTCCTGGGCCTCGAGCGGGCGGCTGTAACCACAGTTTTGAGACCATTTGTCTCGAATTGGCTCTGCGTGGCTAGTTCGGGAGCATCGTTGGCGCTGGATGGGCCCGTTTGTGCCTGTCGCACTGCCACGGTCGGTTGAATAGCCGTGGGTCCCCCCAACCTGCGTTCCAACAAAACCCACGACACCCGCCCCGATATGGACCACCCACGGCTATTCACTACTACCGTGGCAGTGCGACAGGCACAACCGAGCCCTTCCAGCTCAACGATGCTTCCGAACTAGCCACGCAGAGCCAAAGGGTCTCAAAACTGTGGTTTCCGCCGTCCTCGAGGCCCAGGAGCAAGACGCCGATATCCAGGCGTCCATACGCTAGCTGTTCGTTATTAGTCAGCTGTTGTATGGATGCCTGGGCATCGGCGGATGGTCCTGGGCTTCTCAGATGGCCGCAACCACCGTTTTGTGCCACATGGTCTCGGTTTGGCTCTGGGTTGCTAGTTCGAGAGCACCGGGGGCGCTGGATGGGCCTGGTTGTGCCTTTCCCACTGCCACGGTGGTGGTGAGTAGCCGTGGGTGATCTATATGGGGCGAGTGTCGTGGGTTTCGGTATCCCTGGTGCGCAGGTTGGTGGGACCCACGGCTATTCAACCGACCGTGGCAGTGGGAATGGCACAACCCGGTCAATCCGGCGTCCTTGGTGCTCCCGAACTAGCAACCCAAAGCCAAACCGAGACCATTGTGCTGAAGACGGGGGTTTCGGCCATCTGAGAAGCCCAGGACCATACGCCGATATCCAGGCATCCATACGCTAGCTGTTCGTTATTAGTCAGCTGTTATATGATTGCCTGGGCATCGGCGTATGCTCCTGGCTTCTCAGATGGCCGAAACCACCGTTTTGAGCCCCATGATCTCGGTTTGGCTTTGGGTTGCTAGTTCGAGAGCACCGGGGCGCCGGATGGGCCGGGTTGTGCCTTTCCCATTGCCACGGTCGGTTGAACAGCCGTGGGTCCCACCAACCTGCACTCCATGGACACCGAAACCCACGAAACTCGCCGCATATAGATCACCCACGGCTATTCACCCCACCGTGGCAGTGGAAAAGGCACAACAAGGCCCATCCAGCGCCCCTGATGCTCTCGAACTAGCAACCCAGAGCCAAACCGAGACCATGGGGCACAAAACGTTGGTTTCGGCCGTCTGAGAAGCTCAGAACCATACGCCGATGCCCAGGCATTCATACACCAGCTGACTAATAACGAACAGCTAGCGTATGGACGCCTGGATATCGGCGTGTTGCTCCTGGGCTTCTCAGATGGCCGAAACCACCGTTTTGAGCCCCATGGTCTCGGTATGGCTCTGGGTTGCTAGTTCGGGAGCACCGGGGCGCTGGATGGGCCGGGTTGTGCCTCTTCCACTGCCACGGTCGGTTGAATAGCCGTGGGTCCCACCAATCTGCGCTCCAACGAAACCCACGACACCCGCCCCGATATGGACCACCCACGGCTATTCACTACGACCGTGGCAGTGCGACAGGCACAAACGGGCCCATCCAGCGCCAACGATGCTTCCGAACTAGCCACGCAGAGCCAATTCGAGACAAAGGGTCTCAAAACGGTGGTTTCCGGCGTCCTCGATGCCCAGGAGCAATACGCCAGTCTCCAGGCATCCATACGCTAGCTGTTCGTTATTAGTCAGCTGTTGTATGAATGCCTGGGCATCGGCGTATGGTCCTGGGCTTCCCAGATGGCCGAAACCACCGTTTTGATCCCCTTTGTCTCGAATTGGCTCTGCGTGGCTAGTTTGGGAGCATCGTTGGGACCGTTTGTGCCTGCCGTACTGCCACGGTCGGTTGAATAGCCGTGGGTGCCCCAATCTGCGCTCCAACGAAAGCCACGACACCCGCCCCGATATGGACCACCCACGGCTATTCACTACGACCGTGGCAGTGGGACAGGCACAACTGGGCCGATCCAGCGCCAACGATGCTTCCGAAATAGCCACGCAGAGCCAATTCGAGACAAAGTGTCTCAAAATTGTGGTTTCCGCCGTCCTCGAGGCCCAGGAGCAACACGCCGATATCCAGCCATCCATACGCTAGCTGTTCGATATTACTCAGCTTTTGTATGAATGCCTGGGCATCACTGCTACGGTCGTAGTGAATAGCCGTGGGTGGTCCATATCGGGGCGGGTGTCGTGGGTTTCGTTGGAGCGCAGATTGGGGGAACCCACGGCTATTCAATCGACCGTGGCAGTGCGACAGGCACAACCGGGCCCATGCAGCGCCCCGATGCTCCTGAACTAGCTATCCAGAGCCAATTCGAGACAAAGGGATTCAAAAACGTGGTTTCGGCCGTCAGAGAAGCCCAGTACCACACGCCGATGCCCAGTCATTCATACGCAAGCTGACTAATTTGGAACAGCTAGCGTATGGACGCCTGGATATCGGCGTGTTACTCCTGTGCCTCGAGGACAGCGGAAACCACCGTTTTTAGACCCTTCGTCTCGAATTGGCTCTGCGTGGCTAGTTCGGGAGCATCGTTGGGACCGTTGTGCCTGTCGCACTGCCACGGTCGGTTGAATAGCCGTGGGTGCCCCAATCTGCGCTCCAACGAAACCCACGACACCCGCCGCGATATGGACCACCCACGGCTATTCACTACGACCGTAGCAGTGGGACAGGTACAACCAGGCCCATTCAACGCCCCCGATGCTGCCGAACTAGCAACCCAGAGCCAACTCGAGACCGAGGGTCTCAAAACTGTGGTTTCGGCCGTCCTCGAGGCCCAGGAGCAAGACGCCGGTCTCCAGGCATCCATACGATAACTGTTCGTTATCAGTCAGCTGGTGTATGAATGCCTGGTCATCGGCGTATGGTCCTGGGCTTCACAGATGGCCGAAACCACCGTTTTGTGTCCCCTTGTCTCGGTTTGGCTCTGGGTTGAGGGTTCAATAGCAACGGGGAGCCAGATGGGCCGGGTTGTGCCTTTTCCGTTGCCACGGTCGGTTGAAAAGCCGTGGGTCACAACAATCTGCGCTCCAGGGACTCCAAAACTCACGACACACACCCCATATAGATAACCCACGGCTCTTCACCCCCACCGTGGCAGTGGGAAAGGCACAACCAGGCCAATCCAGCTCCCCGTTGCTCTCGAACTAGCAACCCAGAGCCAAACCGAGACCATGGGGCACAAAACGGTGGTTGCGGCCATCTGGGAAGCCCAGGACCATACGGGGATGCCCAGGCATTCATACAACAGCTGACTTATAACGAACCGCTAGCGTATGGATGCCTGGAGACCGGCGACTTGCTCCTGGGCCTCGAGGACGGCGGAAACCACAGTTTTGGGGCCCTTTGTCTCGAATTGGCTCTGCGTGGCTAGTTCGGGAGCATTGTTGGCGCTGGATGGGCCCGTTTGTGCCTGTCGCACTGCCACGTTCGGTTGAATAGCCGTGGGTCCACCTAATCTGCGCTCCAACGAAACTCAAGACACCCGCCTCGATATGGACAACCCACCGCTATTCACTACGACCGTTGCAGTGCGACAGGCACAACCAGGCCCATCCAGCGCCAACGATGCTCCCGAACAAGCCACGCAGGACCAATTCGAGACAAAGGGTCTCAAAACCGTGGTTTCCGCCGTCCTCGAGGCCCAGGAGCAACACGCCGATATCCAGGCATCCATACGCTAGATGTTCGTTATAAGTCAGTTGTTGTATGAATGCCTGGGCATCGGCGTATGTTCCTGGGCTTCTCAGATGGCCGAAACCACCGTTTTCAGCCCCTTGGTCTCGGTTTGGATTTGGGTTGCTAGTTCGAGAGCACCGGGGGCGCCGGACGGGCCTGGTTGTGCCTTTCCCTCTGCCACGGTGGGGGTGAATAGCCGTGGGTGATTCATATGGGGGCGAGTGTCGTGGGTTTCGGAGTCCCTGAAGCGCAGATTGATGGGACAAACTGCTATTCAACCGACGGTGGCAGTGGAAAAGGCACAACCCGGCCCATCTGGTGCCCCCAATGCTCTCGAACTAGCAACCCAGAGCCAAACCGAGACCATGGGGCACAGAACGGTGGTTTCAGCCATCTGGGAAGCCCAGGACCATAGGCCGATGCCCAGGCACTCATACAACAGCTGACTAATAACGAACAGCTATCGTTCCCTCGAGGCCTCGAGGACGGCCGAAACCACAGTTTTGAGACCCTTTGTCTCGAATTGGCTCTGCGTGGCCAGTTCGGGAGCATCGTTGGCGCTGGATGGGCCCGGTTGTGCCTGTCGCACTGCCACGATCGTAGTGAATAGCCGTGGGTGGTCCATATCGGGGCGGGTGTCGTGGGTTTCGTTGGAGCGCAGATTGGGGGGACCCACGGCTATTCAACCGACCGTGGCAGTGCGACAGGTACAACCGGGCCCACCCAGCGCCAACGATGCTCATGAACTAGCCACGCAGAGCCAATTGGAGACAAAGGGTCTCAAAACTGTGGTTTCCGCCGTCCCCAGGCCCAGAGAGACACGCCGATATCCAGGCGTCCATACGCTAGCTGTTTGTTATTAGTCAGCTGTTATATGATTGCCTGGGCATCGACGTATGCTCCTTGGCTTCTCAGATGGCCGAAACCACCGTATTGAGCCCCATGATCTCGGTTTGGCTTTGGGTTGCTAGTTCGAGAGCACCAGGGGTGCCAGACGGGCCGGGTCGTGCCTTTCCCACTGCCACGGTCGGTTGAATAGCCGCGGCTCCCACCAACCTGCGCTCCAGGGACACCGAAACCCACGACACTCGCCGCATATAGATCAACCACGGCTATTCACCCCCACCGTGGCAGTGGGAAAGGCACAACCAGGCCCATCCAGCGCCCCCGGTGCTCTCGAACTAGCAACTCAGAGCCACACCTGGACCATGGGGCACAAAACGTTGGTTGCGGCCATCTGGGAAGCCCAGGACCATACGCCGATGCCCAGGCATTCATACAACAGCTGACTAATCACGAACAGCTATCGTATGGATGCCTGGAGACCGGCGTCTTGCTCCTGGGCCTCGAGGACGGCGGAAACCACAGTTTTGAGACCCTTTGTCTCGAATTGGCTCTGCGTGGCCAGTTCGGGAGCATCGTTGGCGCTGGATGGGCCCGTTTGTGCCTGTCGCACTACCACGGTCGTAGTGAATAGCCGTGGGTGGTCCATATCGGGGCGGGTGTAGTGGGTTTCGTTGGAGCGCAGATTGGGGCACCCACGGCTATTCAACCGACCGTGGCAGTGCGACAGGCACGAACGGTACCAACGATGCTCCCAAACTAGCCACACAGAGCCAATTCGAGACGAAGGGTCTAAAAACGGTGGTTTCCGCTGTCCTCGAGGCCCAGGAGTAACCCGCCGATATCCAGGCGTCCATACGCTAGCTGTTCGTAATTAGTCAGCTTGCGTATGGATGCCTGGGCATCGGCGTGTGGTACTGGGCTTCTCTGACGGCCGAAACCACGTTTTTGAATCCTTTTGTCTCGAATTGGCTTTGGATATCTAGTTCGGAAGCATCGGGGGCGCTGGACGGGCCCGGTTGTGCCTGTCGCACTGCCACGGACGGTTGAATAGCCGTGGGTCCCCCCAATCTGCGCTTCAACAAAACCCACGACACTTGCACCCATATGGACCACCCACGGCTATTCACTACGACCGTAGCAGTGGGACAGGTACAACCAGGCCCATTCAGCGCCTCCGATGCTGTCGAACTAGCAAACCAGAGCTAACTCGAGACCGAGGTTCTCAAAACTGTGGTTTCAGCCGTCCTCGAGGCCCAGGAGCAAGACGCCGGTCTCCAGGCATCCATACGATAACTGTTCGTTATCAGTCAGCTGGTGTATGAATGCCTGGTCATCGGCGTATGGTCCTGGGCTTCACAGATGGCCGAAACCACCGTTTTGTGTCCCCTTGTCTCGGTTTGGCTCTGGGTTGAGGGTTCAATAGCAACGGGGAGCCAGATGGGCCGGGTTGTGCCTTTTCCGTTGCCACGGTCGGTTGAAAAGCCGTGGGTCACAACAATCTGCGCTCCAGGGACTCCAAAACTCACGACACACACCCCATATAGATAACCCACGGCTATTCACCCCCACCGTGGCAGTGGGGAAGGCACAACCAGGCCAATCCAGCTCCCCGTTGCTCTCGAACTAGCAACCCAGAGCCAAACCGAGACCATGGGGCACAAAACGGTGGTTGCGGCCATCTGGGAAGCCCAGGACCATACAAGGATGCCCAGGCATTCATACAACAGCTGACTAATAACGAACCGCTAGCGTATGGATGCCTGGAGACCGGCGACTTGCTCCTGGGCCTCGAGGACGGCGGAAACCACAGTTTTGGGGCCCTTTGTCTCGAATTGGCTCTGCGTGGCTAGTTCGGGAGCATTGTTGGCGCTGGATGGGCCCGTTTGTGCCTGTCGCACTGCCACGTTCGGTTGAATAGCCGTGGGTCCACCTAATCTGCGCTCCAACGAAACTCAAGACACCCGCCTCGATATGGACAACCCACCGCTATTCACTACGACCGTTGCAGTGCGACAGGCACAACCAGGCCCATCCAGCGCCAACGATGCTCCCGAACAAGCCACGCAGGACCAATTCGAGACAAAGGGTCTCAAAACCGTGGTTTCCGCCGTCCTCGAGGCCCAGGAGCAACATGCCGATATCCAGGCATCCATACGCTAGCTGTTCGTTATAAGTCAGTTGTTGTATGAATGCCTGGGCATCGGCGTATGGTCCTGGGCTTCTCAGATGGCCGAAACCACCGTTTTCAGCCCCATGGTCTCGGTTTGGATTTGGGTTGCTAGTTCGAGAGCACCGGGGGCGCCAGACGGGCCTGGTTGTGCCTTTCCTCTGCCACGGTGGGGTGAATAGCCGTGGGTGATTCATATGGGGGCGAGTGTCGTGGGTTTCGGAGTCCCTGAAGCGCAGATTGATGGGACAAACTGCTATTCAACCGACGGTGGCAGTGGAAAAGGCACAACCCGGCCCATCTGGTGCCCCCAATGCTCTCGAACTAGCAACCCAGAGCCAAACCGAGACCATGGGGCACAAAACGGTGGTTTCAGCCATCTGGGAAGCCCAGGACCATAGGCCGATGCCCAGGCACTCATACAACAGCTGACTAATAACGAACAGCTATCGTTCCTCGAGGCCTCGAGGACGGCCGAAACCACAGTTTTGAGACCCTTTGTCTCGAATTGGCTCTGCGTGGCCAGTTCGGGAGCATCGTTGGCGCTGGATGGGCCCGGTTGTGCCTGTCGCACTGCCACGATCGTAGTGAATAGCCGTGGGTGGTCCATATCGGGGCGGGTGTCGTGGGTTTCGTTGGAGCGCAGATTGGGGGGACCCACGGCTATTCAACCGACCGTGGCAGTGCGACAGGTACAACCGGGCCCACCCAGCGCCAACGATGCTCATGAACTAGCCTCGCAGAGCCAATTGGAGACAAAGGGTCTCAAAACTGTGGTTTCCGCCGTCCCCCAGGCCCAAGAGAGACACGCCGATATCCAGGCGTCCATACGCTAGCTGTTTGTTATTAGTCAGCTGTTATATGATTGCCTGGGCATCGACGTATGCTCCTTGGCTTCTCAGATGGCCGAAACCACCGTATTGAGCCCCATGATCTCGGTTTGGCTTTGGGTTGCTAGTTCGAGAGCACCAGGGGTGCCAGACGGGCCGGGTCGTGCCTTTCCCACTGCCACGGTCGGTTGAATAGCCGCGGCTCCCACCAACCTGCGCTCCAGGGACACCGAAACCCACGACACTCGCCGCATATAGATCAACCACGGCTATTCACCCCCACCGTGGCAGTGGGAAAGGCACAACCAGGCCCATCCAGCGCCCCTGATGCTGTCGAAGTAGCAACCCAGAGTCAAACCGAGACCGTGGGGCACAAAACGGTGGTTTCGGCCGTCTGAGAAGCCCAGAACCATACGCCGATCCACATGCTTTCATACACCAGCTGACTAATAACGAACAGCTAGCGTATGGAAGCCTGGATATCGGCGTGTTGCTCCTGGGCCTCGAGGACGGCGGAAACCACCGTTTTGAGACTCTTTGTCCCGAATTGGCTCTACGTGGCTAGTTCGGGAGCATCGTTGGCGCTGGATAGGCCCGTTTCTGCCTGTCGCACTGCCACGGTCGTTTGAATAGCCGTGGGTCCCCCTAATCTGCGCTCCAACAAAACCCACGACACCTGCCCCGATATGGACCACCCACGGCTATTCACTACGACCGTGGCAGTGCGACAGGCACAACCGGGCCCATCCAGCGGAACGATGCTCCCGAAATAGTCACGCAGAGCCAATTCCAGACAAAGGGTCTCAAAACTGCGGTTTCCGCCGTCCTCGAGGCCCAGGAGCAACGCGCCGATATCCAGGCGTCCATACGCTAGCTGTTCGTTATTAGTCAGCCGGCGTATGAATGCCTGGGCATCGGCGTATGGTACTGGGCTTCTCAGACGGCCGAAACCACGTTTTTGAATCCTTTTGTCTCGAATTGGCTCTGGATAGCTAGTTCGGGAGCATCGGCGGCGCTGGATGGGCCCGGTTGTGCCTGTCGCACTGCTACGGTCGGTTGAATAGCCGTGGGTCTCACTAATCTGCGCTCCAACGAAAGCCACGACACCCTCCCCTATATGGACCACCCACGGCTACTAACTACGACCGTAGCTGTGGGACCGGTACAACCAGGCCCATTCAGCGCCCCCGATGCTGTCGAACTAGCAAACCAAAGCCAAACCGAGACCGTGGGGCTCAAAATGGTGGTTTCGGCCGTCTGATAAGCCCAGGACCATACACCGATGCCCAGGCATTCATACACCAGCAGACTCATAACGAACAACTAGTGTATCGATGCTTGAATATCGGCGTCTTGCTCCTGGGCATGGAGGACGGCCGAAACCACAGTTTTGAGACCCTCGGTCACGAGTTGGATCTGGGTTGCTAGTTCGGCAGCATCGGTGGCGATGAAGGGCCCTGGTTGTCCCTGTCCCACTGCTACGGTCGTAGTGAAGAGCCGTAGGTGGCCCATATCGGGGCGGGTGTCGTGGGTTCCGTTGGAGCGCAGATTGGGGGGACCCACGGCTATTCAACCGACCGTGGCAATGCGACAGGCACAACCGGGCCCATTCAGCGCCCCTGATTCTCTCGAACTAGCAACCCAGAGCCAAACCGAGACCGTGGGGCACAAAACGGTGGTTTCGGCCATCAATAAAGCCCAGGACCATACTCCGATGCCCAGGCATTCATACTACAGCTGACTAATAACGAACACCTAGCGTATGGATGCCTGGCGACCGGCGTGTTGCTCCTGGGCCTCGAGGACGGCCGAAACCACAGTTTTGAGACCCTCGGTCTCGAGTTGGCCCTGGATTGCTAGTCCGGCAGCATCGGGGGCGCTGAATGGGCCTGGTTGTACTTGTCCCACTGCTACGGTCGTAGTGAATAGCCGTGAGTGGTCCATATCGGGGCGGGTGTCGTGGGTTTCGTTGGAGCGCAGATTGGAGGGACCCACGGCTATCCAACCGACCGTGGCAGTGGGAAAGGCACAACCTGGCCCATCTGGCACCCCCGATGCTCTCGAACTAGCAACCCAAAGCCAAACCGAGACCATGGGGCTGAAAACGGTGGTTTCTGCCATCGGAGAAGCCCACGACCATACGCCGATGCCCAGGCATTCATACAACAGCTGACTAATAACGAACAGCTAGCGTATGGACGCCTGGATATCGGCGTGCTCCTGGGATCTCGAGGACGGCGGAAACCACAGTTTTGAGACCCTTTGTCTCGAATTGGCTCTGCGTGGCTAGTTCGGGAGCATCGTTGGCGCTAGATGGGCCCTGTTGTGCCTGTCGCACTGCCACGGTAGTAGTGAATAGCCGTGGGTGGTCCATATCGAGGCGGGTGTCGTGGTGTGACGAAGTGTTTTTTTTTACAACCAGATTGGTAGAATATCGTCGGAAATTTTTATCGCGACCGGTGGGATAGGGAAGCGACGTCAGGGGATTTCTCTTCGAAAACATTCGATACTTTTGGAAAATGGCATGGTTGGCCAATGCGGGTTTCAGTTAGAGTCACGTGGGTAATGTCGGGGGAAACGATATAAAAGAAAATGATGAAGTGGGGTCCGGGCTTTTTCGGGTGTAGAAAAGTTAGCGTGCGGGCGAGAGCGAATTTTTGGGATTTTTGAGACGACGTGGCCATTTTTCTTTTGTTCTTTTTGGTTTCCTTGATATATCGGGTAGTAGCGGAAAACCGGCGACAGTACGAAAGTAAGTTAAATTGTTTGCGTGACAAGACACTCCCTTTATATGTCCGTCCGTTACCCGCGATTGTTGTTTTGATTGCGAGAACTGAATATAAGTGTGATTCGGACCTGTAACATCTTTCATTTTCATACGCGAGAATCGTTCCGTGAAGCGAATCGGATTAAATCCCCCTTTCGCTTGAAACACTCTTCACGATCGCTAATAGCTTAGATCGAATCGAACCCTTCTCCACTGAGCGTATCCGGGTACTTCGATTTGTATTGTGCGTAGTATCGCGGCAAAACGGGACTTTGACAGGTCGAGCCCGTCGGGGAGAAAACCTCGCGTAAAAATCTGGCGCCCGAGGGTATTTGTGTGCGAAAATATTAGCGCCCCCGCGAACGATCGTTACATATTTTGGCGCCCGAGCAGGGACCGTTAGTGTAAAGTGCGGGGTGACTATTCGCGTGTGTTGCAAGGGGAGTGTGTTGCGCGGCCATTGACTTCACGTGCGCGTGGTGCCGATCGAACGTTCCGGAAACAGCAGCTGGACGAAGTACCGCGTATCTCGGTGCGCAGGTGCGAAGTCGCACGTTTGACCATCGTGACGTATGGTACCACTGACTAACGCGACGGACGAGTTGGCGCGGTGACCGGTAGTTCGGATGAGCGAGCTGTCACGGGAGTGAAAGATCGAACGCGGGTTTGTTTACATCGCGACCGCGAACCTAATTATTTTCCGGCGGGTCGTTTTGATACGGGACACAGAATGGCTGAAAGTAGAGACGAACGTATATCGGTCAAACATCTGAATAGCGACGAGCTGGCTTGGGAACTGCGCGCCCGTGGTTCGGACGTACCACCGACCATCCATGAAAAGTTGATGCGTTTGGAACGGTTGCTGGAACTCGGCCATAAAACCATCAAAGTGCGGTTGGCCGAGGAGGAAAAGCGCACTGAGTTGAGAAAATGCGAAGCAAAATTGAGCGAGTTGGACGAGGCGATCAGAAATGAAGGGGAAAATTGGCAGAGTCTCGACTTCCGCCGTGCGGCTACCCGGTTGAGGCACATTAAGAGGAGAATGGAAACACTAGAGACTGACCCGGATACGGACCTTGGTCGGCGGGCAGAGTGCCTGTTACGCGTGCTGGATGACGTTGGTGTGTTGTTGGAAAACGCGAGGGTACGAGTCGACAGGGATGAGGTTGCAATACCGGGTGAGTGCATTAATGAAAATTTCGATGACGAGCCGAGTAGGGCGCAAAGTACGGATTCCGAGCAAGGAGCCGAAGGAGCGCGGCCGGACCAACTACTGAGTAGAACCGCCTTACACATTTCTGGGCGACATAGAACGGAAGACATAGAGCAGTCCAAGTCCGGCAAGACGTCAATACGAACTCTGGCGACTAGGGCCGGAGAATGGTCCCACATACCGCTAAATCGAACGCGGCGGGCAACCGGGCGTTCATCCCCTCAGCGAGACGGACTGGTACGGGACGAAACCCGATTGGATGAGTCACGCCGTAGGCTATCGTTCGCCACTAATCTTGAAATGATTACAGGAAATGCGCCATGGAGCCCACAGCGAGAAGGGGTAGTGACGCCGGCAATTTCCGCCGATACGACACGACATGTGGCTAGCTGCTTAACGGTTCCGGTTGTGATGGCGAAACACGCCATTGACGTATCAATCATTGTTGTGACCCACTTATAATTCATATTGTATGTATTTCATATCATGGGTCACCAGTCAGCACATTCTTCCCCATCTAGTTGATATTGCGTAGTATTTAGTTTATGTTATATAATATTGACGTAGGTAAGGATAGATTATAAAAAGGGAAATTGTTTTAAAATGTATTAGTCGCAACGCTTGGATAATAAATCGCTTCCGAACTGTGAGTGAATAATTCTTTCCACCAATTTAACACCGATGTGTCCACGGCCCTACTGAGGTTATCACATAGCGATCCTGCCAACCGAACCAAGAATCTTTTGATCCGGCCTAAGTCTATTACTAAAAACTGAAATGGGAAGCGGCGGCAGCGAGGAAGAGGTAATAATTTCCCAAGCTGGGAACAGCGGTGGAGCAACGACGAGCGCAGATCAGGCATCAACATACTCGGGCAAGACATTGATGGAGATTGCAGTCCTATTGCTGCTGGTTGCTGTCGTACTCCGGATGGGATATCAATGGATGCGGAATAAATTCCAGCAAGAGGTACGAAGAGAAATTCGAAGGAGTCAGGAGCTGGTCTGAGGAGCAACTAGCAATGGTGAGTGAGAAACGTAATTTCAAACTCTGTAATTGGGTGGTCCGCGGTAGTGACCGAAATACTTTGGATGTGAAAGACATTTTACATATTTTTTTATTGTAATTCCAACTCATATTATTATCATAGTAGTATCATAACTATATCGAAGGCACTCCCATTGTTCTTAGTATATAGTGTTTCACGTAATTAAGTCAAGCATAATGGTTAGATATTTTACGGAATGGAAAGGTTTGATAAATTTAAAAACATATATGAAGAGCTGAAGAGCTTTCTAAAAAATTTGACAAAGGAAGGCGCAAGTAGGCGTTCTGATCTAGAGGGTATTAGGAGAAAACTTAGGAAATTGCAGAAATTAGAGGAAGAATTTAATCTAGAACGGGCGCAATTCAGTCAAGAGGAACATGATGATGAGCTTATAGAAAAAATAGAAGAATATATTAACGCGACTTTGCCGATTATCAGTTCTATCGAAAGAATTCTAACGGATAGATTAAACAATATTCAAGCGAATCCAGAACTGTTTGAAATGGCGCAGAGTTTCGATTTAAAAACAGCAACCTCTATGTTGCCTTCTATGGACAATTCGGAGGAGTCCGTAAAACAACTCATAGATGCTATCGAGCTCTATGACTCGGTTTTAGATGAAATGGGAAGAAATTACTCACAAATTATGTTTTGAAAATTAAAATGTCGCAAAATGCTAAAGTCAGACTTTGTCCAACATACCCGTCGAATCAAGATCTCATCAGAGATATGAGAGATAGATTGTTGACGAAAGCATCAGTTTCGGCTTTGTCAAGTCAGCTTCATAACAGTCATCAGAAAAATAGAACAATAGAAGACTTCGGTGAATCTATTGAGAAGCTTATGACGAATCTTACTTTAGCACAAGCTGACGGTATCGAAGAATCGACCCAAATTTTAGCCAGCATTAACGAGAAATTGGCCGTGACTACATTTGCAAACGGTCTACGTGACCATGAAGTTAGAGTCATAGTAAAAGCTAGAAACTTCGAAAAACTAAAAGACGCGATAAAAGCGGCGAAGGAGGAAGAGTTGTCAAAAGGTTCAAGTTCAATCCCTCAGCCCATGTTTTTCATGCGGGGAAATAATGCCGGAAATTCGCGCGGAAATCCCAAATTTCGAGGTCAATACAGCAGTAGAGGTAGAGGGTTTTTGCAAAGACATGGTACAGGTAGCACGAGGCCAGGTCATCATAGTTTTCAATTAGAGAGCAATGGTAGACAGAATAACAACCAAAATTCCAATGTCAGAAATCAGTTTTTTCGTTCCTAAAGAAAATAACACAAAAATAGGTGACACTGTGGTGCTTGCTATGAACGGTTTGAATTTCGTAACTACTCAAATAAATGGCAAAAATTTTAAATTTTTAATAGATACAGGCGCTACGTTGTGTGTAATATCAAAAGCATGTTTATCGGAACAGAGTAAACATCGCATAGAAAGAAAAACAAAGTAACAATTAACGGTATTGCAGGCGTAGTAAATTCCTTGGGTTCAACAGATATTTCATTTAATATAGGTAATAGTACGATGACACATCGATTTCATGTTTTACGTGACCTTGACAGTGAAATAAATGGAGTATTAGGATCAGATTTCCTCATGAAACACGATGCAGTAATTGATTACGAAAAGTGCTTGCTTTCTTTCTCAAATAATGGTATAATATACAATGTTTCTTTTGAATCCGATTATAACGACTTTTGGCAATTCCTCGTAGATGCGAAATTATTAGATACATATCAGTAAATATGAGCGAGGAATGTGTAATTTATCCAGAAGAAGTGGCAAAAGGAGTTTTCGTTGCGAGTACGATAGTGAAGCCACAGCGAAACAAAATTCCTGTTAGAATCATGAACGTTAATGAAAATGAGATCGTATTGAAAAACTTTAGGCCAAGAATTGAACAGTTGTCTAAATTTCATTATTACCATTTCGAAAAAACAAAAAAAAATCTCAACCGTGTAGAAAGATTATTAGATGAAGTCAAATTAGAAGGATTACCTGAAAACGAACGGGATTCGATAGAGAAAATTTGTGCGAAATTTGCGGACGTGTTTTATCTTGAAAACGATCCTTTTACTGTAACGAATATTTCGAAACAAAAAATTGAATTACAGAACGACGTTTCACCAGCATATACAAAACCTTATCGGCTACCACATTCGCAAAAATCGGAAATCCATAAGCAGGTAGACAAGATGCGTCAAGACGGTATAATAGAGCCAGCTAATTCAGAATGGTCAGCACCATTGTTAATTGTGCCTAAGAAAACTGATAGTAGTGGAGACAAAAAATGGAGAGTTGTCATTGATTATAGGCAGCTGAATAAGCGCATAAAGAGTGATAAATTTCCATTACCAAATATCGAAGAAATTTTGGATTCATTGTCTGGAGCTATTTATTTTACACATCTAGATCTATATCAGGGTTACTACCAAGTTGAACTGGAAGAATCTTCCAGACCTCATACAGCATTCTCGACGGACCAAGGTATGTGGCAGCTAACGCGACTGCCCATGGGTCTTTCAATTTCGCCAAATGCTTTTTCCAAAACCATGACAATCGCGATGTCAGGATTAAATTATCAAAATTGTTTTGTGTATTTAGACGATCTTATAGTTTTTGGTAACAGCTTGCAAAATCATAATCAGAATTTAATCAAGGTTTTGAATCGTTTACGAAACGTGAATTTGAAACTCAATCCGAGTAAATGTAATTTTCTGAAAAAACAAATACTTTATCTTGGTCATACCATTTCTAGTGAAGGCATATCACCTGATCCAGAAAAAACTAGGGTAATGCAGGAGTATCCTGTTCCGAAAAGCTCGCATGAGACCAAGAGATTCGTTGCTTTCGCTAATTACTATCGGAAGTTCATACCAAATTTTGCTAGGGTTGCTGCACCCCTCCATAAACTTAGTCGCAAAGGAGTTATGTTCGAATGGTCAAAGGAATGCCAGGAAGCATTCGAGTCATTGAAAGAAGCATTGATAAACCCCCCAATCTTGGATTATCCAGATTTTTCGGATGGAAATACCTTTGTTTTACGTACTGATGCATCTGGATATGCTGTAGGAGCAGTTTTATCAAATGGAAACGATCGACCCATAGCATATGCTAGTAGAGCTTTGAATCAAGCAGAAAAAATTATGCAACAATAGAAAAGAACTGCTTTCTATTGTATGGGCGGTTCAGAAATTTCGGCCGTATTTGTATGGCAAAAAATTCGAAATTTTAACGGATCATCGTCCATTGGTTTATCTTTTTGGGATGACTAACCATTCGAGTAGGTTGACAAAATTTAGACTTCGATTAGAGGAATATAACTTCATCATTAAACACGTTAAAGGGAAAGAAAATGTTACAGCCGACGCATTATCAAGAGTGATAATTGATTCCACGGAATTGAAGAATATGTTGAACACGAGCAATGAGATGTTGTTCGTCATAACAAGATCAGGAAAGAGTACAGTGCCAGTTACCTCAGAAGGTTCCGAAACCCCTATCAAAAGAAGGTCTGATCATCCTGGAATTGTGGAGTTATTGAAACCTCCTGTAGAATCGGTACAGTTAAAACTCATTTCTGAAGCAGCTTTTCGCAAAATTCGTAATAAATCTAACGACAATATTATAAATAATGTGGTTTTCGACGGAAAAGACACCATTTATATAAAGCAGGAATCTCGATCAACGTATGACTTAGGTAAATCGTTGAGAGACCTAGCAAATATATGTATACAGAAAAGAATTCCGGAATTAGTAATTATCAAAGATAAACAAAACCTGCCTTTGATAAAAATAATTGGGCGCGCCAATGAATTGCATGATGCAGGTATAAAAGTAAATATTGTTAGAGGTATTCAGTTTATTACAAATGATGAAACAAAGAAGCTCATTTTGAATGATTTTCACATGCTACCTACAAGTGGCCATGCGGGAATCAATCGTATGTTCAATAATATTCGACGATACTATTGTTGGAACGGTATCCGTAAGGATGTCGAAAAATTTGTTAAAAGTTGCGACGATTGTCAGCGACATAAGCATTCTGTCATTCCTAAACAGCCAATGGTAATAACTTCCACTGCCAAAGAAGCATTACAAACAATCTTTCTAGATCTTGTAGGTCCATTACAGAAAGATAATGATGGAAACCAATATATTCTGACGCTACAATGTGAACTATCCAAATTCGTTGAGTGTTATCCGCTCATTAACAAAGAAGCGCGTACAGTAGCAAGATCGTTTACTGAAAATTTTGTTTTACGTTACGGTATTCCGAAAAAGGTCGTGACCGATCAAGGCACAGAATTCATGTCAGCGATATTCAAAGAGTCGTGTGAATTATTGAATATCAAACACCTAAACTCAACTGCTTATCACCATGAAACACTTGGTGCGTTAGAAAATAATCATAAGCATATAGGAGCATATTTAAGAATTCAGGCCTCCAATAATCCGGATACTTGGAGCTCATGGATTCAATACTGGTGTTTTTCATATAATAATAGTGTCCACACGGAAACCCGATATACTCCATATGAGTTAGTATTTGGAAAAACGTGCATTCTGCCATCAAATATAACTAACAAAACCGAACCTATTTACAACTTTGACTCCTATCCGCTTGAACTCAAATATCGTTTGCAAACAGCTTGTAGTGATGCGGCTAATAATCTCTTAAGAAGCAAAAACACGCGAAAACTCAATTTTGACAAACATTGTGAATATAGAAATTTTAGAGTAGGTGATAATATATTAATTAAAAATATATCGACAAGTAAGTCAGATCCCATTTTCAACGGGCCATATGAAGTCATAGAAGACAGGCATCCTAACGTAGTTATTAGAATAGGAAAAAGACATCACATTGTACATAAAAATAGGATTAAATTGTATGTTAATTAAGGCTAGTTAAGGATGATTGAAAAAAAAAAAAAAACAAAAACATTTTTTTTCTAGAGAACATGTAGAGAAAAAAATATTTTTTCTTTCACGGGGGAGGTGTGATGGCGAAACACGCCATTGACGTAACAATCATTGTTGTGACCCACTTATAATTCATATTGTATGTATTTCATATCATGGGTCACCAGTCAGCACATTCTTCCCCATCTAGTTGATATTGCGTAGTATTTAGTTTATGTTATATATTATTGACGTAGGTAAGGATAGATTATAAAAAGAGAAATTGTTTTAAAATGTATTAGTCGCAACGCTTGGATAATAAATCGCTTCCGAACTGTGAGTGAATAATTCTTTCCACCAATTTAACACCGATGTGTCCACGGCCCTACTGAGGTTATCACACGGTACATCAGTGGGATGTGTCGTATGACGGAACAGGAAGCTTAACTTCGTTTTTGGAAGAAGTTGAGAATTTGGCGGATACACGAGGGGTACTTAGGGACCAATTACACCGGTATGTCTACGAGTTGCTGCGAGGTGATGCCCGCAGATGGTATTCTGCCTGGAAGGCTGAGTTTAATTCCTGGGAGGAGTTTAAAAGGAAAATTTGAGCTACCTTTCTGCCGGTTAATTACGAGGATGAATTGTTAGAGGCTATTAAAAGACGAACACAGGGTCAGGACGAGAGAATACACTTGTTTGTAATTCGAATGCGGGATTTGTTCTCAAAAGTACAGCAATCCAGACCGAACGAGCGTGAGCAAGTTCAGATGGTGCGGCAGAGACTATTGCCTGCCTTGCAGCGAGCTTTCGGATTGATGCGCACCAACACCTATGAAGAATTGTTGACAATGGGTAAAGGCCTCGAGGCAGTATATCAGCAGGCGGATAAGTATTTGGCCCCGCCAACCACCGGTGTCATAATGGACGAACCGAACTTAATTTATCGTTCTCAGGTGGTACCCTCCAACCTCCCTGGTACGCCACGTTTAGCAGTTTCCTCCTCCCGGGAGGTGGTGCCCCGGATCAGAATTCAACCAGGAGAGGCAGAGGTGAGTAGGGGAAATAGACAGCCGCTGGTTGGAATAGGGGAGATGCGATGTTGGAGCTGCGGTGAAGTGGGGCACTTTAAAAGCCAGTGTCGGGAGCGGGTGCCGTGCCCGTTCTGCCCGAGTTGTGGACGCCGCACGCCGAGCTCCGGATTCTGTCCGTGTTCGGAAAACGAACGGGGAGTTGTCGCTATGAGGGGAAACGGCGACTCCCTGAATCCGCGACCCTAATAAATTTGGCATTGTCAACCTCCGATAGTCGACCGGTCATCCTGGTGGAAATACAAGGCACGATCCTTCTTAAGTGAAGAAACAGCTCGATTCTGTGATAGCATAGGGTTGAAGAGTCGGGGAGTGACGAATTCGAGAACGGTGGTAGCCGATGGTACCTCGGTGGGTATAACGACGTCGTACGAGGTACCCCTGAGCATAGCGGGTGAGAAATTAAATGTTGTGTTGTTGTCCCTTCCGAACATGCCGGTACCTATAATTATCGGGATGGATGTGTTGTCAGCACACTTGTTCCGGTTGGATCTGCAGAGAGCAGAATATTACTTAGGCGGAACCCGAATCCCGACGTCTAAGGACATAATGGTGTCCCAGTTACACCCGGCGAGAGAACTGAGTCAGGAGGTCAAGCTGCAGAAACTTTCAGAGAGAGAAATGGCTGCCTTCCAATCGATTAGGGGCAACACGACTCTGATTGAACACCGGATACGCCTGAAGCCGGGGACCGAGCCGATTAAACAAAGATTTAGACCGCAAAATCCGAAGATGCAAGAGATTATGAATTTGGAAGTGGATCGGATGTTGGAAGAGGGGATAATAGAACCATCAAAGTCACCATGGAGCTCCCCGGTGGGGATTGTTAAGAAAAAGGATGGGAAGCCTCGGTTCTGTATTGACTTTCGAGCCCTGAATGCAGTGTCCATTAAGGATGCCTACCCACTGCCGCATATAACCGGTATACTGGACAGACTGCGCCGAGCCAAGTTCATTTCGACCTTGGACTTGCGTCAAGGATACTGGCAAATCCCATTGAGTGCAGATAGCAGGCCACTAACCGCGTTTACGGTCCCGGGTAGAGGCCTTTTTCAGTTCAAGGTGATGGCCTTCGGACTTCATTCAGCTCCGGCCTGTTTTCAGAGATTGCTGGATACGATAATCACTCCTGCGATGGATAATTACGCTTTCGCCTACCTGGACGATATTGTGGTCTTAAGAGAGACCTTTGAGGAGCATCTGGAAAATCTGGCCGAAGTTTTTAGCAGATTGAGGAAGGCCAATCTGCAATTAAACCCGGAAAAATGCGAGTTCGCGAAGAATTCCTTAAAATATCTGGGACACGTGGTGACAGAACATGGCATAGCAACCGATCCAGATAAGGTGGATGCGATAAAGTTGATGCCCGCCCCTAAGAATGTTAGAGAGGTTCGCAGATTTTTGGGGGTAGCATCCTGGTATCGCCGGTTTATTGAGGATTTTTCCCAGATGGTCACTCCTCTCACTAACCTACTGAAGAAGAAACAACGGTGGAAGTGGGACACGGAACAACAACAGTCCTTTGATACGATTGAGGAAAAATTAACGGTATCGCCAATATTAGTTTGTCCCGATTTCACTAAGGAATTTATTTTACAGATAGACGCATCTGACACCGGTTTGGGGGCCGCCTTAATACAATACGTGGAAGGAAAAGAGAGGGTGATAGCATATGCTAGTAGAACTATGAACGACGCGGAGAAAAATTACTCGGTAACCGAGAAAGAATGTCTGGCGATTGTATGGAGTATTGAGAAGTTGCGCCACTATCTTGAGGGGTATAAGTTCAGCGTCATAACTGACCACATGAGTTTACGGTGGTTACAATCTATCAAATCGCCATCGGGAAGGCTGGCAAGATGGAGCATATTTTTGCAACAATTCGATTTTGAAATCCGATACCGAAAAGGCGCCCTCAACCGGGTGGCGGATAGTCTGTCTAGGAACCCGCTGCCCACGGTTGCAGCTCTCGAGAACAAATCGGAGGAAGACCGGGTTCTTGGTACTTCAAGAAGGTTACTCAAGTGAAGGAGAGTCCCGAAAATCATCCTGATTATCGTTGGGAGGATGGTAAGCTCTATCGACACGTGTTCGATCCTAACGATTTCTCTGAACTAGAGGAGGAGAAACCATGGAAGCTCTGTTTGCCCACGAACGAGAGAGCTGAGGTGTTGAAAGAGAATCATGACCGGGAAACGGCAGGACATCTGGGTATTGCGAAAACAATCGGTAGAGTGGCGAAGCACTATTATTGGCCAGGCATGTTTCGAGATGTTGCACGTTATGTACGAAAGTGTTTGTCCTGTCAACGTTACAAGATCCAGCAACAGAAATCGCCGGGCATGATGTTGCCATATCGATTCGGGGCCCGTGGGATGTCGTGAGCGTGGATTTGGTGGGGCCGCTGCCGCGGTCGAAACGCGGAAATCTGTACCTGGCCATGATGCAAGACCGGTTCACTAAGTGGGTAGAGTGTAAACCGTTAAAGAAGGCCACTGCCTCTGCTGTATTTCAGGCACTATACGAACAGGTGGTGATGCGGTTTGGATGTCCCAGGACTGTAATTAGCGATCACGGCCGCCAGTACGATAGTAGAAGCTTCCGCAGCGGCCTAGCCGAGTTGGGAATCGACCACCGGTTCTCGCCAGTGTATACGCCGCAGTGCAATCCGGTGGAGCGAGCGAATAGGACCGTGAAGACTATGATAGCGCAGTTTTGCGAGACAGACCAGAGACTATGGGACGCAAAGCTACCAGAGTTGATGTTTGCGGTTAATACCGCCGTTCATGAATCGACGGGGCATTCCCCGGCGCTCCTGAATTATGGACGGGAGCCGGAAATCCCGAAAGCACGCCACAGAGTGAACAGGGCCGGTCCCGGGGCCGAAGACGAACCCATAAGTAATGAGCAGATTTCGCAGCACGCTCAAAGAATGGGCCGGCTGAACGATACCATGGGATTCGTGAAGAATAAGTTGGCTCAAGCGTTTACTCAGCAGAGTCACCGTTACAATTTGCGGCGACGAGATTGGCGCTGTCGGGTAGGAGACAAAGTAATGCGCCGAGAACACCCGTTATCCTCCGGGGGAGATGGATTTGCCGCCAAGCTGGCGCCGAAATTTTCCGGGCCTTGCACGGTATGGCGCGTGATTTCACCGGTGGTGTACGACTTGAAAACAGAATATGGAGGACGGATCTCGCGGGTGCACGTAAAACATCTGGAGCCATATTATGGAGAGTGAACCGAAGGGAGTAGGGGGATCATTAACTACTAATACCAAATTACTAACGGGTGGTCACCGACTTATAAATGGTTATATAATTTTTCTTCTCTTTTCTCCCACCCTACAGACACTTTCCACCACGGGATGGAGGAGATGCCAGCCTACATCTCGCTCCCGGTAGGGTTTCCGGTATGCCAACGGTGCCAGCGGCCGGGGCATAATCGACCGGAGTGCAACATCGATCCCGCCCTACCGAGGATTGTCCGGTTGTCGGGGGATATGTGTTGGAGGTGTGGGGAGGAGGGCCACCTGAGGGAGAGGTGCCCAAATCCGGCCCGCCAGTTTTGCTCCCGCTGTGGGACGACAGAAGTGTTGTCCCGGGACTGCCCTTGTTGGAGCGTCACCGGCCCCAGAAGACCCGGAGGGCAATGGGTCTTCATCGCCGACGCCAGACGGTACTACTGGACGGAATACCATCCAGTGACTGCCGTCGACTGCGACCTCCGCCGAGGTTACCAACGACCCCGGGACCCGGTCGTTGAGTGGGTGCGGCGCATGCGCCGGGTACATTTCAGCGAAAGTCGTTGATAGGGGGTTTTCTTTTCTGGGGTTTTTGTTTTTTTTCTTCTCTGTTTTATTAGCGGACGGTAAAAAATGGGAAAAGGGGTTGGTTCCCCTATGGGATGGATTATTATTATGATTATTTTTTTTTGTTTCTCCGGGTTGGGGATTCAATTCGAATGTAACATTTTGATGTGAGGGTACACGGGGTGACAATTGCAGGGAGTGTCGACGGGTTTTCTGAGGGTCGCGGCGCGATGTTAAAATTTTATACAAGAAAATTTTTCGTAAAGAAGGAGGGGATGTGACGAAGTGTTTTTTCTTACAACCAGATTGGTAGAATATCGTCGGAAATTTTTATCGCGACCGGTGGGATAGGGAAGCGACGTCAGGGGATTTCTCTTCGAGAACATTCGATACTTTTGGAAAATGGCATGGTTGGCCAATGCGGGTTTCAGTTAGAGTCACGTGGGTAATGTCGGGGGAAACGATATAAAAGAAAATGATGAAGTGGGGTCCGGGCTTTTCGGGTGTTGAAAAGTTAGCGTGCGGGCGAGAGCGAATTTTTGGGATTTTTGAGACGACGTGGCCATTTTTCTTTTGTTCTTTTTGGTTTCCTTGATATATCGGGTCGTAGCGGAAAACCGGCGACAGTACGAAAGTAAGTTAAATTGTTTGCGTGACAAGACACTCCCTTAATTGTCCGTCCGTTACCCGCGATTGTTGTTTTGATTGCGAGAACTGAATATAAGTGTGGTTTGGACCTGTAACATCTTTCATTTTCATACGCAAGAATCGTTCCGTGAAGCGAATCGGATTAAATCCCCCTTTCGCTTGAAACACTCTTCACGATCGCTAATAGCTTAGATCGAATCGAACCCTTCTCCACTGAGCGTATCCGGGTACTTCGATTTGTATTGTGCGTAGTATCGCGGCAAAACGGGACTTTGACAGGTCGAGCCCGTCGGGGAGAAAACCTCGCGTAAAAATCTGGCGCCCGAGGGTATTTGTGTGCGAAAATATTAGCGCCCCCGCGAACGATCGTTACAGTGGGTTTCGTTGGAGCTCAGATTGAGGGGACCCGCGGCTATTCACCACCACTGTGGCAGTGGGAAAGGCACAACTAGGCCCATCCAGCGCCCCCGGTGCTCTCGAACTAGCAACCCAGAGCCAAACCGAGACCATGGGGCACAACTGGGCCCATCGGGCGCCCCCGATGCTCCCGAACTAGCAACCCGGAGCCAAACCGAGACCATGGGGCTCAAAACGGTGGTTTCGGCCGTCTGAGAAGCCCAGAATCATACGCCGATGCCCAGTCATTCATACACCAGCTGACTAATAACGAACAGCTAGCGTATGGACGCCTGGATATCGGCGTGTTGCTCCTGGGCCTCGAGGACGGCGGAAACCACAGTTTTGAGACCCTTTGTCTCGAATTGGCTGTGCGTGATTAGTTCGGGAGCATCGTTGGCGCTGAATGGGCCCGTTTGTGCCTGTCGCTTTGCCACGTTCGGTTGAATAACCGTGGGTCCCCCCAATCTGCGCTCCAACGAAACCCACGACATCCGCCCCGATATGGACCACCCACGGCTATTCACTACGACCGTAGCAGTGGGACAGGTACAACCAGGTCCATTCAGCGCCTTCGATGCTGCCGAACTAGAAACCAGAGCCAACTCGAGACCGAGGGTCTCAAAACTGTGGTTTCCGCCGTCCTCGAGGCCGAGGAGCAACACGTCGATATCCAGGCGTTCATACGCTAGCTGTTCGTTATTAGTCAGCTGGCGTATGAATGCCTGGGCATCGGCGTATGGTACTGGGCTTCTCAGACCTCCAAAACCACGCATCTGAATCCTTTTGTCTCAAATTGGCTCTGGATAGCTAGTTCGGGAGCATCAGGGGCGCTGGATGGGCCCGGTTTGCCTGTCGCATTGCCACGGTCGGTTGAATAGCCGTGAGTCCCCCCGATCTGCGCTCCAACGAAACCCACGTCACCCGCCCCGATATGGACCACCCACGGCTATTCACCCCCACCGTGGCAGTCGGAAAGTCACAACCAGGCCCATCCAGCGCCCCTGGTGCTCTCGAACTAGCAACCCAGAGCCAAACCGAGACCATGGGGCACAAAATGTTGGTTGCGGCCATCTGGGAAGCCCAGGACCATACGCCGATGCCCGGGCATTCATACAACATCTGACTAATAACGAACAGCTAGCGTATGGATGCCTGGAGACCGGCTTCTTGCTCCTGGGCCTCGAGGACGGCTGAGCCAAAATTTTGAGACCCTTTGTCTCGAATTGGCTCTGCGTGGCTAGTTCAGGAACATCGTTGGCGCTGGATCGGTCCGTTTGTGCCTGTCGCAATGCCACGGTCGGTTGAATAGCCGTGGTTCCCCCCAATCTGCGCTCCAACGAAACCCACGACACCCGCCCCAATATGGACCAACCACGGCTATTCACTACTACCGTGGCAGTGCGTCAGGCACAACCGGGCCCATCTAGCGCCAACGATGCTCCCGAACTAGCCACGCAGAGCCAATTCGACACAAAGGGTCTCAAAACTGTGGTTTACGCCGTCCTCGAGCCGCAGGAGCACGCCGATATCCAGGCAGCCACACGCTAGCTGTTCGTTATTAGTCAGCTGTTGTATGAATGCCTGGGCATCGGCGTATGGTCCTGGGCTTCTCAGATGGCCGAAACCACCGTTTTCTGCCCCACGGTCTCGGTTTGGCTCTGGGTTGCTAGTTCGGGAGCACTGGGGGCGCCGGACGGGCCGAGTTGTGCCTTTTCCACTCCCACGGTCGATTGAATAGCCGTGGGGCCCATCAACCTGCGCTCCAGGAATACCGAAACCCACGACACTCGCCCCATATAGATCACCCACGGCTATTCACCACCACAGTGGCAGTGGGAAAGGCACAACCCGTCCAGCGCCCCCGATGCCCTCGAACTAGCAACCCAGAGCCAAACCGAGAGGTGCTCAAAACGGTGGTTTCGGCCATCTGAGAAGCCCAGAACCATACGCCAATGCCCAAGCTTTCATACGCCAGCTGACTAATAGCGAACGGCTAACGTATGGAGGCCTGGATATCGGCGTGTTGCTCCTGAGCCTCGAGGACGGCGGAAACCACAGTTTTCAGACCCTCTGTCTCTAATTGGCTCTGCGTGGCTAGTTCGGGAGCATCGTTGGCGCTGGATGGGCCCGTTTGTGCCTGTCTTACTGCCACGTTCGGTTGAATAGCCGTGGGTCCCCCCAATCTGCGCTGCAACGAAACCCACGACACCCGCCCCGACATGGACCACCCACGGCTATTCACAACGACCGTAGCGGTGGGACAGTTACAACCAGGCCCATTCAGCGCCCCCGATGCTGCCGAACTAGCAACCCAGAGCCAATTCGAGACCAAGGGTCTCAAAACTGTGGTTTCCGCCGTCCACGAGGCCCAGGAACAACATGCCGATATCCAGGCATCCATACGCTAGCTGTTCGTTATTATTAAGCTGTTGTTTGAATGCCTGGGCATCGGCGTATGGTCCTGGGCTTCTCAGATGGCCGAAACCACCGTTTTCAGCCCCATGGTCTCGGTTTGGCTTTGCGTTGCTAGTTCGAGAGCATCGGGGGTGCCAGGTGGGCCGGGTTGTGCCTGTTCCACTGCCACGGTCGGTTGAATAGCCGTGGGTCCCACCAACCTGCGCTCCAGGGATACCGAAACCCACGACACTCGCCCCATAAAGATCTTCTCTTTCTTTAAGTACCATGTCCTCCATGGACTTTGGCGATCATATTGGCTATCATCACTGTGTTGGTAGCTGCTCGGAAAAGTCCTGTCGTCGATTCGTTGAACCAAGTTCTCAAGTTATTTAACCACGATATCCGTCTTCTTCCTGGACCTCGACGTCCTGGTATCCTCCCTTGTAATACGAGATGTAACAGTTCATATTTCTCAGGATGGCGCATTATATGTCCAAAATATGTGAGTTTTCTCTTCTTTATTGTGACAGTCAGTTCAGTTTCATTTTTAACTCTTCGTAGGACTGTTACGTTGCTTATGTGGTCCCTCCAACAAATCTTCAGCATTCTGCGGTAACACCAGAACTCAAAAGCTTCCACCCGTCTCATGCTGGCCTCGGACATCGTCCATGATTCAGCCCCATACAACAGGATAGAAAATACATAGCATCTCAAGAGTCTAGTACGTAATTCGATTGACAGATCTCGGTTGGTTAATGCTTTCGATAACTTAAAGAATGCTACTCTGGCTTTTTCCACGTGACATTTGATCTCCACCGAGTGATCCCAATCTTCACACACTGTTGTACCCAAATAAGTAATTTTTGGTACTCTCTGTATTGAACTGCCCTCAACTTTAATTACTTGTGCGAAATTCCTCGTTTCTTTACTAACAATCATTGTCTTAGTCTTCTTCACGTTAATTTTCAACCCAAACTTCGCCGATGTCTCTACAATTCTGTTCATCAATCTCTGTAGGCCTAGTTCGCTGTCAGCAATAATAACGGTATCGTCGGCATATCTCAAATTATTTACAAGTATGCCATTCACAGATACACCATCTTCCGCATCTTCTAGAGCTCCATTAACTATGCTCTCAGAATAACAATTAAAGATAATTGGTGACAGGATACAACCTTGACGAACTCCTCTCATTATTTCTACACTTTCTGTCAGTTCTTGACCCACCCTTACACATGCTTTTTGATTCCAGTACAGATTCACAATAAATTGCAGATCCCGATCATCAATACCCGATTTCTTGAGCACGTCAGCCATCCTGTCGTGCTGTACTCTATCGAAAGCCTTCTCATAATCAATAAAGCACATAAATACATCGCGGTTGATGTCTCTACAGCGCTGGATCAGCACCCACAAGCTGAACAAAGCCTCTCTCGTCCCCAGTCCTCTTCGAAATCCAAACTGCGAATCACCAATGGTCTCTTCGATACGATTATATATTCTTGCGTGAATAACTTTAAGAAACATTTTTAACACTTGACTCATGAGACTAATGGTACGGTATTCTTCACATCGTTTTGTAGATGGTTTTTTGGGTAACGCAACGAAAGTTGATTTTAGCCAGTCATTTGGAATTACCCCTGATACGTAAATTTCGTTAAATAATTTGCACATTATTTCTACTCCTCCTTGTTCGCATAGTTTTACAACTTCAGCGTATGTCTCGTCTGGTCCGGCGCTTTTTCCGGTTTTTGCCGATTTTATAGCTTTTTCTACCTCTCTCTTAGTAATCGGAGGACCCGTGTTCGCCATCATATACATAGGATTTGGACCTCTTGCATCCTGGAACAATTCTTGTATATAATCGCTCCACACTCTCTTTTGTTCATCAATATCCACAATTAGATTTCCGTCTCCGTCTTCTAGTTTAGCGTTCCTAATCTTTTTCATTCCAAGAAACTCTTTCACTTTTTTATGCAAGTTGAATGAATCGTGACGTAGTTCCATTTCTTCGATCTCTCTACACTGACCTTCCAACCACCGCTTTTTTGCCTCTCCTACTTTTTGACGTATCTGTGAGTTAAGAATTCTGTAACGGTTATTATCATTTTTCATTAGTCGTCTCTCTTCCATTAGATCGAGGATGTCCGTGTAATCCATCTCTGTTTAGGCTGGATTCTATCTGCTTTCAGAAATTCAACAGTCGATTCCTTTATCGCTGTTTTGAATGCTTGCCATATTTCCTCGACCGAACTACTGGCTGGTGAGTCACGCAGCTTCTGTTCAATTCACCCACGGCTATTCACCACCACCGTGGCAGTGGGAAAGGCACAACTAGGCCCATCCAGCGCCCCCGGTGCTCTCGAACTAGCAATCCAGAGCCAAACCGAGACCATGGGGCACAACCGGGCCCATCGAGCGCCCCCGATGCTCCCGAACTAGCAACCCAGAGCCAAACCGAGAGCATGGGCCTCAAAACGGTGGTTTCGGCTGTCTGAGAAGCCCAAAATCATACGCCGATGCCCAGTCATTCATACACCAGCTGACTAATAACGAACAGCTAGCGCATAGACGCCTGGATATCAGCGTGTTGTTTCTGTGCCTCGAGGACGGCGGAAACCACAGTTTTGAGACCCTTTGTCTGGAATTGGCTCTGCGGGGCCATTTAGGTAGCATCGTTTCGCTGGATGGGCCCGGTTCTGCCTGTCGCACTGCCACGGTCGTAGTGAATAGCCGTGGGTGGTTAATATCAGGGCGGGTGTCGTGGGTTTTGTTGGAGCGCAGATTAGGGGGATAGGGAGATTAGGGGCTATTCAACCGACCGTGGCAATGCGACAGGCACAAACGGGCCCATCCAGCGCCAACGATGCTCCCGAACTAGCCACGCAGAGCCAATTCGAGACAAAGGGTCTCAAAACGGTGGTTTCCGCCTTCCTCGAGGCCCAGGAGCAACACGCCGAGATCCAGGCGTCCATTCGCTAGCTGTTCGTTATTAGTCAGCTGTTGTTTGAATGCATGGGTATCGGCGTATGGTTCTGAGCTTCTCAGACGGCCGAAACCACAGTTTTGTGCCCCATGGTCCCGGTTTGGATCTGGGTTGCTACTTCGAGAGCATCAGGGGAGCTGGATGGGCCTTGTTGTGCCTTTCCCACTGCCACGGTGGGGGTGAATAGCCGTGGGTGATCTATATGCGGCGAGTTTCGTGGGTTTCGGTGTCCATGGAGCGCAGGTTGGTGAGACCCACGGCTGTTCAACCGACCGTGGCAATGGGAAATGCACAACCCGGCCCGTCCGGCGCCCCCGGTGCTCTCGAACTAGCAACCCAAAGCCAAACCGAGATCATGGGGCTCAAAACGGTGGTTTCGGCCATCTGAGAAGCCAAGGAGCATACGCCGATGCCCAGGCAATCATATAACAGCTGACTTATAACGAACAGCTAGCGTATGGATGCCTGGATATCGGCGTGTTGCTCCAGGGCCTGGAGGACGGCGGAAACCACAGTTTTGGGACCCTTTGTCTCGAATTGGCTCTGCGTGGCTAGTTCGGGAGCATCGTTGGCCCTGGGTGGGCCCGGTTGTACCTGCCGCACTGCCACGGTCTATTGAATAGTCGTGGGTCCCCCCAATCTGCGCTCCAACGAAACCCACGACACTCGCCCCGATATGGACCACCCACGGCTATTCACTACGACCGTAGCTGTGGGACAGGTACAACCAGGCCCACTGAGCGCCTTCGATGCTGCCGAACTATCAACCCAGAGCCAAATCGAGACCGAGGGTCTCAAAACTGTATTTTCGGCCGTCCTCGAGGCCCAGGAGCAAGACGCCGGCCTCCAGGCATCCATACGCTAGCTGTTCGTTATTAGTCAGCTCTTGTATGAATGCCTGGGCATCGGCGTATGCTAATTGGCCCCTCAGATGGCCGAAACCACCGCTTTGAGCCCCATGATCTCGGTTTGGCCTTGGGTTGCTAGTTCGAGAGCACCGGGGGCGCCGGACGGGCCGGGTTGTGCCTTTCCCACTGCCACGGTCGGTTGAACAGCCGTGGATCCCGCCAATCTGCGCTCCAGGGACTCCGAAACCCACGACACTCGCCCCCATATGAATCACCAACGGGCATTCACCTCCACCGTTGCAGAGGGAACGGCACAACCCGGTCCATCCAGCGCCCCTGATGCTCTTGAACTAGCAACCCAGAGCCAAACCGAGACCATGGGGCTCGAAACGGTGGTTTCGGCCGTCTGAGGAGCCCAGGACCATACACCGATGCCCAGGCATTCATACACCAGCTGACTAATATCGAACAGCTAGCGTATGGATGCCTGGAGACCGGCGTCTTGCTCCTGGGCCTAGAGGACGGCCGAAACCACAGTTTTGAGACCCTCGGTCTCGAGTTGGCTCTGGGTTGCTAGTTCGGCAGCATCGGGGGCGTTGAATGGGCCTGGTTGTACCTGTCCCACTGCTACGGTCGTAGTGAATAGCCGTGGGTGGTCCATATCGGGGCCGGTGTCGTGGGTTTCGTTGGAGCGCAGATTGGGAGACCCACGGCTATCAAACCGACTGTGGCAGTACGACAGGCACGAACGGTCCCAACGATGCTCCCGAACTAGCCACGCAGAGCCAATTCGAGACGAAGGGTCTAAAAACGGTGGTTTCCGCTGTCCTCGAGGCCCAGGAGTAACGCGCCGATATCCAGGCGTCCATACGCTAGCTGTTCGTAATTAGTCAGCTTGCGTATGAATGCCTGGGCATCGGCGTATGGTACTGGGCTTCTCTGACGGCCGAAACCACGTTTTTGAATCTCTTTGTCTCGAATTGGCTCTGGATAGCTAGTTCAGGAGCATCGGGGCGCTGCATGGGCCCGATTGTGCCTGTCGCACTGCCACGGTCGATTGAATAGCCGTGGGTTCCCCCAATCTGCGCTCCAACGAAACCCACGACACCCGCCCCGATATGGACCACCCACGGCTATTCACTACGACCGTAGCAGTGGGACAAGTACAACCAGGCCATTGGACTCGGTTTGGCTCTGGGTTGCTAGCTCGAGAGCATCAGGGGCGCTGGATGGGCCTGGTTGTACCATTCCCAATGCCACGGTGGAGGTGAGTAGCCGTGGGTGATCAATATGGGGCGAGTGTCGTGGGTTTCGGTATCCCTGGAGCGCAGGTTGGTGGGACCCACGGCTATTCAACCGACCGTGGCAGTGGGAATGGCACAACCCGGCCCATCCAGCGCCCTTGGTGCTCCCGAACTAGCAACCCAAAGCCAAACCGAGACCATTGGGCTGAAGACGGCCATCTGAGAAGCCCAGGACCATACGCCGATGCCCAGGCATTCATACAACAGCTGACTAATAACGAACAGCTAGCCTATGGATGCCTGGATATCGGCGTGTCGCTCCTGGGCCTCGAGGACCCCGGAAACCACAGTTTTGAGACCCTTTGTCTCGAATTGGCTCTGCGTGGCTAGTTCGGGAGCATCGTTGGCGCTGCATGGGCCTGTTTGTGCATGTCGCACTGCCACGTTCTGTTGAATAGCCGTGGGTGGTCCATATCGGGGCGGGTGTCGTGGGTTTCGTTGGAGCGCAGATTGGTGGGACCCACGGCTATTCAACCGACCGTGGCAGTGGAAGAGGCACAACCCGGCCCGTCCGGCGCCCCCGGTGCTCCCGAACTAGCAACCCAAAGCCAAACCGAGACCATGGGGCTGAAAACGGTGGTTTCGCCCATTTGAGGAGCCCAGGACCATACGCCGATGCCCAGGCATTCATACAACAGCTGACTAAAAACGAACAGCTAGCGTATGGACGCCTGGATATCGGCGTGTTGCTCCTGGGCCTCGAGGACGGCGGAAACCACAGTTTTGAGACCCTTTGTCTCGAATTGGCTCTGCGTGGCTAGTTCGGAAGCATCGTTGCGCTGGATGGGCCCGGTTGTGCCTGTCGCACTGCCACGGTCGTAGTGAATAACCGTGGGTGGTCCATATCGTGGCGGGTGTCGTGGGTTTTGTTGGAGCGCAGATTGGGGGGACCCACGATTATTCAACCGAACGTGGCAAAGCGACAGGCACAAACGGGCCCATCCAGCGCCAACGATGCTCCCGAACTAGCCACGCAGAGCCAATTCGAGACAAAGGGTCTCAAAACAGTGGTTTCCTCCGTCCTCGAGGCCCAGGGCAACACGCCGATATCCAGGCGTCCATACGCTAGCTGTTTGTTATTAGTCAGCTGGTGTATGCATGCATGGGCGTCGGCGTATGGTCCTCGAGGCCCAGGAGCAAGACGCCGGCCTCCAGGCATCCATACGCTAGCTGTTCGTTATCAGTCAGCTCTTGTATGAATGCCTGGGCATCGGCGTATGCTCCTTGGCCACTCAGATGGCCGAAACCACCGCTTTGAGCCCCATGATCTCGGTTTGGCTTTGGGTTGCTAGTTCGAGAGCACCGGGGGTGCCGGACGGGCCGGGTTGTGCCTTTCCCACTGCCACGGTCTGTTGAACAGCCGTGGGTCCCGCCAATCTGCGCTCCAGGGACTCCGAAACCCACGACACTCGCCCCCATATGAATCACCCACGGCTATTCACCTCCACCGTGGCAGAGGGAAAGGCACAACATGGCCCATCCAGCGCCCCCGATGCTCTTGAACTAGCAACCCAGAGCCAAACCGAGACCATGGGGCTTAAAACGGTGGTTTCGGCCGTCTGAGGAGCCCAGGACCATACACCGATGCCCAGGCATTTATACACCAGCTGACTAATAACGAACAGCTAGCGTATGGATGCCTAGAGACCGGCGTCCTGCTCCTGGGCCTCGAGGACGGCCGAAACCACAGTTTTGAGACACTCGGTCTCGAGTTGGCTCTGGGTTGCTAGTTCGGCAGCATCGGGGACGCTGAATGGGCCTGATTCTACCTGTCCCACTGCTACGGTCGTAGAGAATAGCCGTGGGTGGTCCATATCGGGGCGGGTGTCGTGGGTTTCGTTGGAGCGCAGATTGGGGGGACCCACGGCTATTAAACCGACCATGGCAGTGCGGCAGGCACAAACGGTCCCAACGATGCTCCTGAACTAGCCACGCAGAGCCAATTCGAGACAAAGGGGCTCAAAACGGTGGTTACGGCCATCTGGGAAGCCCAGGACCATACGCCGATGCCCAGGCATTCATACAACAGCTGACTAATAACGAACAGCTAGCGTATAGATGCCTGGAGACTGGCGTATTGCTTCTGGGCATCGAGGACGGCGAAAACCACCGTTTTGAGACCCCTTGTCTCGAATTGGTTCTGCGTGGCTAGTTCGGGAGCATGGTTGGGACCGTTTGTGCCTGTCGCACTGCCATGGTCGGTTGAATAGCCGTAAGTCCCCCCAATCTGCGCTCCAACGAAACCCACGACACCCGCCCCGATATGGACCACCCACGGCTATTCACTACGACCGTGGCAGTGCGACAGGAACAACCGGGCCCATCCAGCGCCAACGATGCTCCCGAAATAGCCACGCAGAGCCAATTCGAGACAAAGGGTCTCAAAACTGTGGTTTCCGCCGTCCTCGAGGCCAGGAGCAACACGCCGATATCCAGGCGTCCATACGCTATCTGTTCGTTATAAGTCAGCTGGCGTATGAATGCCTGGGCATCGGCGTATGGTACTGGGCTTCTCAGTCGGCCGAAACCAAGTTTCTGAATACTTTTGTCTCGAATGGGCTCTGGATAACTAGTTCAGGAGCATCGGGGCGCTGGATGGGCCCGGTTGTGCCTGTCGCACTGCCACGGTCGGTTGAATAGTGGTTCCCCCCAATCTGCGCTCCAACGAAACCCACGATACCCGCCCCGATATTGACCATTCACGGCTATTCACTACGACCGTAGCAGTGGGACAGGTACAACCAGGCCCATTCAGCGCCCCCGATGCTGCCGAACTTGCAACCCAGATCCAACTCGAGACCGAGGGTCTCAAAACTGTGGTTTCGGCCGTCCTCGAGGCCCAGAAACAAGACGCCGGTCTCCAGGCATCCAAACGCTAGCTTTTCGTTATTAGTCAGCTGTTGTATGAATGCCTGGGCATCAGCGTATGGTTCTGGGCTTCACAGGTGGCCGAAAACACCGTTTTGTGTCCCATGGTCTTGGTGCTCCTGGGCCTCGAGGACGGCCGAAACCACAGTTTTGAGACCTTCGGTCTCGAGTTGGCTCTGGGTTGCTAGTTCGGCAGCATCGAAAGCGCTCAATGGGCCTGGTTGTACCTGTCCCACAGCTACGGTCGTAGTGAATAGCCGTGGGTGGTCGTTATCGGGGCGGGTGTCGTGGGTTTCGTTGGAGCGCAGATTGGGGGGACCCACGGCTATTCAATAGACCGTGGCAGTGCGGCAGGTACAACCGAGCCCACCCAGCGCAAACGATGCTCCCGAACTAGCCACGCAGAGCCAATTCGAGACAAAGGGTCCCAACACTATGGTTTCCGCCGTCCTCCAGGCCCTGAAGCGACACGCCGATATCCAGGCATCCATACGCTAGCTGTTCGTTATTAGTCAGCTGTTATATGATTGCCTGGGCATCGGCGTATGCTCCTTGGCTTCTCAAATGGCCGAAACCACCGTTTTGAGCCCCATGATCTCGGTTTGGCTTTGGGTTGCTAGTTCGAGAGCACCGGGGGCGCCGGATGGGCCGGGTTGTGCCTTTCCCATTGCCACGGTCGGTTGAACAGCCGTGGGTCCCACCAACCTGCGCTCCATGGACACCGAAACCCACGAAACTTGCCGCATATAGATCACCCACGGCTATTCACCCCCACCGTGGCAGTGGGAAAGGCACAACTAGGCCCATCCAGCGCCCCTGATGCTCTCGAAGTAGCAACCCAGATCCAAACCGAGACCATGGGGCACAAAACGGTGGTTTCGGCCGTCTGAGAAGCCCAGAACCATACGCCGATGCCCATGCATTCATACTCCATCTGACTAATACAGCTAGCGTATGGACGCCTGGATATCAGCGTGTTGCTCCTGGGCCTCGAGGAAGGCGGAAACCACCGTTTTGAGACCCTTTGTCTCGAATTGGCTCTGCGTGGTTAGTTCGGGAGCATCGTTGGCGCTGGATGGGCCCGTTTGTGCCTGTCGCACTGCCACGGTCGGTTGAATAGCCTCTAATCCCCCTATCCCCCTAATCTGCGCTCCAACAAAACCCACGACACCCGCCCCGATATGGACCACCCACGGCTATTCACTACGACCGTGGCAGTGCGACAGGCACAACCGGGCCCATCCAGCGAAACGATGCTACCTAAATAGCCACGCAGAGCCAATTCCAGAC
The DNA here is from genome assembly GCA_020654155.1 of Novius pumilus. Classification (NCBI taxonomy): domain Eukaryota; kingdom Metazoa; phylum Arthropoda; class Insecta; order Coleoptera; family Coccinellidae; genus Novius; species Novius pumilus. The sequence continues at coordinate 68,436 of JAIFOV010000542.1, forward strand.
AAAGGGTCTCAAAACTTTGGTTTCCGCCGTCCTCGAGGCCCAGGAGCAACACGCCGATATCCAGGCGTCCATACGCTAGCTGTTCGTTATTAGTCAGCTGGTGTATGAATGACTGGGCATCGGCGTATGATTCTGGGCTTCTCAGACGGCCGAAACCACCGTTTTGAGCCCCATGGTCTCGGTTTCGCTCTGGGTTGCTAGTTCGGGAGCATCGGGGGCGCTCGATGGGCCCGGTTGTGCCCCATGGTCTCGGTTTGGCTCTGGGTTGCTAGTTCGAGAGCACCGGGGGCGCTGGATGGGCCTAGTTGTGCCTTTCCCACTGCCACGTTGGTGGTGAATAGTGGTTCCCCCAATCTGCGCTCCAACGAAACCCACGATACCCGCCCTGATATGGACCATCCACGGCTATTCACTACGACCGTAGCAGTGGGACAGATACAACCAGGCCCATTCAGCGCCCCCGATGCTGCCGAACTAGCAACCCAGAGCCAAACCGAGACCGAGGGTCTCAAAACTGTGGTTTCGGCCGTCCTGAGGCCCAGGAGCAAGACGCCGATCTCCAGGCATCCATACGCCAGCTGTTCGTAAATAGTCAGCTGTTGTATGAATGCCTGGGCATCGGCGTATGGTCCTGGGCTTCAGGACGGACGAAACCACCGTTTTGTGTCCCATGGTCTCGGTTTGGCTCTGTGTTGATAGTTCAAGAGCATCGGGGCGCCAGATGGGCCGGTTGTGCCTTTCCCACTGCCACGGTCGGTTGAATAGCCGTGGGTCCCACATATCTGCGCTCCAGGGTGTCGAAAGTCACGATGGAGCGCAGATTGGATCACCAACGGCTATTCACCCCCACCGTGGCAGTGGGAAAGGCACAACCAGGCCCATCCAGCGCCCCCGATGCTCTCGAACTAGCAACTCAGAGCCAAACCGAGACCATGGGGCACAAAACGTTGGTTGCGGCCATCTGGGAAGCCCAGGACCATACGCCGATGCCCAGGCATTCATACAACAGCTGACTAATCACGAACAGCTATCGTATGGATGCCTGGCGACCGGCGTCTTGCTCCTGGGCCTCGAGGACGGCGGAAACCACAGTTTTGAGACCCTTTGTCTCGAATTGGCTCTGCGTGGCTAGTTCGGGAGCATCGTTGGCGCTGGAAGGGCCCGTTTGTGCCTGTCGCACTGCCACGGTCGTAGTGAATAGCCGTGGGTGGTCCATATCGGGCGGTGTAGTGGGTTTCGTTGGAGCGCAGATTGGGTGGACCCACGGCTATTCAACCGACCGTGGCAGTGCGACAGGCACAAACGGGCCCATCCAGCGCCAACGATGCTCCCGAACTAGCCACGCAGAGCCAATTCGAGACAAAGGGTCTCAAAACTGTGGTTTCCGCCGTCCTCGAGGCCAGGAGCAACACGCCGATATCCAGGCGTCCATACGCTATCTGTTCGTTATTAGTCAGCTGGCGTATGAATGCCTGGGCATCGGCGTATGGTACTGGGCTTCTCAGACGGCCGAAACCAAGTTTTTGAATCCTTTTGTCTCGAATGGGCTCTGGATAGCTAGTTCACGAGCATCGGGGCGCTGGATGGGCCCGGTTGTGCCTGTCGCACTGCCACGGTCGGTTGAATAGTGGTTCCCCCCAATCTGCGCTCCAACGAAACCCACGATACCCGCCCTGATATGGACCATCCACGGCTATTCACTACGACCGTAGCAGTGGGACAGATACAACCAGGCCCATTCAGCGCCCCCGATGCTGCCGAACTAGCAACCCAGAGCCAACTCGAGACCGAGGGTCTCAAAACTGTGGTTTCGGCCGTCCTCGAGGCCCAGGAGCAAGACGCCGGTCTCCAGGCATCCATACGCTAGCTGTTCGTTATTAGTCAGCTGTTGTATGAATGCCTGGGCATCAGCGTATGGTCCTGGGCTTCACAGGTGGCCGAAAACACCGTTTTGTGTCCCATGGTCTCGGTTTGGCTCTGTGTTGATAGTTCAAGAGCATCGGGGGCGCCAGATGGGCCGGTTATGCCTTTCCCACTGCCACGGTCGGTTGAATAGCCGTGGGTCCCACAAATCTGCGCTCCAGGGACTCCGAAAGCCACGATACTCGCCCCATATGGATCACCAACGGCTATTCACCACCACCGTGGCAGTGGGAAAGGCACAACCAGGCCCATCCAGCGCCCCCGGTGCTCTCGAACTAGCAACTCAGAGCCAAACCTGGACCACGGGGCACAAAACGTTGGTTGCAGCCATCTGGGAAGCCCAGGACCATACGCCGATGCCCAGGCATTCTTACAACAGCTGACTAAAAACGAACAGCTATCGTATGGATGCCTGGAGACCGGCGTCTTGCTCCTGGGCCTCGAGGACGGCGGAAACCACAGTTTTGAGACCCTTTGTCTCGAATTGGCTCTGCGTGGCCAGTAAGGGAGCATCGTTGGCGCTGGAAGGGCCCATTTGCGCCTGTCGCACTACCACGGTCGTAGTGAATAGCCGTGGGTGGTTCATATCGGGGCGGGTGTAGTGGGTTTCGTTGGAGCGCAGATTGGGTGGACGCACGGCTATTCAACCGACCGTGGCAGTGTGACAGGCACAAACGGGCCCATCCAGCGCCAACGATGCTCCCGAACTAGCCACGCAGAGCCAATTCGAGACAAAGGGTCTCAAAACTGTGGTTTCCGCCTTCCTCGAGGCCCAGGAGCAAGACGCCGGTCTCCAGGCAACCATAAGATAGGTGTTCGTTATTAGTCAGCTGTTTTATGATTGCCTGGGCATCGGCATATGGTCCTGGGCTTCCCAGATGGCCGCAACCAACGTTTTGTGCCCCATGCTCTCGGTTTGGCTCTGGGTTGCTAGTTCGAGAGCACCGGGGGCGCTGGATGGGCCTGGTTGTGCCTTTCCCACTGCCACGGTGGGGGTGAATAGCCGTGGGTGATCTATATGGGGCGAGTGTCGTGAGTTTCGGAGTCCCAGGAACGCAGATTGGCGGGACCCACGGCTACTCAACCGACCGTGGCAGTGGGAAAGGCACAACCCGGCCCATCTGGCGCCCCCGATGTTCTTGAACTATCAACCCAGAGCCAAACCGAGACCATGGGACAAAAAACGGTGTTTTCGGCCACCTGTGAAGCCCAGGACCATACGCTGATGCCCAGGCATTCATACAAAAGCTGACTAATAACGAACAGCTAGCGTGTGGATGGCTGGATATCGGCGTCTTGCTCCTGGGCCTCGAGGACGGCGGAAACCACAATTTTGAGACACTTTGTCTCGAATTGGCTCTGCGTGGCTATTTCGGAAGCATCGTTGGCGCTGGATCGGCCCAGTTGTGCCTGTCGCACTGCCACGGTCGTAGTGAATAGCCGTGGGCGGTCCATATCAAGGCGGGTGTCGTGGGTCTCGTTGGAGCGCAGATTGGGGGGACCCACGGCTATTCAACCGACCGTGGCATAACGACAGGCACAAACGGTCCCATCCAGCGCAAACAGTGCTCTCGAACTAGCCACGCAGAGCCAATTCGAGACAAAGGGGCTCAAAACGGTTGTTACGGCCATCTGGGAAGCCCAGGACCATACGCCGATGCCCAGGCATTCATACAACAGCTGACTAATAACGAACAGCTAGCGTATAGATGCCTGGGGTTTGGCGTATTGCTTCTGGGCATCGAGGACGGCGGAAACCACCGTTTTGAGACACCTTGTCTCGAATTGGTTCTGCGTGGCTAGTTCGGGAGCATGGTTGGGACCGTTTGTGCCTGTCGCACTGCCATGGTCGGTTGAATAGCCGTCCCCCCAATCTGCGCTCCAACGAAACCCACGACACCCGCCCCGATATGGACCACCCACGGCTATTCACTTCGACCGTGGCAGTGCGACAGGAACAACCGGGCCCATCCAGCGCCAACGATGCTCCCGAAATAGCCACGCAGAGCCAATTCGAGACAAAGGGTCTCAAAACTGTGGTTTCCGCCGTCCTCGAGGCCAGGAGCAACACGCCGATATCCAGGCGTCCATACGCTATCTGTTCGTTATTAGTCAGCTGGCGTATGAATGCCTGGGCATCGGCGTATGGTACTGGGCTTCTCAGACGGCCGAAACCAAGTTTTTGAATCCTTTGTCTCGAATGGGCTATGGATAATTAGTTCAGGAGCATCGGGGGCGCTGGATGGGCCCGGTTGTGCCTGTCGCACTGCCACGGTCGGTTGAATAGTGGTTCCCCCCAATCTGCGCTCCAACGAAACCCACGATACCCGCCCTGATATGGACCATCCACGGCTATTCACTACGACCGTAGCAGTGGGACAGATACAACCAGGCCCATTCAGCGCCCCCGATGCTGCCGAACTTGCAACCCAGAGCCAACTCGAGACCGAGGGTCTCAAAACTGTGGTTTCGGCCGTCCTTGAGGCCCAGGAGCAAGACGCCGGTCTCCAGGCATCCATACGCTAGCTGTTCGTAAATAGTCAGCTGTTGTATGAATGCCTGGGCATCAGCGTATGGTCCTGGGCTTCACAGGTGGACGAAAACACCGTTTTGTGTCCCATGGTCTCGGTTTGGCTCTGTGTTGATAGTTCAAGAGCATCAGGGGCGCCAGATGGGCCGGTTATGCCTTTCCCACTGCCACGGTCGGTTGAATAGCCGTGGGTCCCACGAATCTGCGCTCCAGGGACTCCGAAAGTCACGATACTCGCCCCATATGGATCACCAACGGCTATTCACCCCCACCGTGGCAGTGGGAAAGGCACAACCAGGCCCATCCAGCGCCCCCGGTGCTCTCGAACTAGCAACTCAGAGCCAAACCTGGACCATGGGGCACAAAACGTTGGTTGCGGCCATCTGGGAAGCCCAGGACCATACGCCGATGCCCAGGCATTCATACAACAGCTGACTAATCACGAACAGCTATCGTATGGATGCCTGGAGACCGGCGTCTTGCTCCTGGGCCTCGAGGACGGCGGAAACCACAGTTTTGAGACCCTTTGTCTCGAATTGGCTCTGCGTGGCCAGTTCGGGAGCATCGTTGGCGCTGGAAGGGCCCGTTTGTGCCTGTCGCACTACCACGGTCGTAGTGAATAGCCGTGGGTGGTCCATATCGGGTCGGGTGTAGTGGGTTTCGTTGGAGCGCAGATTGGGTGGACCCACGGCTATTCAACCGACCGTGGCAGTGCGACAGGCACAAACGGGCCTATCCAGCGCCAACCATGCTCCCGAACTAGCCACGCAGAGCCAATTCGAGACAAAGGGTCTCAAAACTGTAGTTTCCGCCTTCCTCGAGGCCCAGGAGCAAGACGCCGGTCTCCAGGCAACCATAAGATAGGTGTTCGTTATTAGTCAGCTGTTTTATGATTGCCTGGGCATCGGCATTTGGTCCTGGGCTTCCCAGATGGCCGCTTCTTCTCCTTCTTCTACTAAAGGCCTTGCCTTGTCGTTGCAAATCTGGTTCGCCATTCTTCTCTGTTAAAAGCCAGTCTTTTCATGTCTATATATCGGTTACAGTCAGCTTGTTTAATCATTTCTTCTATATATGCCTTCCTCGGTCTGCCTCTTCCTTTGTAACCATTTATTCGTCCTTCAAATATATTTGTCATAAACAAATTATGCCTAAGTAGGTGACCAAACATTTTTCCGCTTCTTTCTTTTATTGTGTTTAATATAATTCTTTTTTCTCCTACTTGGTTCTGTCCAACTGATTTTCAACAGTCTTCTCCATATCCACATTTCCATGGCTTCCAACTTCTTTCTGTCTTGTTCGTTGATGGTCCATGTTTCACAACCATACAATAAGATACTCCACACATAGCATTTGACAAAATTTTTTCTTATATTTGTAGAAATTGATGAGTCAAAACAATTGTCTTTAATGATTAACACAATTTAATCTCGGTTTATTAATATTCGTACAGTCGGTATAACGTTACAAATGTGACTGACTTCGGTACGTGCTTTCGGGAATATTCTCGAAGACCATGCCTCCTTTTCCTCTATTATGGCGTTCCTCATCGTCATCGCGTTTATAGTCATCGTTAAAATAATAGTTGACGTAATTCTTACACGGCCATCCTGCAATTCGTGCGTCCTCGCACAGTGAGATACTGAAACACACTAGTAATTTTTTTTTTTTTTTTTTTTTTTTTTTTTTTACTGTTACGGCCATCCTGGTCTTAGTGCGACCCCGCACAATTTCGATTTTTTTTTTTTTTTTTTTTTTTGATAGAACTTACGTAATTTTTTTTTTTTTTTTTTTTTTTTAGAACTTACGTTCCAATTTTTTTTACAGAACTTACGTTCAATTTTTTTTTTTTACAGAACTTACGTTCAAAATTTTTTTTTTTTTAGAACTTACGTTCAATTTTTTTTTTTAGAACTTACGTTCAATTTTTTTTTTTTTAGAACTTACGTTCAATTTTTTTTTTTTTTTCCGAACTTACGTTCAATTTTTTTTTACAGAACTTACGTTCAATTTTTTTTTTTTTTTTTACAGAACTTACGTTCAAAATTTTTTTTTTTTAGAACTTACGTTCAATTTTTTTTTTTTTTTAGAACTTACGTTCAATTTTTTTTTTTTTTTCGAACTTACGTTCAATTTTTTTTACAGAACTTACGTTCAATTTCTTTTTTTTTTTTAGAACTTAGGTACGTTCAATTTTTTTTTTTTTTACAGAACTTACGTTCAATTTTTTTTTTAGAACTTACGTTCGAAATTTTTTTTTTTTTTTTACATAACTTACGTTAATTTTTTTTTTAGAACTTACGTTCAAAATTTTTTTTTTTTTTTACATAACTTACGTTAATTTTTTTTTAGAACTTACGTTCAAATTTTTTTTTTTTTTTTTACCTGATGGTCAGCGCTTGAATTCCTCATGTAAAGGTCCTTCGGTTTGCCCCAGATTTCATGTCCAATGTCGTGAAATATTTTCCTTTACACAAAGAGTTTATGTCCTGAATAAGGGGTAATGGATACAGTTCCTTTCTTTCCTGGTAAGCTAAACGTCTTGGACGATATGACACGGGCACATCATTTTTCAATCTAATAGTCATCTTTCCCGTTGTGATATGAGAACACACATTTTTTTTTTCTTATAGAAATAATAAAATTTTTAAACAATTTCGAACTGCGGGGTCGAGGTCGTTTTGTTTTATTTCGACTTGAGTTATTACCGTTCGGGACAATAACACACGCGGCACGTTTTGGGTGGCATGATGTAATTCTATCCCGTCGACCGTTTTCGAAAGTTGTAAACAAGGTCGACCGATAACGTCCCAACCAATAATTAGGTCAACGTCCCCGGGAAGAACTTCATTCGGTACTACCTAAATCGTTAATTCTAACGACACAGTCGGAAGAACCACTATTAAATCACAAGTACCAATAGTTAATACAGTTTTTCCAACCGGAAACGGCACATAATTTATCCTTCTTTTTGATGTCTACGTTTAATGATGGCACAACCGAACATTTCACGACCGAAATGTCCGAATTAACATCGATAATAAATGAGAAACTCGGCGCCCGCTTATGATGAAGTGTTGTCGCTGAGGCACCGTCATTTTTTTATTACAAAGGCCTGCTGCGGTTTACGCTGCTTCTTCCAACATTCGGTATGGAGATGTCCTATTTTTGAACAATAGGTACATGTGAGTACGGTTGAGTTTCCAGAATTATCATCTAATTTTTTTATTTTGATACTGGTTACTCGTAAACTTGAATCGGTTCTCCTGACCTTGAAATCGCTTCACAGGTCTGTCGTCGTTATCGAGGTTTCGTTTATTCACTGTTTTCGTCTCAAATTCAGGGTACTTCTGTCTTATGCGGGAATCATGACGACGGGCATCTGCTTCGCTGAGTAATTTTAGTAAATCTCCTCACTAGCTGGCTTTTGCACTCTTAAAGATAGGCGAGCTTCAGAGTCATCGAGGGTGTATTCCACCATACTCAGAACCGTGTCCCAGGGTAATTCGTCGTGAAATTTTTTTATGCCATCGAGCTTCTCTATCCCATAATCGCAAAGTGATCGACAATTGTTACTGCGTAAAGTTACAGCCTTGTAAGCTCTTGCGCCCGGTGTTTCACGATCTGGAAAAGCGATAGTAATGTCCAAACAAAATCGCTCCCACGTTCGATCTCGCGGTCTCCATGCACGGCAAAAACGATAAGCTCGGTTCTCCAATGCTTCTGTTGCTTTTGCGATCATTAATCCATCCGGCACGTTTTGTTCAGTTTTTAATTTAGCAGCGTCCTCTAGCCAATCTTTTATAGAGTAGGCACTGTCATCAGGGTCATACTTCGTTCATTTAAATGACGAAGTTACATCCAACACTGGAGGCTGCGCATTAAACATTTCTGACGTAGAGGAACTGGGCGTTGGCGGTTGACTATGCACCATGGTTGTCAAATGGACTAATTCAGCTATTTGACGCTGCTGCGATGCTAAGATGTTTACTAACGTTTCTTGCCATTGTTTTTCTGGAGTTACGTCGTTCATTGCAACGTTGCCGTCTTCTTGAATAACGCACTCGTCTCGGCTGCGTTCAGGTTGATGACCTTCCTGATCCATAATAACAAGTAGTCAGATTTAGCGGCACTTATTGTCACAACACGGGTGAATCCCACTTCTGATGTAGAAATTGATGAGTCAAAACAATTGTCTTTAATGATTAACACAATTTAATCTCGGTTTATTAATATTCGTACAGTCGGTATAACGTTACAAATGTGACTGACTTCGGTACGTGCTTTCGGGAATATTCTCGAAGACCATGCCTCCTTTTCCCCTCTATTATGGCGTTCCCTCATCGTCATCGCGTTTATAGTCATCGTTAAAATAATAGTTGACGTAATTCTTACATATTTATATTTAGTTTTTGTTTGTAAATAACTGTCGTTTTGCGTAAATGCTCTCTTTGCCATAGCTATTCTTTGTCTGATTTCTATTGAACATTTACCATCGCTTGTAATCGTACTTCCTAGGTACTTAAATTGTTGGACTTGTTCTATTAGGTTATTATTTACTTCCAACTTCACTACGGGAATTTCTTTTGCTTTAATCACAACCATTGTTTTTGTTTTATTTGCATTTACTTTCATTTGATATTCCTGTAATATTTTTGTCAGGGTGATTAAGGATTTTTGCATGTCTTTTTCTGATTCAGATACTAAAGCAATATCATCTGCAAATCTTATGCAGTGGATCTTTTCTCCATTTATGTTTATACCATTAGAGTTTCTTTTATACTTGTCTATGATTTCTTCTACGAATAAATTGAACAAATAGGGAGATAAGGAACATCCTTGTCTTACCCCTCTTCTTATTTCTGCTGTAATACTGTGTTCTCCCACCTCTATTAAGGCCTCCTGTTCTTTGTATAGTAACATTATTATTCGTCTATCCCTCGAATCTATTCGTGCTTTATTCATAGAGTTCATCGATAGTGCCCAATTGACAGTGTCAGAGGCTTTCTCTAAGTCAATAATCCAGAGCCAAACCGAGACCATGGGACACAAAACGGTGTTTTCGGCCACCTGTAAAGCCCAGGACAATACGCTGATGCACAGGCATTCATACAACAGCTGTCTAATAACGAACGGGTAGCGTATGGATGCCTGGAGACCGGCGTGTTACTCCTGGGACTCGAGGACGGCGGAAACCACCATTTTGAGACCCTTTGTCTCGAACTGGCTCTGCGTGGCTAGTTCGGGAGCATCGTTGGCGCTGGATGGGCCCGTTTGTGCCTGTCGCACAGCTACGGTCGTAGTGAATAGCCGTGGGTGGTCCATATCGGGGCGGGTGTCGTGTGTTTTGTTGGAGCGCAGATTGGGGGGACCCACGGCTATTCAACCGACCGTGGCAGTGCGACAGGTTCAACCAGGCCCATTCAGAGCCCCCGATGCTGCCGAACTAGCAACCCAGAGCCAACTCGAAACCGAGGGTCTCAAAACTGTGGTTTCGGCCGTCTTCGAGGCCGAGGAGCAAGACGCCGGTCTCCAGGCATCCATACGCTAGTTGTTCGTTATTAGTCAGCTGTTGTATGAATGCCTGGGCATCGGCGTATGGTCCTGGGCTTCCCAGACGGCCGAAACCACCGTTTTGAGTCCCATGGTCTCAGTTTGGCTCTGAGTTGCTAGTTTGAGAGCATCGGGGCGCCAGATGGGCCGGGTTGTGCCTTTCCCACTGCCACGGTCAGTTGAATATCCGTGGGTCCCACCAATCCGCGCTCCAGGACTCCGAAACCCACGACACTCGCCCCATACAGATCACCCACGGCTATTCACCCCCACCGTGGCAGTGGAAAGGCACAACCAGGCCCATCCAGCGCTCCTGATGCTCTCGAACTAGCAACCCAGAGCCAAACCGAGACCATGGGGCACAAAACGGTGGTTTCGGCCATCTATAAAGCCCAAGACCATACTTCGATGCCCAGGCATTCATACTACAGCTGACTAATAACGAACACCTAGCGTATGGATGCCTGGAGACCGGCGTGTTGCTCCTGGGCCTCGAGGACGGCCGAAACCACAGTTTTGAGACCCTCGGTCTCGAGTTGGCCCTGGATTGCTAGTTCGGCAGCATCGGGGGCGCTGAATGGGCCTGGTTGTACTTGCCCACTGCTACGGTCGTAGTGAATAGCCGTGAGTGGTATATATCGGGGCGGGTGTCGTGGCTTTCGTTGGAGCGCAGATTGGAGGGACCCACGGCTATCCAACCGACCGTGGCAGTGCGACAGGCACAAACGGGCCCATCCAGCGCCAACGATGCTCCCGAACTAGCCACGCAGAGCAAATTAGAGACAGAGGGTCTGAAGACTGTGGTTTCCGCCGTCCTCGAGTCTCAGGAGCAACACGCCGATATCCAGGCGTCCATACGTTAGCCGTTCGCTATTAGTCCGCTGGCGTATGAAATAAATGCTCTCTTTGCCATAGCTATTCTTTGTCTGATTTCTATTGAACATTTACCATCGCTTGTAATCGTACTTCCTAGGTACTTAAATTGTTGGACTTGTTCTATTAGGTTATTATTTACTTCCAACTTCACTACGGGAATTTCTTTTGCTTTAGTCACAACCATTGTTTTTGTTTTATTTGCATTTACTTTCATTTGATATTCCTGTAATATTTTTGTCAGGGTGATTAAGGATTTTTGCATGTCTTTTTCTGATTCAGATACTAAAGCAATATCATCTGCAAATCTTATGCAGTGGATCTTTTCTCCGTTTATGTTTATACCATTAGAGTTTCTTTTATACTTGTCTATGATTTCTTCTACGAATAAATTGAACAAATAGGGAGATAAGGAACATCCTTGTCTTACCCCTCTTCTTATTTCTGCTGTAATACTGTGTTCTCTCTCCCACCTCTATTAAGGCCTCCTGTTCTTTGTATAGTAACATTATTATTCGTCTATCCCTCCAATCTATTCGTGCTTTATTCATAGAGTTCATCAATAGTGTCCAATTGACAGTGTCAAAGGCTTTCTCTAAGTCAATAAAGGTTATAAATGTATTTCTGTTTACATTTAGCCTTCTTTCCGTAAGTACCCTTAAAGCTAAAATTGCTTCTCTTGTACCAATTCCCTGTCTAAACCCGAATTGATCTTCATCGAGCTCCTTTTCGATTTTCTTTTGTATCCTATTTTTGATAATGATAAGAAGTATCTTTGATGCGTGTGTTAATAAATTTATCGTTCTGTAATTCTTGCATTCTGTGGAATTTCCTTTTTTAGGGATTAGTACCATTTTGCTTTTGGTAAAGTCTTTAGGAATGTTTCCATCCCTATACATTTTCTCAATCATTTCAAATAGTTTATGTTCTGTATCTTGTCCAACATTTTTTGATAATTCTGCCGGAATGTTATCTACTCCTGTCGCTTTACTTTGTTTTAATTCCTTTAGAGCCTTAACAAATTCGCTTTTTGTTATAATTGGCCCTATATCGTCGCACTGCCACGGTCGGTTGAATAGCCGTGCGTCCACCCAATCTGCGCTCCAACGAAACCCACTACACCCGCCCCGATATGAACCACCCACGGCTATTCACTACGACCGTGGTAGTGCGACAGGCGCAAACGGGCCCTTCCAGCGCCAACGATGCTCCCTAACTGGCCACGCAGAGCCAATTCGAGACAAAGGGTCTCAAAACTGTGGTTTCCGCCGTCCTCGAGGCCCAGGAGCAAGACGCCGGTCTCCAGGCATCCATACGATAGCTGTTCGTTTTTAGTCAGCTGTTGTAAGAATGCCTGGGCATCGGCGTATGGTCCTGGGCTTCCCAGATGGCTGCAACCAACGTTTTGTGCCCCGTGGTCCAGGTTTGGCTCTGAGTTGCTAGTTCGAGAGCACCGGGGGCGCTGGATGGGCCTGGTTGTGCCTTTCCCACTGCCACGGTGGGGGTGAACAGCCGTTGGTGATCCATATGGGGCGAGTATCGTGGCTTTCGGAGTCCCTGGAGCGCAGATTTGTGGGACCCACGGCTATTCAACCGACCGTGGCAGTGGGAAGGCACAACTGGGCCCATCTGGCGCCCCCGACCTCGAAACACCCAGAGCCAAACCGAGACCATGGGACACAAAACGGTGGTTTTCGGCCACCTGAGAAGCCCAGGACCATACGCCGATGCCCAGGCATTCATACAACAGCTGACTAATAACGAACAGCTAGCGTATGGATGCCTGGATATCGGCGTCTTGCTCCTGGGCCTCGAGGACGGCGGAAACCACAGTTTTGAGACCCTTTGTCTCGAGTTGGCTCTGCGTGGCTAGTTCGGGAGCATCGTTGGCGCTGGATGGGCCTGGTTGTACCTGTCCGCACTGCCACGGTCGGTGAATAGCCGTGGGGTCCCCATATCTGCGCTCCAATCGTGGGTCCGACACCCGCCCAGATTGGGGGACCCACGGCTATTCACTACGACCGTGGCAGTGCGACAGGCACAACCGGGCCCATTGATGCTCCTGAACTAGTTATCCAGAGCCCATTCGAGACAAAGGATTCAAAACTGTGGTTTCGGCCGTCCTCGAGGCCCAGTACCACACGCCGATATCCAGGCATCCATACGCCAGCTGTTCGTTATTAGTCAGCTGTTGTATGAATGCCTGGGCATCGGCGTGTTGGTCCTGGCCTCGAGGACGGCCGAAACCACCGTTTTCAGACCCATGGTCTCGGTTTGGCTCTGGGTTGCTAGTTCGGGAGCACCGGGGGCGCCGTTGGGCCGGGTTGTGCCTCTTCCACTGCCACGGTCGGTTGAATAGCCGTGGGTGGTCCAATCTGCGCTCCAACGAAACCCACGACACCCGCCCCGATATGGACCACCACGGCTATTCAACAGAACGTGGCAGTGCGACAGGCACAAACAGGCCCATGCAGCGCCAACGATGCTCCCGAACTAGCCACGCAGAGCCAATTCGAGACAAAGGGTCTCAAAACTCTGGTTTCCGGGTCCTCGAGGCCCAGAGAAACACGCCGATATCCAGGCATCCATACGCTAGCTGTTCGTTATCAGTCAGCTGTTGTATGAATGCCTGGGCATCGGCGTATGGTCCTGGGCTTTTCAGATGGCCGAAACCACCGTCTTCAGCCCAATGGTCTCAGTTTGGCTTTGGTTTGCTAGTTCGGAGGAGCAAGAGCGCCGGATGGGCCCGGTTGTGCCATTCCCACTGCCACGGTCGGTTGAATAGCCGTGGGTCCCACCAACCTGCGCTCCAGGGATACCGAAACCCACGACACTTGCCCGATATAGATCACCCACGGCTACTCACTACGACCGTAGCTCAACCAGGTGGCATTGAGAAAGTACAACCAGAGCCCATCCAGCGTCTCCCTGTGATGCGGCCGAGCTAGCAACCCAGAACCAAACCGAGTTATTAGTCAATGGCCTGGTTGTACTTGTCCCACTGCTACGGTCATAGTGAATAGCCGTGGGTGGTCCATATCGGAGCGGGTGTCGTGGGTTTCGTTGGAGCGCAGATTGGGGGAACCCACGGCTATTCAACCGACCGTGGCAGTGCGACAGGCACAACCGGGCCCATGCAGCGCCCCGATGCTCTTGAACTAGCTATCCAGAGCCAATTCGAGACAAAGGATTCAAAACGTAGTTTCGGCCGTCAGAGAAGCCCAGTACCATACGCCGATGCCCAGGCATTCATACGCAAGCTGACTAATAACGAACAGCTAGCGTATGGACGCCTGGATATCGGCGTGTTACTCCTGGGCCTCGAGGACGGCGGAAACCACAGTTTTGAGACCCTGAGTCTCGAATTGGCTCTGCATGGCTAGTTCGGGAGCATCGTTGGCACTGGATGGGCCGGTTGTGCCTGTCGCACTGCCACGGTCGGTTGAATAGCCGTGGGTCCCCCAATCTGCGTTCCAACAAAACCCACGACACCCGCCCCGATATGGACCACCCACGGCTATTCACTACGACCGTGGCAGTGCGACAGGCACAACCGAGCCCATCCAGCTCAACGATGCTTCCGAACTAGCCACGCAGAGCCAAAGGGTCTCAAAACTGTGGTTTCCGCCGTCCTCGAGGCCCAGGAGCAAGACGCCGGTCTCCAGGCATCCATACGCTAGCTGTTCGTTATTAGTCAGCTGTTGTATGAATGACTGGGCATCGGCGTATGGTCCTGGGCTTCCCAGATGGCCGCAACCACCGTTTTGTGCCACATGGTCTCGGTTTGGCTCTGGGTTGCTAGTTCGAGAGCATCAGAGACGCTGGATGGGCCTAGTTGTGCCTTTCCCACTGCCACGGTGGGGTGAATAGCCGTGGGTGATCTATATGCGGCAAGTTTCGTGGGTTTCGGTGTCCATGGATGCGCTCCAACGAAACCCACGATACCCGCCCCGATATGGACCATCCACGGCTATTCACTACGACCAGCAGTGGGACATGTACAAACAGGCCCATTCAGCGCCCTCGATGCTGCCGAACTTGCAACCCAGAGCCAACTCGAGACCGAGGGTCTCAAAACTGTGGTTTCGGCCGTCCTCGAGGCCCAGGAGCGAGACGCCGATCTCCAGGCATCCATACGCTAGCTGTTCGTTATGAGTCAGCTGTTGTATGGATGCCTGGGCATCGGCGTATGGTCCTGGGCTTCTCAGGTGGCCGAAAACACCGTTTTGTGTCCCATGGTCTCGGTTTGGCTCTGGGTTGCTAGTTCAAGAGCATCAAGGGCGCCAGATGGGCCGGTTGTGCCTTTCCCACTGCCACGGTCGGTTGAATAGCCGTGGGTCCCACCAATCTGCGCTCCAGGGACTCCGAAACCCACGACACTCGCCCCATATGGATCACCAACGGCTATTCACCCCCACCGTGGCAGTGGGAAAGCACAACCAGGCCCATCCAGCGCCTCGATGCTCTCGAACTAGCAAATCAGAGCCAAACCGAGACCATGGGGCTCAAAACGTTGGTTGCCGGCCATCTGGGAAGCCCAGGACCATACGCCGATGCCCAGGTATTCATACAACAGCTGACTAATCACGAACAGCAGCGTATAGATGCCTCGAGGAGACCGTTTGTCTCTCGAATTGGCTCTGCGTGGCCAGTTCGGGAGCATCGTTGGCGCTGGATGGGCCCGGTTGTGCCTGTCGCACTGCCACGGTCGTAGTGAATAGCCGTGGGCGTGTAGTGGGTTTCGTTGGGCGCAGCGCAGATGGGGGGACCCACGGCTATTCAACCGACCGTGGCAGTGCGACAGGCACAAACGGGCCCATCCAGCGCGAACGATGCTCCGAACGAACACGCAGCCACGCAGTGGCCAATCCTCGAGACAAACGGTCTCCAGGCATCCATACGCTAGCTGTTCGTTATTAGTCAGCTGTTGTATGAATGCCTGGGCATCGGCGTATGGTCCTGGGCTTCCCAGATGGCCGCAACCAACGTTTTGTGCCCCATGGTCTCGGTTTGGCTCTGATTTGCTAGTTCGAGAGCACCGGGGCGCTGGATGGGCCTGGTTGTGCTTTCCCACTGCCACGGTGGGGTGAATAGCCGTTGGTGATCCATATGTGGCGAGTATCGTGAGTTTCGGAGTCCCTGGAGCGCAGATTCGTGGGACCCACAGCTATTCAACCGACCGTGGCAGTGGGACCCTTTGTCTCGGAATTGGCTCTGCGTGGCTAGTTCGGGAGCATCGTTGGCGCTGGATGGGCCTGGTTGTGCCTGCCGCACTGCCACGGTCGGTTGAATATGGTCCCCCCAATCTGCGCTCCAACGAAACCCACGACACTCGCCCCGATATGGACCACCCACGGCTATTCACTACGACCGTGGCAGTGGGACAGGCACAACCAGGCCCATTCAGCGCCTTCGATGCTGCCGAACTAGCAACCCAGAGCCAACTCGAGACGAGGGTCTCAAAACTGTGGTTTCCGCCGTCCTCGAGGCCCAGGAGCAAGACGCCGATCTCCAGGCATCCATACGCTAGCTGTTCGTTATTAGTCAGCTGTTGTATGAATGCCTGGGCATCGGCGTATGGTCCTGGGCTTCCCAGATGGCCGAAACCACCGTTTTGTGCCCCATGGTCTCGGTTTGGCTCTGGGTTGCTAGTTCAAGAGCATCGGGGCGCCAGATGGGCCGGGTTGTGCCTTTCCCACTGCCACGGTCGGTTGAATAGCCGTGGTCCCACCAATCTGCGCCCAGGGACTCCGGAAACTCATGACACTCGCCTCATATTGATCATCCACGGCTATTCACCCCACCGTGGCAGTGGGAAAAGCACAACCAGGCCCATCCAGCGCCCTCGGTGCTCTCGAACTAGCAACCCAGAGCCAAACCGAGACCATGGGGCACAAAACGGTGGTTTCGGCCATCTGGGAAGCCCAGACCATACGCCGATGCCCAGGCATTCATACAACAGCTGACTAATAACGAACAGCTAGCGTATGGATGCCTGGAGACCGGCGTCTTGCTCCTGGGTCTCGAGGATGGCCGAAACCACAGTTTTGAGACCCTTTGTCTCGAATTGGCTCTGCGGTGGCTAGTTCGAGAGCATCGTTGGCGCTGGATGGGCCCGTTTGTGCCTGTCGCACTGCCACGGTCGGTTGAATAGCCGTGGGTCCCCAATCTGCGCTCCAACGAAACCCACTACACGCCGCCCACGGCTATTCACTACGACCGTGGCAGTGCGACAGGCACAAACGGGCCCATCCAGCGCCAACGATGCTCCTGAACTAGCCACGCAGAGCCAATTCGAGACAAAGGGTTTCAAAAGTGTGGTTTGCGCCATCTCGAGACCCAGGAGCAAGACGCCGGTCTCCAGGCATCCATACGCTAGCTGTTCGTTATTGGTCAGCTGTTATATGAATGCCTGGGCATCGGCGTATGGTCCTGGGCTCTCAGATGGCCGAAACCACCGTTTTGTGCCCCATGGTCTCGGTTTGGCTCTGGGTTGCTAGTTCGAGCATGGGCCCGGGGGTGGATGGGCCTGGTGACTAATAACGAACAGCTGGCGTATGGACGGCTGGATATCGGCGTGTTGCTCCTGGGCCTCGAGGAAGGCGGAAACCACCGTCTTGAGACCCTTTGTCTCGAGTTGGCTCTGCGTGGCTAGTTCGGGAGCATCGTTGGCGCTGGATGGGCCCGTTTGTGCCTGTCGCACTGCCACGGTCGGTTGAATAGCCCTAATCTCCCTATCCCCTAATCTGCGCTCCAACAAACCCACGACACCCGCCCCGATATGAACTACCCACGGCTATTCACTACGACCGTGACAGTGCAACAGGCACAACCGGGCCCATCGCTGCCGAACAGCGCAGAGCCAATTCCAGACAAAGGTTCTCAAAACTGTGGTTTCCGCCGTCCTCGAGGCCCAGGAACAACACGCCGATATCCAGGCGTCTATGCGCTAGCTGTTCGTTATTAGTCAGCTGGTGTATGAATGACTGGGCATCGGCGTATGATTCTGGGCTTCTCAGACGGCCGAAACCACCGTTTTGAGCCCCATGGTCTCGGTTTGGCTCTGGGATGCTAGTTCGGGAGCATCGGGGGCGCTCGATGGGCCCGGTTGCGCTCCATGGTCTCGGTTTAGCTCTGGATTGCTAGTTCGAGAGCACCGGGGGCGCTGGATGGGCCTAGTTGTGCCTTTCCCACTGGCACGGTGGTGGTGAATAGCCGTGGGTGAATTGAACAGAAGCTGCGTGACTCACCAGCCAGTAGTTCGGTCGAGGAAATACGGCAAGCATTCAAAACAGCGATAAAGGAATCGACTGTTGAATTTCTGAAAGCAGATAGAATCCAGCCTAAACAGAGATGGATTACACGGACATCCTCGATCTAATGGAAGGGAGACGACTAATGAAAAATGATAATAACCGTTACAGAATTCTTAACTCACAGATACGTCAAAAAGTACGAGAGGCAAAAAAGCGGTGGTTGGAAGGGCAGTGTAGAGAGATCGAAGAAATGGAAATACGTCACGATTCATTCAACTTCTCGTATTAACTGTTCGTTATTGGTCAGCTGTTGTATGAATGCCTGGGCATCGGCGTATGGTCCTGGGCCTCCTAGATGGCCGCAACCACCGTTTTGTGACCCATGGTCTCGGTTTGGCTCTGGGTTGCTAGTTCGAGAGCACCGGGGGCGCTGGATGGGCCTAGTTGTGCCTTTCCCACTGCCACGGTGGTGGTGAATAGCCGAGGGTCCCCCCAATCTGAGCTCCAACGAAACCCACGACACCCGCCTCGATATGGACCACCCACGGCTATTCACTACTACCGTGGCAGTGCGACAGGCACAACAGGGCCCATCTAGCGACAACGATGCTCCTGAACTAGCCACGCAGAGCCAAATCGAGACAAAGGGTCTCAAAACTGTGGTTTCCGCCGTGCTCGAGCCCAAGGAGCACGCCGATATCCAGGCATCCATACGCTAGCTGTTCGTTATTAGTCAGCTGTTGCATGAATGCCTGGGCATCGGCGTATGGTCCTAGGCTTCTCAGATGGCCGAAATCACCGTTTTCAGCCCCATGGTCTCGGTTTGGCTTTGGGTTGCTAGTTCGAGAGCATCGGGGGTGCCAGATGGGCCAGGTTGTGCCTTTCCCACTGCCACGGTGGGTTGAATAGCCGTCGGTCCCACCAATCTGCGCGCCAGGGACATCCAGCGCCCCTGATGCTCTGGAAGTAGCAACCCAGATCCAAACCGAGACCATGGGGCACAAAACGGTGGTTTCGGCCGTCTGAGAAGCTCAGAACCATACGCCGATACCCATGCATTCGTACACCAGCTGACTAATAACGAACAGCTGGCGTATGGACGGCTGGATATCGGCGTGTTGCTCCTGAGACTCGAGGACGGCGGAAACCACAGTTTTCAGACCCTCTGTCTCTAATTGGCTCTGCGAGGCTAGTTCGGGAGCATCGTTGGCGCTGGATGGGCCCGTTTGTGCCTGTCGCACTGCCACGGTCGGTTGGATAGCCGTGGGTCCCTCCAATCTGCGCTCCAACGAAACCCACGACACCCGCCCCGATATATACCACTCACGGCTATTCACTACGACCGTAGCAGTGGGCAAGTACAACCAGACCCATTCAGCGCCCCCGATGCTGCCGAACTAGCAATATAGGGCCAACTCGAGACCGAGGGTCTCAAAACTGTGGTTCCGGCCGTCCTCGAAGCCCAGGAGCAACACGCCGGTCTCCAGGCATCCATACGCTAGGTATTCGTTATTAGTCAGCTGTAGTATGAATGCCTGGGCATCGGAGTATGGTCTTGGGCTTTATAGATGGCCGAAACCACCGTTTTGTGCCCCATGGTCTCGGTTTGGCTCTGGATTGCTAGTTCGAGAGCATCAGGGGCGCTGGATGGGCCTGGTTGTGCCTTTCCCACTGCCACGGTGAGGGTGAATAGCCGTGGGTTATCTATATGGGGCGAGTGTCGTGGGTTTCGGAGACCCTGGAGCGCAGATTGGTGGGACCCACGGATATTCAACTGACCGTGGCAGTGGGAAAGGCACAACCCGGCCCATCTGGCGCCCCCGATGCTCTCGAACTAGCAACTCACAGTCAAACTGAGACCATGGGACTCAAAACGGTGGTTTCGGCCGTCTGGGAAGCCCAGGACCATACGCCGATGCCCAGGCATTCATACAACAGCTGACTAATAACGAACAACTAGCGTATGGATGCCTGGAGACCAGCGTCTTGCTCCTCGGCCTCGAAGACGGCCGAAACCTCGGTTTCGAGTTGGCTCTGGGTTGCTAGTTCGGCAGCATCGGGGGCTCTGAATGATCCTGGTTGAACCTGTCGCAGTGCCACGGTCGGTTGAATAGCCGTGGGTCCCCCCAATGTGCGCTCCAACAAAACACACGACACCCGCCGTGATATGGACCACCCACGACTATTCACTACGACCGTGGCTGTGCGACAGGCACAAATGGGCCCATCCAGCGCCAACGATGCTCCCGAACTAGCCACGCAGAGCCAATTCGAGACAAAGGGTCTCAAAACGGTGGTTTCCGCCGTCCTGGAGTCCCAGGAGTAACACGCCGGTCTCCAGGCATCCATACGCTACCCGTTCGTTATTAGACAGCTGTTGTATGAATGCCTGTGCATCAGCGTATGGTCCTGGGCTTCACAGGTGGCCGAAAACACCGTTTTGTGTCCCATGGTCTCGGTTTGGCTCTGGATTGATAGTTCAAGAGCGTCGGGGGCGCCAGATGGGTCGGGTTGTGCCTTTCCCACTGCCACAGTCGGTTGAATAGCCGTGGGTCCCACCAATCTCTCGACACTCGCCCCATATAGATCACCCACGGCTATTCACCACCACCGTGGCAGTGGGAAAGGCACAACCCGGCCCATCCAGCGCCCCCGATGCTCTCGAACTAGCAACCCAGAGCCAAACCAAGGCCGTGGGGCACAAAACGGTGCCCTGGGAAGCCCAGGACCGTACGCCGATGCCCAGGCACTCATACAACAGCTGACTAATAACGGACAGATAGCGTAAGGATGCCTGGAGGCCGGCGTCTTGCTCCTGGGCCTCGAGGACGGCGGAAACCACAGTTTTGAGACCCTTTGTCTCGAATTGGCTCTGCGTGGCTAGTTCGGGAGCATCGTTGGCGCTGGATGGGCTCATTTGTGCCTGTCGCACTGCCACGGTCGGTTGAATAGCCGTGGGTCCCCCCAATTTGCGCTCCAAAGAAACCCACGA
The DNA here is from genome assembly GCA_020654155.1 of Novius pumilus. Taxonomy (NCBI): domain Eukaryota; kingdom Metazoa; phylum Arthropoda; class Insecta; order Coleoptera; family Coccinellidae; genus Novius; species Novius pumilus. Next base: position 89,560 of record JAIFOV010000542.1, read on the forward strand.
CACCCGCCCGATATGGACCACCCACGGCTATTCACTACGACCGTGGCAGTGCGACAGGCACAACGGGCCCATCCAGCGCCAACGATGATCCCGAACTAGCCACGCAGAGCCAATTCGAGACAAAGAGTCTCAAAACTGTGGTTTCCGCCGTCCTCGAGGCCCAGGAGCAACACGCCGATATCCAGGCATCCATACGCTAGCTGTTCGTTATAAGTCAGCTGTTGTATGAATGCCTGGGCACCGCGTATGGTCCTGGGCTTCCCAGATGACCGCAACCACCGTTTTGTGCCCCATGGTCTCGGTTTGGCTCAGGGTTGCTAGTTCGAGAGCAACGGGAGCTGGATGGGCCTGGTTGTGCCTTTCCCACTGCCACGGTGGGGTGAATAGCCGTGGGTGATCTATATGGGGTGAGTGTCGTGAGTTTCGGAGTCCCTGGGCGCAGATTGTTGTGACCCACGGCTATTCAACCGACCGTGGCAGTGGGAAAGGCACAACCCGGCCCATCTGGCTCTCCGTTGCTCTTGAACTCTCAACCCAGAGCCAAACCGAGACCAGGGGACACAAAACGGTGGTTTCGGCCATCTGTGAAGCCCAGGACCATACGCCGATGACCAGGCATTCATACACCAGATGACTAATACCGAACAGCTAGCGTATGGACGCTTGGATATCGGGGTCTCGCTCCTAGTTCTCGAGGACGGCGGAAACCACAGTTTTGAGAACCTCGGTCTCGAGTTAGCTCTGGTTTGCTAGTTCGACAGAATCGGAGACGCTGAATGGGCCTAGTTGTACCTGTCCCACTGCTACGGTCGTAGTGAATAGCCGTGGGTGGTCCATATCGGTGCGGGTGTCGTGGGTTTTGTTGAAGCGCAGATTGGGGGGACCCACGGCTATTCAACCGCCCGCGGCAGTGCGACAGGCACAACCGGGCCCATCCAGCGCCCCCGATGCTTCCGAACTAGCTATCCAGAGCCAATTCGAGACAAAAAGGATTCAAAAACGTGGTTTCGGCCGTCCATGTTTCACAACCATACAATAAGATACTCCACACATAGCATTTGACAAAAATTTTTCTTATATTTGTAGAAATTGATGAGTCAAAACAATTGTCTTTAATGATTAACACAATTTAATCTCGGTTTATTAATATTCGTACAGTCGGTATAACGTTACAAATGTGACTGACTTCGGTACGTGCTTTCGGGAATATTCTCGAAGACCATGCCTCCTTTCCCTCTATTATGGCGTTCCTCATCGTCATCGCGTTTATAGTCATCGTTAAAATAATAGTTGACGTAATTTTACACGGCCATCCTGCAATTCGTGCGTCCTCGCACAGTGAGATACTGAAACACACTAGTAATTTTTTTTTTTTTTTTTTTTTTTTACACGGCCATCCTGGTCTTAGTGCGACCCGCACAATTTCGATTTTTTTTTTTTTTTTTTTGATAGAACTTACGTAATTTTTTTTTTTTTTTTTAGAACTTACGTTCCAATTTTTTTACAGAACTTACGTTCAATTTTTTTTTACAGAACTTACGTTCAAAATTTTTTTTTAGAACTTACGTTCAATTTTTTTTTTTAGAACTTACGTTCAATTTTTTTTTTTTAGAACTTACGTTCAATTTTTTTTTTTTTCCGAACTTACGTTCAATTTTTTTTACAGAACTTACGTTCAATTTTTTTTTTTACAGAATACGTTCAAAATTTTTTAGAACTTACGTTCAATTTTTTTTTTTAGAACTTACGTTCAATTTTTTTTTTTTTTTCGAACTTACGTTCAATTTTTTTACAGAACTTACGTTCAATTCCTTTTTTTTTAGAACTTAGGTACGTCAATTTTTTTTTTTACAGAACTTACGTTCAATTTTTTTTTAGAACTTACGTTCGAAATTTTTTTTTTTTACATAACTTACGTTAATTTTTTTAGAACTTACGTTCAAAATTTTTTTTTTTTTACATAACTTACGTTAATTTTTTTAGAACTTACGTTCAAATTTTTTTTTTTTTTTTTTTACCTGATGGTCAGCGCTTGAATTCCTCATGTAAAGGTCCTTCGGTTTGCCCCAGATTTCATGTCCAATGTCGTGAAATATTTTCCTTTACACAAAGAGTTTATGTCCTGAATAAGGGGTAATGGATACAGTTCCTTTCTTTCCTGGTAAGCTAAACGTCTTGGACGATATGACACGGGCACATCATTTTTCAATCTAATAGTCATCTTTCCTGTTGTGATATGAGAACACACATTTTTTTCTTATAGAAATAATAAAATTTTTAAACAATTTCGAACTGCGGGTCGAGGTCGTTTTGTTTTATTTCGACTTGAGTTATTACCGTTCGGGATAACACACGCGGCACGTTTTGGTATGATGTAATTCTATCCCGTCGACCGTTTTGTTGTAAACAAGGTCGACCGATAACGTCCCAACCAATAATTAGGTCAACGTCCCGGAAGAACTTCATTCGGTACTACCTAAATCGTTAATTCTAACGACACAGTCGGAAGAACCACTATTAAATCACAAGTACCAATAGTTAATACAGTTTTTCCAACCGGAAACGGCACATAATTTATCCTTCTTTTGATGTCTACGTTTAATGATGGCACAACCGAACATTTCACGACCGAAATGTCCGAATTAACATCGATAATAAATGAGAAACTCGGCGCCCGCTTATGATGAAGTGTTGTCGCTGAGGCACCGTCATTTTATTACAAAGGCCTGCTGCGGTTTACGCTGCTTCTTCCAACATTCGGTATGGAGATGTCCTATTTTTGAACAATAGGTACATGTGAGTACGGTTGAGTTTCCAGAATTATCATCTAATTTTATTTTGATACTGGTTACTCGTAAACTTGAATCGGTTCTCCTGACCTTGAAATCGCTTCACAGGTCTGTCGTCGTTATCGAGGTTTCGTTTATTCACTGTTTTCGTCCAAATTCAGGGTACTTCTGTCTTATGCGGGAATCATGACGACGGGCATCTGCTTCGCTGAGTAATTTTAGTAAATCTCTCACTAGCTGGCTTTTGCACTCTTAAAGATAGGCGAGCTTCAGAGTCATCGAGGGTGTATTCCACCATACTCAGAACCGTGTCCCAGGGTAATTCGTCGAAATTTTATGCCATCGAGCTTCTCTATCCCATAATCGCAAAGTGATCGACAATTGTTACTGCGTAAAGTTACAGCCTTGTAAGCTCTTGCGCCCGGTGTTTCACGATCTGGAAAAGCGATAGTAATGTCCAAACAAAATCGCTCCCACGTTCGATCTCGCGGTCTCCATGCACGGCAAAACGATAAGCTCGGTTCTCCAATGCTTCTGTTGCTTTTGCGATCATTAATCCATCCGGCACGTTTTGTTCAGTTTTTAATTTAGCAGCGTCCTCTAGCCAATCTTTTATAGAGTAGGCACTGTCATCAGGGTCATACTTCGTTCATTTAAATGACGAAGTTACATCCAACACTGAGGCTGCGCATTAAACATTTCTGACGTAGAGGAACTGGGCGTTGGCGGTTGACTATGCACCATGGTTGTCAAATGGACTAATTCAGCTATTTGACGCTGCTGCGATGCCTTAGCATCTTAATGTTTACTAACGTTTCTTGCCATTGTTTTTCTGGAGTTACGTCGTTCATTGCAACGTTGCCGTCTTCTTGAATAACGCACTCGTCTCGGCTGCGTTCAGGTTGATGACCTTCCTGATCCATAATAACAAGTAGTCAGATTTAGCGGCACTTATTGTCACAACACGGGTGAATCCCACTTCTGATGTAGAAATTGATGAGTCAAAACAATTGTCTTTAATGATTAACACAATTTAATCTCGGTTTATTAATATTCGTACAGTCGGTATAACGTTACAAATGTGACTGACTTCGGTACGTTCGGGAATATTCTCGAAGATCATGCCTTTTCCTCTATTATGGCGTTCCTCATCGTCATCGCGTTTATAGTCATCAAAATAATAGTTGACGTAATTCTTACATATTTATATTTAGTTTTTTGTTTGTAAATAACTGTCGTTTTTGCGTAAATGCTCTTTGCCATAGCTATTCTTTGTCTGATTTCTATTGAACATTTACCATCGCTTGTAATCGTACTTCCTAGGTACTTAAATTGTTGGACTTGTTCTATTAGGTTATTATTTACTTCCAACTTCACTACGGGAATTTCTTTTGCTTTAATCACAACCATTGTTTTTGTTTTATTTGCATTTACTTTCATTTGATATTCCAATATTTTTGTCAGGGTGATTAAGGATTTTTGCATGTCTCTTTTCTGATTCAGATACTAAAGCAATATCATCTGCAAATCTTATGCAGTGGATCTTTTCTCCATTTATGTTTATACCATTAGAGTTTCTTTTATACTTGTCTATGATTTCTTCTACGAATAAATTGAACAAATAGGAGATAAGGAACATCCTTGTCTTACCTCTTCTTATTTCTGCTGTAATACTGTGTTCTCCCACCTCTATTAAGGCCTCCTGTTCTTTGTATAGTAACATTATTATTCGTCTATCCTCGAATCTATTCGTGCTTTATTCATAGAGTTCATCGATAGTGCCCAATTGACAGTGTCAGAGGCTTTCTAAGTCAATAATCCAGAGCCAAACTGAGACCATGGGACACAAACGGTGTTTTCGGCCACCTGTAAAGCCCAGGACAATACGCTGATGCACAGGCATTCATACAACAGCTGTCTAATAACGAACGGGTAGCGTATGGATGCCTGGAGACCGGCGTGTTACTCCTGGGACTCGAGGACGGCGGAAACCACCATTTTGAGACCCTTTGTCTCGAACTGGCTCTGCGTGGCTAGTTCGGGAGCATCGTTGGCGCTGGATGGGCCCGTTTGTGCCTGTCGCACAGCTACGGTCGTAGTGAATAGCCGGGTGGTCCATATCGGGGCGGGTGTCGTGTGTTTTGTTGAGCGCAGATTGGGAAACACGGTTATTCAACCGACCGTGGTAGGCGCGACATAACGAATGGGCCCATCCAGCGCCAACGATGCTCCGAACTACACGCAGAGCCAAATCGAGACACAGGGTCTCAAAACTGTGGCCTCGTCCTCGAGGCCCGTGTGTCTAGCGAGACGCCGATATCCGGGCGCCCGCTACAGCTGTTCGGTATTAGTCAGCTGGCGTATGAATGCCTGGGCATCGGCGTATGGTACTTTGGCTTCTCAGACGGCCGAAACCGCCGCTTCAGCCCAATGGTAGCGGTTTGACTTGGGTTGCTAGGTTCGGGAGCACTGCGGGCGCCGGATGGCCGGGTTGTGCCATCCCACTGCACGGTCGGTTGAACAGCCGTGGGTCCACCAACCTGCCTCAGGACTGAGCGAAACCCGACGACACTCGCCCCATATAGGTCACCCATGGCTACTTTCACCACCGTGGCAGGGGAAAGGCACAACCAGGCCCATCCAGCGCCCCCGGTGCTCTCGAACCAGCAACCCCAGAGCCAAAACCGAGACCATGTGGTATAAAACGGTGGTTGTCGGCCATCTGGGAAGCCCAGGAGATCTGATGCCCAGTCATTCATACAACAGCTGACTAATAACGAACAGCTAGCGCATGGATGCCCTGAGACCGGCGTCTTGCTCCTGGGCCTCGAGGACGGCGGAAACTACAGTTTTGAGACTCCTTGGCTCTGCGTGGCTAGTTCGGAAGCATCGCTTGAGCTGGATGGGCTCGGTTGTGCCTGTCGCACTGCCACGGTCGTAGTGAATAGCCGTGGGTGGTCCATATCGGGGCGGGCAACGTGGGTTTTGTTGGAGCGCAGATTGGGGGACTGACCGCATGCATAAAGTGACAGGCACAAACGGCCCATTCCAGCGCCAACGAGGCTCCCCGAACCAGCCATACGCAGGGCCAATTCGAGACTCAGGGCTCAAAACTGTGGTTTCCGCCGTTCTCGAGGCCTAGGAGCAAGACGCCGGTCTCCAGGCATCCATACGCTATCTGTTCGTTATTATTCAGCTGTTATATGATTGCCTGGGCACGGCGTTGTGCAAAGAAAGTGTAGTTTGTTGCAACTTCACTTTTTGTCTACAGCTGAATTGGAACTTGTGCCCAATTCGTTGATAACTTGAAACTTGTGTTCAATTTGTTGCCGAATCAAAACTTGTGTTTGGGTACGGGTGGTACGTAGTGGCAACGGTAAAATGGATCGAACTTGTGGAGTTGAGTGACTGATTTATTTTTACTAACTATTACTTATATACTACATATTAACGCAAACTATTCTACAAAGTGGGGTCCGCGGCAGGATGTCGTCATATGGCGTGACCGGCCAATGTACGACCGGAAAATGCTGACTTTCGGTGCAAGGAATTCGGCTTTTCCGGTGGTCTGATCGAACTGACGACGAACTTTCCACTTTGAATTTGACCTCTGTTCACGTTGTGTGAATATATTGGGGAAGCCCTTGATGAGTTCATTTCCCACGACGAAGGGTTGGTGAAGCGATAGGCTCCAAGACGAATTCATCAGAGGTTGCTAATTGTTCTTCTCGATGATTGCGATGTAGCGTATTGGAATTCCGAATTTTGCAGCGTAGGTACAACACAATCGCGACGAAAACTAACGAAGCAACCACAGCACCAATGATCGAGACGGTCGGAATATTAATATCTAACCATAACGTAGTTGAAACTTGATCGTCTATTTCCTGGCGTCCTCGACTAGGTGACGGAACAATTTATCTTCAGTTGACCCAGGTTCGTGCAAATTCCGCTGATTGTACTTCAGGCGCCTTCATTATGTTATTCGAAAGTAGATTAGGATGACTTTGTTTGAAATAAGTGCTGAGACTGTGATTTCATCATCCGTGCGGGAGAGCAGAGTAGTTCCTCTAGTTTGTATCGAACAGAAAGGTGAAATGTGTATTATTCCGAACCATTTAATGTCACTTCCTCCTCTGGCCGTTGCAAATAATCGCCGCTCTGATTGGATTGTTGACAATAAAAAGCCACGTATTCTTTTTCTGCAGTTTAATCCATCGCATGGAGTGTATTGTGAGTCGTAAGAGTTGGCAGTTCGGTGCATCTGTTCTGTTGAACAAATGATCGATGATACAGTTTGTGCCGAATCTATATCTCGTATAACCAACGGAGATATCGCATATTCTTGAGGACCAATGACGCTAGCTTGTTTGAATTGAATGTCATTGAGCTCGAAATATTTTTGTTCGTTGTAGTGAACTGCCAAAAATGAAGGCTCTGGTCGAATAATGGAAAACGTTGCGTTCGCTTCTTTCCTGGGGATCGGCGTTGTTTTGATCAGTTGATATTTGGAATTTCCAACAATGAATAGATATGCAAATACTTCGATTCCGGAAGTTCCGTGCTGCACAACAATTCTCCGGCATGGACGACTTAGTATTTTAAGAGAGGCTGGAAGCTTCGAGGTGACATTCTTGATGATGACCTTCACCTTGTTTGGTAATATGAAGTCATACAGATGGCCTTCATTATGATACGCCCGGCTTAGCGTAGAATATTTGTTTGAAATTTCTTCCAGATAATTGGTTGCAAGTTGAAAATTTATTAACAGCTGGACATTGATGCGGTTTAAGTCAGTTGTTTTGAACCATCCCTTATTTTCTTCTAATAATTTCAAGCCTTGGTTGAATTTCAAGCGAAAGTTTTCTAATTTTTGGCTGATCCGTTTCTCAGAGGATTCAACCGCTGCGGTGGTGGATACCAGTAATTTGGATTGATGCTTGGTGATGTCAATTAGATGCTGTTGATTCTGATGAAGCGCGTCTATATCATGATACACCTCATCGTTTACTCCAAATACTGACGTCATGAACTTCCTAACAGTCCCCTTTTCCTTCGCTGGTGTTGCGTACAGTTTATGGTTTCCATATGCAATGCAATTTCTGCGGCCTGTTGTTGAAGATGATGAACGAATTCTGTACAATGAATGCCACCTATTTGCTGCTTCCTTCTTGGCACAGTGCTTCAAATTGAGTGATTGTTTGATTCACATTTTTCTGGTCTTCGATCATTTTGTGTTTGGGAAAATTCAAGTCGATTCTTAATGTACCGGTGTCTATGTGAATCATTCCTAAGTGCTCAATGTAAATTCCTGCTTCTAATTGAATCATGGTATAGTTTGCAGTTGAAGGTTGAATTCCTGTGCACAATACGAGGCAACATAGCAGTAGTGATGTTAAATTGGAAGAGACGGACGATTTTGGCCGGTTTTCTTTCTTGATTGATTCTGGCGGCTGATGAATCGGAAGCTTGCATATCTTTGAGATAGATCTCTTGATTTCTTTGTGGTCTGCCGTTTTCGCCGTTATTACTCGCACGAGGCCGTCCTGTCCAGGATGCGTATCTGTAATTTTTGCCAAGGGCCAGTTATTGGGATTAATGTTGTCTTGCTTGATGATCACGATATCGCCAATCTCCAGATTTTCCTCCTGATCGTGCCATTTGTGACGATGCTGAAGTCTTGACAGATATTCCGAAGTCCATTGTTTCCAAAAGTCCTTTTTCATTTTTTGTATTGACCCCCATCTTTTGCTGAGAGACATTTTTTCTGATTCAACATCCGGAATGTCGGGAGGAGCGTTTATAGGTCTTCCAATTAAAAAGTGGCCAGGAGTGAGAACGGCTGTATCTTGAAGAGCGTCGCAAATTTGTGTCAATGGGCGAGAATTGAGGCAGGCTTCTATTTGGCACAGGAGAGTGCTCATTTCCTCAAACGTCAATGTGGTTTCTCCGATTACTCTTTTCAAGTGATGTTTGACGGATTTCACCCCGGCTTCCCATAGGCCTCCAAAATTGGGACTGAATGGAGGTATCCAGTGCCAATTGATTAAGTATTCCGATGCAACCGCATCCTCAAAAGATTTTTCTGGGATGACTTGTCGGAGATATCGATCGAGGGTGTTTTTGGCACCGACAAAATTGGTTCCATTGTCGCTATAGATGTCCGTTACTCTCCCTCTTCTTGACATGAATCGTCGTAGAGCTGCCATGAATGCATCGGTGGTGAGATCACTGACGGCTTCTAGATGAATCGCTTTAGTGGATAAGCAGACAAAAATAGCGATGTAACTTTTGTAGGATTTAGCGCCTCTGCCTTTCGAGAATCGCAATTTAATCGGACCGGCGTAGTCGACCCCGCTGTGAGTGAAGGGAGGTGACGGGTTAACTCTTGCAGCCGGAAGGGTACCCATCTGCTGCTTTACTATTTGTGAACAATTTCTGATGCATTTCACACAATTGCGAATGACTTTCTTTATCTTGTTTTTTGCTTGAGGTATCCAGTATTGCTGTCTCAAGTAGGTCAATGTTTGATTATTTCCCCCATGTAATGTTTGCAAGTGGGCATATTTAATGATGATATCGGTCAGGTGATGCTTATTTGGAAGAATTATGGGGTGCTTTTCGTTATATGCCGCAATAGAGTTGTGCAGTCTACCGCCTATTCTGATGAGACCCTCGTTGTCCATGAAGGGTGTGAAACTTTTGATGGAACTTTTCTGTTTGATGTTCTGTTTTGATTTGAGGCATAGCCATTCCTCGGGAAATGTTGTTTTTTGAACGTACTGTAGCACAGCTGTACGAGCCTCATGAAGATCTGCTGCCGAAAGATTTTTGGATACCGTTATTCGACAGCATTTTTTGATGAATTTTTGACAGTAAGCCATGACACGAATAGTTTTGTTCCAGCTCGAAAATTTGTGTGTTAGGATAAATTCTTCTTCTATGGAGGATGCCAATATTATGACGCTTGATTTGTCGTCACTTTCTCCCTCGACCTTACGTAATGGTTTGTACGACTTTATTATTTCCTTGATATCTCCAGTTAACCATTTTGGCCCTTGCCACCATAGGTCATTGTTTAAGAGCTGACTAGGATTGACTCTCGTGAGATTAGGTCGGCTGGATTTTCTTGAGTCTTGACATGATGCCAACAATCGGTACCAATTAGTTGATTGATTTCATCCACCCTACTGCTGACGAAGGCACAGCGTTTTTGTTGTTTTCCTTTCAGCCACGCTAGAACTATTGTTGAATCTGACCAGGCGTAAAGTGTGAAGTTACACGAAGTCAGGACCGCAACTGCTCTTTTTGTCATCCTTGCCAGCAAAACCGCGGCGCACAATTCTAGTCTGGGCGTTGTTTTTTTGTTTTTGAGTGGGGTGACCTTGGATTTTGATTGCAAGAGAGTTATGTTTGCAATCCCCCTTGCGTTTAGAACCTTGACGTAAATGACTGCGCCGTAAGCTTTGTCGGAAGCGTCGCAAAAGGCATGAAGTTCCATTCGGCGATTGGATTTGTAATTAATCCAACGAGGAATTTTGATGTTTTTTAAAGCATGAAGTTCCATTTTTAGCGAGTTCCAGGCGGATGCTAGTTGATATGGTAGAGGTTCGTCCCAACCGTAGTTCCTTTCCATATATCTTGCATGAGGATTTTTGCTTTTATTGTAATGGGAGATAAAAATCAAGAGGGTCGAAAATTGAAGCAATCTCCGATAACATAATTCTCTTGGTTTTGGGCGTCTCCAGGATAATTTAATTTTAAATTGGAAATCATCGGTACCGGGCAGCCACGTAATACCCAAAATCTTCGTCGTTTCTTGATAATTTTCGCCGAAAGTGTGAAGATATTCATTCGTCGAGGTATCGATTTCATTGCTCTTCCATTTTCTGAGATTGAAACCCCCTTTGCGCATTAATTTTTCCATTTCCGACCGGACGTTCCACGCTTCTTCTTGTGATGGGACGCTTATTAGGAAATCATCGACGTAGAAGTTTTCCTTTACATAAGTTTTAGCGTTAGGAATTCGAATTCTTCGTCCTGGGCTAATTGAAGTAGAGTTCTTATAGCTAGGTATGAGGCCGGGGCAGTTCCATAGGTAACAGTGGACAGCTGATATTCTAGAATGGGGTCGTCCTCAGAGAATCTCCATAGTATCGTGTGATACGGCTGGTCGACTTTGGATAGTTTCACTTGACGGTACATTTTTTCTATGTCGGCAGTCATGGCTATTCGGTGGATTCTCCATCTCAGAAGTATATCTTGTAAGTCTTGTTGAACTTTCGGACCCGTGTGCAACACGTCGTTTAACGAAAGTCCGGTACTGGTGGATGACGATGCGTTAAAAACGACTCGTATTGGTTTGTCTTCTCGGATGACTGCTTGATGTGGAATGTAATATTTTCTCGTGTCTGCATTTTTCCATAATTGTGTCACCGGTACCATATGTTTTAATTGCAAGTATTCTTTCATGAATCCTTTATATTCCAACCCTAATTTGCTGTCGGTGCGAAATTTTTTTTCGAGTTGAAATAATCGAGCGATTGCTTTTTTACGGGATAGCCCAAGGTCGGACGCATTTTCTTTGAAGGGGAGGCGAACGGTGTAAGTTCCATCCAAATTTCTCCGAGTTGTTTCCGTGTAAAATTTTTCGCAGTGGTTGTCTTCTGTACTCAACACGTGAGGAGATTCCACTTCTTCAATTTCCCAAAATTTAGTGAGCAAATGGTCGTCTTGAATGTCAACTACCATGCTGATTATTGTATGTTGTTTGGGAGATAAGTTGTCCGCGATGCCTGATATAATCCAACCCAGTTCAGTGCGTTGGGCAATTGTTCCGTCAGGTCTCTTCTGCACACCGTCGAGAATAATGTCCGTGAAAAGGTCAATGCCAATTAACACGTCTATTTTACCCGGCAGACGATATGTTGGGTCAGCTAAAGTAAGTTCACCGTCGATCGAATTTGCACTGTTTAGCTGTGTACGGGGCATTGACGTCGTTAACCTTGGTAATATCAGAAGTTCAGCTGTTAGTTCAAATTGGCTTTGAAATCTGGGTCGCATCGTCGTGAATATTTTATTCTTGGACACACTTATTTCGTTTTTTCCTAATCCAGCTATTTGGGTGCGATGCTTGAATTTAGGTTGTCCAAGCAAATGTGCAGCATTTTCCGTAATAAATGATGCTTGGGATCCTGGATCTATTAGGGCGCGCATTGTTTCGTGTGTCCCCATGCCAGATTCTAGTTTCACAAGCGCTGTTGCTAACAGTGGTAGGTGCGGTGTTTCTGGTGGAATTGGCGTCCTGCCCAGGTGGTTAGCGACGCTATTTTCTTGTGGAACGATTTGGGTGTTAGCGCTGTTGTTTTTTAATGTTGTTTCCCGATGAAGTAACGTATGATGCGGTTTGTTACATTTTCGGCACTTGAATATGCTGTGGCAAGCTTCTTCTTTTTTGTGTGTCAGACAGTTGGTGCATTGCCCAAGCTTGTTGACGGTCTTTTGGCGGTCATCGACCGACATGGCGAGGAATTTACCGCATTTATGTAGCGCATGATCATTTTTGCATATTGCACATCTACTAGTTCTGACGTGATGAGTTTTAATCGTCCAAGATTGTTTATTGAACGTGGTGAATTCAGCCTTTTTGGGGTAGGTTTTGCTGTTTCAAGGATTGGAACCTCTTTTCCAAAAATGCCAGTACATTTTCCAGCGTTTGTATATCCTTGGGACGTTCCAAAGATAATTCGTATACTTTTCTCGACTCGGCGTCCATTTTTGGTAATGATGTGCGCCACCATGGGACCCCATTGATCGGTAGCGATTCCCTGTTGCCGATCGCCTGGATTGTTTCTACTGTTGTGTCGTGGAGTTTCTTTAAAGCGGCTCCTGATTCGAAATTGAAGATGGAAGATACAACAAATTGTCCATATGTTTGGCGAATTGTAGCCGTTTGTTATCATACCGATTTTGAATGATTTCCCAGGCGGTCGTGTAATTAGTGTCGCACGTTAGGAGATGCTGTATTAATTTGCTGGCTTCGCCCGTCAGATGGGTTTTGAGGTATTGCATTTTTTCTGCGTTTCCTATCGACTGATTTTGATGAATAATTCTTGCGAATATATCCCTGAATGTCGGCCAGTTTTGGTAATCTCCTTCGAATTTTGGCATTTGTAACCTGGGCAATGTAGCAGCGGTTTGCTGAGGTTTCTCCGCAGGGATGGAAGTAAGAGTTTGGACCATTTGTTGATAATTCTGTTGTTGATCGTAGAATGCGTCTGATTCTTGATAAGATTGTGAATATTCATCCTCGTTGGCGAGAATTTCGTCGTGTCGATTGTTGATGTCATCCCATTTCCTGGTTAAGGCTTGCAGTTGGAAATCCCAATAACTCTTGTTTTTATTAATTTTAATTATTTCGTTGATGGATTGTACTTCTTTGAAAAGATTCCAATTTAACCAGCTGGGTTTTGATTCGTGGCGGAAATGATTGTTCGATACCGGCAGCGTGTATTTGAACTTCATCGGCGTCGAGATCGTCTCCATCACCGGTGAGTTGGGCCATTCCATCTTTGATGTAGTTGCTGGCTTTTTCATATACGTCCTTCACTTGTTTGTAGAAGTCGTTGGTAACGTATTTGTGATCCGCAGGAATTAGAGGCAACAGGGTGGCGTGGACAGCTTCAAATGATTCCCAGTGCTGAGCGAGAGCTACCTGACGAGTTTGATAGTAGGAAATTGTTTTCCTGGACCCGGAATCCTTCTTCATGTTCGACAGGATCTGCCTGATGGCTTCTCCAGTGCTGGTTTGTTGGTTGCATTGATCTTGGATGTTTGATGCCATTGTATTTGTAACAATATACTTGGAGAATTCGGTGTTAGATTTTCTGAGCGGTTCGTTCAATATGTAGAAGACTGAAGGGCTCTAGACACTCAGGGTTCCACAGGTTGCTGGTTCAATGTTTGTAAGCTCGAAGGACCATGTGCAAAGAAAGTGTAGTTTGTTGCAACTTCACTTTTTTGTCTACAGCTGAATTGGAACTTGTGCCCAATTCGTTGATAACTTGAAACTTGTGTTCAATTTGTTGCCGAATCAAAACTTGTGTTTGGGTACGGGTGGTACGTAGTGGCAACGGTAAAATGGATCGAACTTGTGGAGTTGAGTGACTGATTTATTTTTACTAACTATTACTTATATACTACATATTAACGCAAACTATTCTACAAAGTGGGGTCCGCGGCAGGATGTCGTCATATGGCGTGACCGGCCAATGTACGACCGGAAAATGCTGACTTTCGGTGCAAGGAATTCGGCTTTTCCGGTGGTCTGATCGAACTGGACGACGAACTTTCCACTTTGAATTTGACCTCTGTTCACGTTGTGAACATATGGGTATTGCTTCGACAAATTTTGATAATTCACACTGAATGGTAAGAATATATCTATTATTTTCTGTATCTGGTTCTAAAGGTCCTACTAAGTCCAAAAAAATTTTCTCAAAAGCAGACGATGCGGTTGTAGTGATTGCCATTGGGTGTTTAGCTATGTTAAAATGCTTCTGACGTTGACAATCGTCACATTTTTTAACAAACTTTTCTACATCGTCCCTTAATCCTGACCAAAAGTAATATTTCTTTATATTATTGAACATTCTATTCATGCCTGCATGTCCTCCTGTAGCTAAAATATGGAAATCATTCAAAATTAATTGTCTCAATTCGAGTTCGTTAATTTCCTTCTTGTCTCTTATTATCGTTATTTGTATACCACGGGTTTTAAATTCCGTTAAATTAACTTTCACGTCATCTATTAGTTGCCTATTTTTTTCATTTTTCAATATAAAAATATTGTGTATCTCATACTGTTTGCAAACAGTCCATAAATCTCCCAACGATGCTGCGAAGGCGAACGCTGGTTGAGCCTTTATGTGTATTATTTTTTCATTTATGCAATATATAATATTATTTGCAACTATTTCACCTAGGTTTTTCTTTCTCTTCATTGAGATGAAATTATTTTTTGAAATTACGCGTAATTCAATGCTGTCTTTTTTAGGTTTCAGAAGTTCAATCATATCGGGGTGATCAGTCCCATTTTGCAATGATTGTTCTTCAGTCTTGCAGATTTCCTGCTTCATTTTCTTCGTTTGTGCTCTAGTGAGAACGAATGACTTGTTCTCCGTGTCCGTACTAAGTGAATTCAGTTCTTCACTGGTGATAACAATACGTGTGAGGGCATCAGCTGCCACATTATCTCTACCCTTTATGTAATAAACCGAAAAGTCATATTCTGACAACTGTAACCTAAATTTAGTGAGCCTACTGGATGGCTCAGTCATGCTGAATAGATAAACTAACGGTCTATGGTCCGTATATATTGAAAAATGCCGTCCATACAAGTAAGGACGAAACTTTTTTACAGCCCAGACTATGGCTAAGAGTTCTTTTTCTATTGTCGGGTAATTTTTTTCTGCCTTATTAAGTGCCCTGCTTGCATATGCTACGGGCTGGTCGTCACTGTTCGCCAGAACAGCCCCTAAAGCTACTCCTGAGGCGTCCGTTCTTAAAATAAAATCATTTTCAAAATTTGGAAACTGCAAAACAGGTGCTTCTTTGAGACATTTTTTTAGTTTCTCAAAAGCAATTTGACATTCATCGTTCCACTTAAATTCTACATTTTTCTTTGATAACCTGTTCAAAGGTTCTGCTATTTGAGCAAAATTTTCAATGAATCGTCTGTAGAAATTTGCAAAAGCTACGAATCGTTTGACCTCCTGTGAGTTAGTAGGAATTGGATATTTTTCTAAAGAATGTGTTTTTTCAGGATCGGGGGAAACACCCCTTTCACTTATTGAGTGCCCTAAATATAATATATCTTTTCTCAAGAAAACACACTTGTCCAGGCGTCCATACGCTAGCTGTTCGTTATTAGTCAGCTGGTGTATGAATGACTGGGCATCGGCGTATGATTCTGGGCTTCTCAGACGGCCGAAACCACCGTCTTGAGCCCCATGGTCTCGGTTTGGCTCCGGGTTGCTAAATCGGGAGCATCGGGGGCACCCGATGGGCCCAGTTGTGCCCCATGGTCTCGGTTTGGCTCTGGGTTGCTAGTTCGAGAGCACCGGGGGCGCTGGATGGGCCTAGTTGTGCCTTTCCCACTGCCACGGTGGTGGTGAATAGCCGCGGGTCCCCCCAATCTGAGCTCCAACGAAACCCACGACACCCGCCTCGATATGGACCACCCACGGCTATTCACTACTACCGTGGCAGTGCGACAGGCACAACAGGGCCCATCTAGCGACAACGATGCTCCCGAACTAGCCACGCAGAGCCAATTCGAGACAAAGGGTCTCAAAACTGTGGTTTCCGCCGTGCTCGAGCCCCAGGAGCACGCCGATATCCAGGCGTCCATACGCTAGCTGTTCGTTATTAGTCAGCTGTTGTATGAATGCCTGGGCATCGGCGTATGGTCCTGGGCTTCTCAGATGGCCGAAACCACCGTTTTCAGCCCCATGGTCTCGGTTTGGCTTTGGGTTGCTAGTTCGAGAGCATCGGGGGTGCCAGATGGGCCAGGTTGTGCCTTTCCCACTGCCACGGTGGGGGTGAATAGCCGTGGGTGATTCATATGGGGGCGAGTGTCGTGGGTTTCGGAGTCCCTGGAGCGCAGATTGGTGGGACAAACTGCTATTCAACCGACGGTGGCAGCGGAAAAGGCACAACCCGGCCCATCTGGTACCCCCAATGCTCTCGAACTAGCAACCCAGAGCCAAACCGAGACCATGGGGCACAAAACGGTGGTTTCAGCCATCTGGGAAGCCCAGGACCATACGCCGATGCCCAGGCACTCATACAACAGCTGACTAATAACGAACAGCTATGGTTCCCTCGAGGCCTCGAGGACGGCCGAAACCACAGTTTTGAGACCCTTTGTCTCGAATTGGCTCTGCGTGGCCAGTTCGGGAGCATCGTTGGTGCTGGATGGGCCCGGTTGTGCCTGTCGCACTGCCACGATCGTAGTGAATAGCCGTGGGTGGTCCATATCGGGGCGGGTGTCGTGGGTTTCGTTGGAGCGCAGATTGGGGGGACCCACGGCTATTCAACCGACCGTGGCAATGCGACAGGTACAACCGGGCCCACCCAGCGCCAACGATGCTCCCGAACTAGCCACGCAGAGCCAATTCGAGACAAAGGGTCTCAAAACTGTGGTTTCCGCCGTCCTCCAGGCCCAAGAGAGACACGCCGATATCCAGGCATCCATACGCTAGCTGTTCGTTATTAGTCAGCTGTTATATGATTGCCTGGGCATCGACGTATGCTCCTTGGCTTCTCAGATGGCCGAAACCACCGTTTTGAGCCCCATGATTTCGGTTTGGCTTTGGGTTGCTAGTTCGAGAGCACCGGGGGCGCCGGACGGGCCGGGTCGTGCCTTTCCCACTGCCACGGTCGGTTGAATAGCCGCGGCTCCCACCAACCTGCGCTCCAGGGACACCGAAACCCACGACACTCGCCGCATATAGATCAACCACGGCTATTCAACTGTCAAACTGACAGTTTGTTTGAATCAATTATTTTCTCGCTCCAAATGATTTTTTTGTCTTATATGTAAATCTTATGCAGAAGGCAACGGGAAACCACTGCATTAATCTTCCCAAACAATAACCAATGAAGGACAACCATAAGAATAGGAAACAAGATGATGGGATTCGGAACCCGGAGTCCGGCAGTGGGAGACAGAGCATGGCTTCCCAGGTCGTCAGCCAGCGAAATACATGCCAAAACAACATAAAAGAAAACATTAGAAATAAAAACGAAAGCAAAACTAGTCCAACTAAAATTGGAACGTGGAACGTAAGAACACTGTTAAGACCGGGAAGATTTGAAGAACTTAAACAACAAATGAAACTAAATCAGCTTGATATTTTAGGAATATGCGAAACTAGATGGGGTGATGAGGGAGATTTCTGGAGCGATGACTTTCGAATGATTTATAGCGGAGATAAACAAGGAAGAAACGGAGTTGGAATACTATTAAACAAAAAATGGGGACTGCAAGTAGAAAATACCTATCATATGAATGACAGAATATTACTAATAAAATTGAAAACAACTACAGTGAACATGATAGTCATCCAAGTATATTTTCCAACCTCGAATAGTGAAGACGACGAAATTGAACAAATGTACGACTCTCTAGATGAATTGCTAGAAGTAACTCGAGATAACGATAATGTGATTATTATGGGCGATTTCAATGCAGTAGTAGGGGAAGGACAAGATAATCAAATAATAGGCAAACATGGTTTGGGAACAAGAAACACCAGAGGAGAAAGATTGGTCAATTTTTGTAAGCAGAACAATTTTGTAGTTACCAATACAATGTTTGAAGTACCAAAAAGAAGACGTTATACATGGGTAGCACCAGGGGATACTAATCGTTACCAAATTGATTATATATTAGCAAAGAGCCGTTTCAAGAAACAAATAATGACAAGCCACAGTTATCCAGGTGCTGAAATAGATAGCGATCATAATCTAGTAACGATGTAGTACAAAATAACGACCAAGAAAATTACAAAGCGACCCAAACCTAACATATGGGACGTAGAAAAACTCAAAAACGAAGAAACCAAACGAGAGTTCCAAAACAAAGTTTATGACAGACTGATAGCTGCTGGTATTGACCCTCCATGGAATGAAGTGGTGCACAATATTCGACAAGCTGCTGTGGAATCAATTGGATTTAGGAAACTGATTCCAAGGAAACCATGGGTAACGAATGAGATAATGGACTTAATAAAATATCGCAATAAATTAAAGAGGACTGATGATGTTAGGTATAGAATAATAAAGAACCGTATTACCCAAAAATGCAGAATTGAAAAGGAAAAATGGATGGATTCAACATGCGAAAATATCAAAAAGAATATGTTGGCAAATAGAATGGACAAAGCATATGGAATGATTAAAAGATTGTCAAGACTACCGAAGCCAAGAAGCAAAATTGTTAAAGACAGGAATGGACAACTAATTCTAGATGAAGGTGAAATAGCGGCGCGATGGAAGGAGTACATAGAAGATCTGTATAAAGGATTGACAGGAGGAGACATGAATATTGAAAATATAACCGAGTTAAACAAAGGAGATATAGGGCCAATTATAACAAAAAGCGAATTTGTTAAGGCTCTAAAGGAATTAAAACAAAGTAAAGCGACAGGAGTAGATAACATTCCGGCAGAATTATCAAAAAATGTTGGACAAGATACAGAACATAAACTATTTGAAATGATTGAGAAAATGTATAGGGATGGAAACATTCCTAAAGACTTTACCAAAAGCAAAATGGTACTAATCCCTAAAAAAGGAAATTCCACAAAATGCAAGAATTACAGAACGATAAATTTATTAACACACGCATCAAAGATACTTCTTATCATTATCAAAAATAGGATACAAAAGAAAATCGAAAAGGAGCTCGATGAAGATCAATTCGGGTTTAGACAGGGAATTGGTACAAGAGAAGCAATTTTAGCTTTAAGGGTACTTACGGAAAGAAGGCTAAATGTAAACAGAAATACATTTATAACCTTTATTGACTTAGAGAAAGCCTTTGACACTGTCAATTGGACACTATTGATGAACTCTATGAATAAAGCACGAATAGATTGGAGGGATAGACGAATAATAATGTTACTATACAAAGAACAGGAGGCCTTAACAGTATCACAGCAGAAATAAGAAGAGGGGTAAGACAAGGATGTTCCTTATCTCCCTATTTGTTCAATTTATTTGTAGAATAAATCATAGACAGGTATAAAAGAAACTCTAATGATATAAACATAAATGGAGAAAAGATCCACTGCATAAGATTTGCAGATGATATTGCTTTAGTATCTGAATCAGAAAAAGACATGCAAAAATCCTTAATCACCCTGACAAAAATATTACAGGAATATCAAATGAAAGTAAATGCAAATAATAGAACAAGTCCAACAATTTAAGTACCTAGGAAGTACGATTACAAGCGATGGTAAATGTTCAATAGAAATCAGACAAAGAATAGCTATGGCAAAGAGAGCATTTACGCAAAAACGACAGTTATTTACAAACAAAAAACTAAATATGAATATGAGAAAAAATTTTGTCAAATACTATGTGTGGAGTATCTTATTGTATGGTTGTGAAACATGGACCATCAACGAACAAGACAAAAAGAAGTTGGAAGCCATGGAAATGTGATATGGAGAAGACTGTTGAAAATCAGTTGGACAGAAAGGAAAAGTAACGTAGATGTATTAAACCAAGTAGGAGAAAAAAGAATTATATTAAACACAATAAAAGAAAGAAGCGGAAAAATGTTTGGTCACCTACTTAGGCATAATTTGTTTATGACAAATATATTTGAAGGACGAATAAATGGTTACAAAGGAAGAGGCAGACCGAGGAAGGCATATATAGAAGAAATGATTAAACAAGCTGACTGTAACCGATATATAGACATGAAAAGACTGGCTTTTAACAGAGAAGAATGGCGAACCAGATTTGCAACGACAAGGCAAGGTCTTTAGTAGAAGAAGAAGAAGAAGACGGCTATTCACCCCTACCGTGGCAGTGAAAAGGCACAACCAGGCCCATCCAGCGCCCCTGATGCTGTCGAAGTAGCAACCCAGAGTCAAACCGAGACCGTGGGGCACAAGACGGTGGTTTCGGCCGTCTGAGAAGCCTAGAACCATACGCCGATGCACATGCTTTCATACACCAGCTGACTAATAACGAACAGCTAGCGTATGGAAGCCTGGATATCGGCGTGTTGCTCCTGGGCCTCGAGGACGGCGGAAACCACCGTTTTGAGACTCTTTTTCTCGAATTGGCTCTGCGTGGCTAGTTCGGGAGCATCGTTGGCGCTGGATGGGCCCGTTTGTGCCTGTCGCACTGCCACGGTCGGTTGAATAGCCGTGGGTCCCCCTAATCTGCGCTCCAACAAAACCCACGACACCCGCCCCGATATGGACCACCCACGGCTATTCACTACGACCGTGGCAGTGCGACAGGCACAACCGGGCCCATCCAGCGCAACGATGCTCCCGAAATAGTCACGCAGAGCTAATTCCAGACAAAGGGACTCAAAACTGTGGTTTCCGCCGTCCTCGAGGCCCAGGAGCAACGCGCCGATATCCAGGCGTCCATACGCTAGCTGTTCGTTATTAGTCAGCCGGCGTATGAATGCCTGGGCATCGGCGTATGGTACTGGGCTTCTCAGAAGGCCGAAACCACGTTTTTGAATCCTTTTGTCTCGAATTGGCTCTGGATAGCTAGTTCGGGAGCATCGGGGGCGCTGGATGGGTCCGGTTGTGCCTGTCGCACTGCTACGGTCGGTTGAATAGCCGTGGGTCCCACCAGTCTGCGCTCCAACGAAAGCCACGACACCTTCCCCGATATGGACCACCCACGTCTACTAACTACGACCGTAGCAGTGGGACCGGTACAACCAGGCCCATTCAGCGCCCCCGATGCTGTCGAACTAGTAAACCAAAGCCAAACCAAGACCGTGGGGCTCAAAACGGTGGTTTCGGCCGTCTGAGAAGCCCAGGACCATACACCGATGCCCAGGCATTCATACACCAGCAGACTTATAACGAACAACTAGCGTATCGATGCTTGAATATCGGCGTCTTGCCCCTGGGCATGGAGGACGGCCGAAACCACAGTTTTGAGACCCTCGGTCACGAGTTGGATCTGGGTTGCTAGTTCGGCAGCATCGGGGGCGATGATATGCCCCGGTTGTGCCTGTCGCACTGCCACGGTCGTAATGAATAGCCGTGGGTGGTCCATATCGGGGCGGGTGTCGTGGGTTTTGTTGGAGCGCAGATTGGGGGGACCCACGGCTATTCAACCGACCGTGACAGTGCGACAGGCACAGACAGGCCCATCCAGCGCCAACGATGCTCGCGATCTAGCCACGCAGAGCCAATTCTAGACGAAGGGTCTCAAAACGGTGTTCTTCCGTGTCCTCGAGAGCCAGGAGCAACACGCCGATATCCAGGCGTCCATACGCTAGCTGTTCGTAATAAGTCAGCTGGTGTATGAATGCATGGGCATCGGCGTATGGTCCTGGGCTTCCCAGATGGCCGCAACCACCGTTTTGTGCCCCACGGTCTCGGTTTGGCTCTGGGTTGATAGTTCGAGAGCATCGGGGGCGCTGGATGGGCCGGGTTGTGCCTTTCCCACTGCCACGGTGGTAGTGAATAGCCGTGGGTGATCCATATGGGGCGAGTGTCGTGGGTTTCGGTGTCTTTGGAACGCAGGTTGGTGGGACCCGCGGCTATTCAACCGACCGTGGCAGTGGGTAAGGCACAACCCGGCCCGTCTGGCGCCATCGGTGCTCTCGAACTAGCAAACCAAAGCCATACCGAGACCATGGGGCTGAAAACGGTGGTTTCGGTCATCTGAGAAGCCCAGGACCATACGCCGATGCCCAGGCATTCATACAACAGCTGTCTAATAACGAACGGGTAGCGTATGGATGCCTGGAGACCGGCGTGTTACTCCTGGGACTCGAGGACGGCGGACACCACCGTTTTGAGACCCTTTGTCTCGAATTGGCTCTACGTGGCTAGTTCGGGAGCATTGTTGGCGCTGGATGGGCCCGTTTGTGCCTGTCGCAGAGCCACGGTCGTAGTGTATAGCCGTGGGTGGTCCATATCAAGGCGGGTGTCGTGGGTTTTGTTGGAGCGGAGATTGGGGGGACCCACGGCTATTCAACCGACCGTGGCAGTGCGACAGGTTCAACCAGGCCCATTCAGAGTCCCCGATGCTGCCGAACTAGCAACCCAGAGCCAACTCGAAACCGAGGGTCTCAAAACTGTGGTTTCTGCCGTCTTCGAGGTCGAGGAGCAAGACGCCGGTCTCCAGGCATCCATACGCTAGTTGTTCGTTATTAGTCAGCTGTTGTATGAATGCCTGGGCATCGGCGTATGGTCCTGGGCTTCCCAGACGGCCGAAACCACCGTTTTGAGTCCCATGGTCATGG
Organism: Novius pumilus; assembly: GCA_020654155.1. NCBI lineage: Eukaryota > Metazoa > Arthropoda > Insecta > Coleoptera > Coccinellidae > Novius > Novius pumilus. The sequence goes on from JAIFOV010000542.1 coordinate 112,375, forward strand.
TTTCGCTGTGAGTTGCTAGTTCGAGAGCATCGGGGGCGCCAGATGGGCCGGGTTGTGCCTTTCCCACTGCCACGGTCAGTTGAATATCCGAGGGTCCCACCAATCTGCGCTCCAGGGACTCCGAAACCCACGACACTCGCCCCATATAGATCACCCACGGCTATTCACCCCCACCGTGGCAGTGAGAAAGGCACAACCAGGCCCATCCAGCGCCCCTGATGCTCTCGAACTAGCAACCCAGAGCCAAACCGAGACCATGGGGCACAAAACGGTGGTTTCGGCCATCTATAAAGCCCAGGACCATACTCCGATGCCCAGGCATTCATACTACAGCTGACTAATAACGAACACCTAGCGTATGGATGCCTGGAGACCGGCGTGTTGCTCCTGGGCCTCGAGGACGGCCGAAACCACAGTTTTGAGACCCTCGGTCTCGAGTTGGCCCTGGATTGCTAGTTCGGCAGCATCGGGGGCGCTGAATGGGCCTGGTTGTACTTGTCCCACTGCTACGGTCGTAGTGAATAGCCGTGAGTGGTCCATATCGGGGCGGGTGTCGTGGGTTTCGTTGGAGCGCAGATTGGAGGGAACCACGGCTATCCAACCGATCGTGGCAGTGCGACAGGCACAAACGGGCCCATCCAGCGCCAACGATGCTCCCGAACTGGCCACGCAGAGCCAATTAGAGACAGAGGGTCTGAAAACTGTGGTTTCCGCCGTCCTCGAGTCTCAGGAGCAACACGCCGATATCCAGGCGTCCATACGTTAGCTGTTCGCTATTAGTCAGATGGCGTATGAAAGCTTGGGCATTGGCGTATGGTTCTGGGCTTCTCAGATGGCCGAAACCACCGTTTTGAGCCCCATGGTCCCGGTTTGGCTATGGGTTGCTAGTTCGAGAGCATCGGGGGTGCCAGATGGGCCGGGTTGTGCCTTTCCCACTGCCACGGTGGGGGTGAATAGCCGTGCGTGATCTATCTGGGGCGAGTGTCGTGGGTTTCGGTGTCCCTGGCGCGCAGATTGGTGGGACCGACGGCTATTCAACCCACCGTGGCACAACCTGGCCCATCTGGCACCCCCGATGCTCTCGAACTAGCAACCCAAAGCCAAACCGAGACTATGGGGCTGAAAACGGTGGTTTCGGCCATCTGAGAAGCCCAGGACCATACGCCGATGCCCAGGCATTCATACAACAGCTGACTAATAACGAACAGCTAGCGTATGGACGCCTGGATATCGGCGTGCTCCTGGGGCTCGAGGACGGCGGAAACCACAGTTTTGAGACCCTCTGTCTCGAATTGGCACTGCGTGGCTAGTTCGGGAGCATCGTTGGCGCTAGATGGGCCCTGTTGTGCCTGTCGCACTGCCACGGTAGTAGTGAATAGCCGTGGGTGGTCCATATCGAGGCGGGTGTCGTGGGTTTCGTTGGAGCTCAGATTGGGGGGACCCGCGGCTATTCACCACCACCGTGGCAGTGGGAAAGGCACAACTAGGCCCATCCTGCGCCCCCGGTGCTCTCGAACTAGCAACCCAGAGCCAAACCGAGACCATGGGGCACAACTGGGCCCATCGGGCGCCCCCGATGCTCCCGAACTAGCAACCCGGAGCCAAACCGAGACCATGGGGCTCAAAACGGTGGTTTCGGCCGTCTGAGAAGCCCAGAATCATACGCCGATGACCAGTCATTCATACACCAGCTGACTAATAACGAACAGCTAGCGTATGGACGCCTGGATATCGGCGTGTTGCTCCTGGGCCTCGAGGACGGCGGAAACCACAGTTTTGAGACCCTTTGTCTCGAATTGGCTGTGCGTGATCAGTTCGGGAGCATCGTTGGCGCTGGATGGGCCCGTTTGTGCCTGTCGCTTTGCCACGTTCGGTTGAATAACCGTGGGTCCCCCCAATCTGCGCTCCAACGAAACCCACGACATCCGCCCCGATATGGACCACCCACGGCTATTCACTACGACCGTAGCAGTGGGACAGGTACAACCAGGTCCATTCAGCGCCTTCGATGCTGCCGAACTAGCAACCCAGAGCCAACTCGAGACTGAGGGTCTCAAAACTGTGATTTCCGCCGTCCTCGAGGCCGAGGAGCAACACGCCGATATCCAGGCGTCCATACGCTAGCTGTTCGTTATTAGTCAGCTGGCGTATGAATGCCTGGGCATCGGCGTATGGTACTGGGCTCCTCAGACCTCCGAAACCACGCTTCTGAATCCTTTGTCTCAAATTGGCTCTGGATAGCTAGTTCGGGAGCATCGGGGGCGCTAGATGGGCCCGGTTTGCCTGTGGCTTTGCCACGGTCGGTTGAATAGCCGTGAGTCCCCCCAATCTGCGCTCCAACGAAACTCACCTCGCCCGCCCCGATATGGACCACCCACGGCTATTCACCCCCACCGTGGCAGTGGGAAAGTTACCACCAGGCCCATCCAGCGCCCCCGGTGCTCTCGAACTAGCAACCCAGAGCCAAACCGAGACCATGGGGCACAAAATGTTGGTTGCGGCCATCTGGAAGCCCAGAACCATACGCCGATGCCCGGGCATTCCTACAACATCTGACTAATAACGAACAGCTAGCGTATGGATGCCTGGAGACCGGCTTTCTGCTCCTGGGCCTCGAGGACGGCTGAGCCAAAGTTTTGAGACCCTTTGTCTCGAATTGGCTCTGCGTGGCTAGTTCAGGAGCATCGTTGGCGCTGGATCGGCCCGTTTGTGCCTGTCGCAATGCCACGGTCGGTTGAATAGCCGTGGGTCCCCCCAATCTGCGCTTCAACGAAACCCACGACACCCGCCCCGATATGGACCACCCACGGCTATTCACTACTACCGTGGCAGTGCGTCAGGCACAACCGGGCCCATCTAGCGCCAACGATGCTCCCGAACTAGCCACGCAGAGCCAATTCGAGACAAAGGGTCTCAAAACTGTGGTTTCCGCCGTCCTCGAGGCCCAGGAAAACACGCCGATATCCAGGCGTCCATACGCCAGCTGTTCGTTATTAGTCAGCTGGCGTATGAATGCCTGGGCATCGGCGTATTGTCCTGGGCTTCTCAGACGGCCGAAACCACAGTTTTGAATCCTTTGTCTCGAATTGGCTCTGCGTGGCTAGTTCGGGAGCATCGTTGGCGCTGGATGGGCCCGTTTGTGCCTGTCGCACTGCCACGGTCGGTTGAATAGCCGTGGGTCCCCCAATCTGCGCTCCAACGAAACCCACGACACCCGCCCCGATATGGACCACCCACGGCTATTCACTACGACCGTGGCAGTGGGACAGGCACAACCAGGCCCATTCAGCGCTCCGATGCTCCCGAACTAGCAACCCAGAGCCAAACCGAGACCGAGGGTCTCAAAACGGTGGTTTCGGCCGTCCTCGAGGCCCAGGAGCAAGACGCCGATCTCCAGGCATCCATACGCCAGCTGTTCGTTATAAGTCAGCTGTTGTATGAATGCCTGGGCATCGGCGTATGGTCCTGGGCTTCTCAGACGGCCGAAACCACCGTTTTGAGGCCCTCGGTCTCGGTTTGGCTCTGGGTTGCTAGTTCGACAGCATCGGGGCGCTGAATGGGCCTGGTTGTGCCTTTCCCACTGCCACGGTCGTAGTGAATAGCCGTGGGTGGTCCATATCGGCGCCAGGGTCGTGGAAACTGTTGACAGCGCAGATTGGATCACCCACGGCTATTCAACCCACCGTGGCAGTGCGACAGGCACAACCGGGCCCATCCAGCGCCCCCGATGCTTCCGAACTAGCAACCCAGAGCCAATTCGAGACAAAGGATTCAAAACGTGGTTTCGGCCGTCTGTGAAGCCCAGAATCATACGCCGATGCCCAGGCATTCATACAACAGCTGACTAATAACGAACAGCTAGCGTATGGATGCCTGGATATCGGCGTGTTGCTCCTGGGCCTCGAGGACGGCCGAAACCACAGTTTTGAGACCCTGGTCTCGAATTGGCTCTGCGTTGCTAGTTCGGGAGCATCGGAGGCGCTGGATGGGCCCGTTTGTGCCTGTCCCACTGCCACGGTCGGTTGAATAGCCGTGGGTGGTCCATATCTGGCGGGTGTCGGGTTCCGACACCCGCGCAGATTGGGGACCCACGGCTATTCAACCGACCGTGGCAGTGCGACAGGCACAAACGGGCCCATTCAGCGCCTCCGATGCTCGTCGAACTAGCAAACCAGAGCCAATTCGAGACACAGGGTCTCAAAACTGTGGTTTCGGCCGTCCTCGAGGCCCAGGAGCAAGACGCCGATATCCAGGCATCCATACGCCAGCTGTTCGTTATTAGTCAGCTGGCGTATGAATGCCTGGGCATCGGCGTATGGTTCTGGGCTTCAGACGGCCGAAACCACGTTTTGAATCCTTTGTCTCGAATTGGCTCTGGATAGCTAGTTCGGGAGCATCGGGGCGCTGGATGGGCCCGGTTGTGCCTGCCGCACTGCCACGGGCGGGTGAATAGCCGTGGGTCCCCCAATCTGCGCTTCAACAAAACCCACGACACCCGCACCGATATGGACCACCCACGGCTATTCACTACGACCGTAGCAGTGGACAGGTCCATTCGGCGTCTCCGATGCTGTCGAACTAGCAAACCAGAGCCAAACCGAGACCGAGGTTCTCAAAACGGTGGTTTCGGCCGTCTCGAGACCCAGGAGCAAGACGCCGATCTCCAGGCATCCATACGCCAGCTGTTCGTTATTAGTCAGCTAGCGTATGAATGCCTGGTCATCGGCGTATGGTCCTGGGCCTCGAGGACGGCCGAAACCACCGTTTTGTGTACCCTGGTCTCGGTTTGGCTCTGGGTTGAGAGTTCAAAAGCAACGGGGAGCCAGATGGGCCGGGTTGTGCCTTTCCCACTGCTACGGTCGGTTGAACAGCCGTGGGTCACAACAATCTGCGCTCCAGGGACTGCGAAACTCACGACACTCACCCCATATAGATCACCCACGGCTATTCACCCCCACCGTGGCAGTGGGTGGTCCATGTCGGGGCGGGTGTCGTGGGTTTCGTTGCAGCGCAGATTGGGGGGACACACGGCTATTCAACCGAACGTGGCAGTAAGACAGTCACAAACGGGCCCATCCAGCGCCAACGAAGCTCCCGAACTAGCCACGCAGAGCCAATTAGAGACAGAGGGTCTCAAAACTGTGGTTTTCGCCGTCCCCGAGGCCCAGGAGCGACACGCCGATATCCAGGCGTACATACGTTAGCCGTTCGCTATTAGTCCGCTGGCGTATGAAAGCTTGGGCATTGGCGTATGGTTCTGGGCTTCTCAGATGGCCGAAACCACCGTTTTGAGCCCCTCTCGGTTTGGCTCTGGGTTGCTAGTTCGATAGCATCGGGGGCGCTTGACGGGCCGGGTTGTGCCTTTCCCACTGCCACTGTGGTGGTGAATAGCCGTGGGTGATCTATATGGGGCGGGTGTCGTGGGTTTCGTTGAAGCGCAGATTGGGGGGACCCACGGCTATTCAACCGACCGTGGCATTGCGACAGGCACAAACGGGCCGATCCAGCGCCAACGATGCTCCTGAACTAGCCACGCAGAGCCAATTCGAGACAAAGGGTCTCAAAACTTTGGCTCAGCCGTCCTCGAGGCCCAGGAGCAGGAAGCCGGTCTCCAGGCATCCATACGCTAGCTGTTCGTTATTAGTCAGAAGTTGTAGGAATGCCCGGGCATCGGCGTATGGTTCTGGGCTTCCCAGATGGCCGCAACCAACATTTTGTGCCCCATGGTCTCGGTTTGGCTCTGGGTTGCTAGTTCGAGAGCACCGGAAGCGCTGGATGGGCCTGGTTGTGACTTTCCCACTGCCACGGTGGGGGTGAATAGCCGTGGGTGGTCCATATCGGGGCGGGCGAGGTGAGTTTCGTTGGAGCGCAGATTGGGGACTCACGGCTATTCAACCGACCGTGGCAAAGCCACAGGCAAACCGGGCCCATCTAGCGCCCCCGATGCTCCCGAACTAGCTATCCAGAGCCAATTTGAGACAAAAGGATTCAGAAGCGAGGTTTCGGAGGTCTGAGAAGCTCAGTACCATACGCCGATGCCCAGGCATTCATACGCCAGCTGACTAATAACGAACAGCTAGCGTATGGACGCCTGGATATCGACGTGTTGCTCCTCGGCCTCGAGGACGGCGGAAACCACAGTTTTGAGACCCTCAGTCTCGAGTTGGCTCTGGGTTGCTAGTTCGGCCGCATCGAAGGCGCTGAATGGACCTGGTTGTACCTGTCCCACTGCTACGGTCGTAGTGAATAGCCGTGGGTGGTCCATATCGGGGCGGATGTCGTGGGTTTCGTTGGAGCGCAGATTGGGGGGACCCACGGTTATTCAACCGAACGTGGCAAAGCGACAGGCACAAACGGGCCCATCCAGCGCCAACGATGCTCCCGAACTAGCCACGCAGAGCCAATTCGAGACAAAGGGTCTCAAAACGGTGGTTTCCGCCGTCCTCGAGGCCCAGGAGCAACACGCCGATATCCAGGCGTCCATACGCTAGCTGTTCGTTATTAGTCAGCTGGTGTATGAATGACTGGTCATCGGCGTATGATTCTGGGCTTCTCAGACGGCCGAAACCACCGTTTTGAGCCCCATGGTCTCGGTTTGGCTCTGGTTGCTAGTTCGCTAGCATCGGGAGCCTGATGGGCCCAGTTGTGCGTCTCGGTTTGGCTCTGGGTTGGATCGAGAGGCGCAGGATGGGCCTAGTTGTGCCTTTCCCACTGCCACGGTGGTGGTGAATAGCCGCGGGTCCCCCAATCTGAGCTCCAACGAAACCCACGACACCCGCCTCGATATGGACCACCCACGGCTATTCACTACTACCGTGGCAGTGCGACAGGCACAACAGGGCCCATCTAGCGCCAACGATGCTCCCGAACTAGCCACGCAGAGCCAATTCGAGACAGAGGGTCTCAAAACTGTGGTTTCCGCCGTCCTCGAGCCCAGGAGCACGCCGATATCCAGGCGTCCATACGCTAGCTGTTCGTTATTAGTCAGCTGTTGTATGAATGCCTGGGCATCGGCGTATTGTCCTGGGCTTCTCAGATGGCCGAAACCACCGTTTTCAGCCCCATGGTCTCGGTTTGGCTTTGGGTTGCTAGTTCGAGAGCATCGGGGTGCCAGATGGGCCAGGTTGTGCCACGGTGGGTTGAATAGCCGTCGGTCCCACCAATCTGCGCGCCAGGGACACCGAAACCCACGACACTCGCCCCAGATAGATCACACACGGCTATTCACCCCCACCGTGGCAGTGGGAAAGGCACAACCCGGCCCATCTGGCACCCCCGATGCTCTCGAACTAGCAACCCAGAGCCAAACCGAGACCATGGGGCTCAAAACGGTGGTTTCGGCCATCTGAGAAGCCCAGAACCATACGCCAATGCCCAAGCTTTCATACGCCATCTGACTAATAGCGAACAGCTAACGTATGGACGCCTGGATATCGGCGTGTTGCTCCTGAGACTCGAGGACGGCGGAAACCACAGTTTTCAGACCCTCTGTCTCTAATTGGCTCTGCGTGGCCAGTTCGGGAGCATCGTTGGCGCTGGATGGGCCCGTTTGTGCCTGTCGCACTGCCACGATCGGTTGGATAGCCGTGGGTCCCTCCAATCTGCGCTCCAACGAAACCCACGACAACCGCCCCGATATGGACCACTCACGGCTATTCACTACGACCGTAGCAGTGGGACAAGTACAACCAGGCCCATTCAGCGCCCCCGATGCTGCCGAACTAGCAATCCAGGGCCAACTCGAGACCGAGGGTCTCAAAACTGTGGTTTCGGCCGTCCTCGAGGCCCAGGAGCAACACGCCGGTCTCCAGGCATCCATACGCTAGGTGTTCGTTATTAGTCAGCTGTAGTATGAACGCCTGGGCATCGGAGTATGGTCCTGGGCTTTATAGATGGCCGAAACCACCGTTTTGTGCCCCATGGTCTCGGTTTGGCTCTGGGTTGCTAGTTCGAGAGCATCAGGGGCGCTGGATGGGCCTGGTTGTGCCTTTCCCACTGCCACGGTGGGGGTGAATAGCCGTGGGTGATCTATATGGGGCGAGTGTCGTGGGTTTCGGAGTCCCTGGAGCGCAGATTGGTGGGACCCTCGGATATTCAACTGACCGTGGCAGTGGGAAAGGCACAACCCGGCCCATCTGGCGCCCCCGATGCTCTCGAACTAGCAACTCACAGCGAAACCATGACCATGGGACTCAAAACGGTGGTTTCGGCCGTCTGGGAAGCCCAGGACCATACGCCGATGCCCAGGCATTCATACAACAGCTGACTAATAACGAACAACTAGCGTATGGATGCCTGGAGACCGGCGTCTTGCTCCTGGGACCTCGAGGACGGCGGAAACCACAGTTTTGAGACCCTCGGTCTCGAATTGGCTCTGCGTTGCTAGTTCGCGAGCATCGGGGCGCTGGATGGGCCTGGTTGAACCTGTCGCACTGCCACGGTCGGTTGAATAGCCGTGGGTCCCCCCAATCTGCGCTCCAACAAAACCCACGACACCCGCCCCGATATGGACCACCCACGGCTATTCATTACGACCGTGGCAGTGCGACAGGCACAACCGGGGCCCATCATCGCCCCCGATGCTGCCGAACTGGCAACCCAGATCCAACTCGTGACCGAGGGTCTCAAAACTGTGGTTTCGGCCGTCCTCCATGCCCAGGAGCAAGACGCCGATATTCAAGCATCGATACGCTAGTTGTTCGTTATAAGTCTGCTGGTGTATGAATGCCTGGGCATCGGCGTATGGTACTGGGCTTCTCAGACGGCCGAAACTACGTTTTTGAATCCTTTTGTCTCGAATTGTCTCTGGATAGCTAGTTCAGGAGCATCGTTGGCGCTGAGTGGGTCCGGTTGTGCCTGTCGCATTGCCACGGTCGGTTGAATAGCCGTGGGTCCCCCCAATCTGCGCTCCAACGAAACCCACGACACCCGCCCCGATATGGGCCACCCACGGCTCTTCACTACGACCGTAGCAGTGGGACAGGTACAACCAGGCCCATCCAGCGCCAACGATGCTCCCGAACTAGCAACCCAGAGCCAACTCGAGACCGAGGGTCTCAAAACTGTGGTTTCCGCCGTCCTCGATGCCCAGGGCAAGACGCCGATATTCAGGCATCCATACGCTAGCTGTTCGTTATTAGTCAGCTGGTGTATGAATGCCTGGGCATCGGCGTATGGTCCTGGGCTTCTCAGACGGCCGAAACCACCGTTTTGAGCCCCATGGTCTCGGTTTGGCTTTGGTTTGCTAGTTCGAGAGCATCGGGGCGCCAGATGGGCCTGGTTGTGCCGGTCCCACTGCCACGGTCGGTTGAATAGCCGTGGGTGGTCCATACCAATCTGCGCTCCAAAGACACCGAAACCCACGACACTCGCCCCATATGGATCACCCACGGCTATTCACTACGACCGTGGCAGTGGGAAAGGCACAACCCGGCCCATCCAGCGCCCCGATGCTCTCGAACTAGCAACCCAGAGCCAATTCGAGACCGTGGGATTCAAAACGGTGGTTTCGGCCATCTGGGAAGCCCAGGACCATACGCCGATGCCCAGGCATTCATACGCCAGCTGACTAATAACGAACAGCTAGCGTATGGACGCCTGGATATCGGCGCGTTGCTCCTGGGCCTCGAGGACGGCGGAAACCACCGTTTTGAGACCCTTTGTCTCGAATTGGCTCTGCGTGGCTAGTTCGGGAGCATCGTTGGCGCTGGATGGGCCTGGTTGTGCCTGTCGCACTGCCACGGTCGGTTGAATAGCCGTGGGTGGTCCATATCTGCGCGGGTGTCAACAAAACCCACGACAGCCCAGATATGGACCACCCACGGCTATTCATTACGACCGTGGCAGTGCGACAGGCACAACCGGGCCCATCAGCGCCAACGATGCTCCCGAACTAGCCACGCAGAGCCAATTCGAGACCGAGGGTCTCAAAACTGTGGTTTCGGCCGTCCTCGAGGCCCAGGAGCAAGACGCCGATATCCAGGCATCCATACGCTAGCTGTTCGTTATTAGTCAGCTGGTGTATGAATGCCTGGGCATCGGCGTATGGTCCTGGGCTTCTCAGACGGCCGAAACCACCGTTTTGAGCCCCACGGTCTCGGTTTGGCTCTGGGTTGCTAGTTCGACAGCATCAGGGGCGCTGGATGGGCCTGGTTGTGCCGGTCCCACTGCCACGGTGGGGGTGAATAGCCGGGTGGTCCATATCGGGGAAGGTGTCGTGGCTTTCGTTGGAGCGCAGACTGGTGGACCCACGGCTATTCAACCGACCGTGGCAGTGCGACAGGCACAACCCGGCCCATCCAGCGCCCCCGATGCTCTCGAACTAGCTATCCAGAGCCAATTCGAGACAAAGGATTCAAAAACGTGGTTTCGGCCTTCTGAGAAGCCCAGGACCATACGCCGATGCCCAGGCATTCATACGCCGGCTGACTAATAACGAACAGCTAGCGTATGGACGCCTGGATATCGGCGCGTTGCTCCTGGGCCTCGAGGACGGCGGAAACCACAGTTTTGAGACCCTTTGTCTGGAATTGGCTCTGCGTGACTATTTCGGGAGCATCGTTGCGCTGGATGGGCCCGGTTGTGCCTGTCGCACTGCCACGGTCGTAGTGAATAGCCGTGGGTGGTCCATATCGGGGCGGGTGTCGTGGGTTTTGTTGGAGCGCAGATTAGGGGGACCCACGGCTATTCAACCGACCGTGGCAGTGCGACAGGCACAACAGGCCCATCCAGCGCCAACGATGCTCCCGAACTAGCCACGCAGAGCCAATTCGAGAAAGAGTCTCAAAACGGTGGTTTCCGCCGTCCTCGAGGCCCAGGAGCAACACGCCGATATCCAGGCTTCCATACGCTAGCTGTTCGTTATTAGTCAGCTGGTGTATGAATGCATGGGCATCGGCGTATGGTTCTAGGCTTCTCAGACGGCCGAAACCACCGTTTTGTGCCCCATGGTCTCGGTTTGACTCTGGGTTGCTAGTTCGACAGCATCAGGGGCGCTGGATGGGCCTGGTTGTGCCTTTCCACTGCCACGGTCGGTTGAATAGCCGTGGTCCTGTTCAATCTCGGGCCCAGTTGTCTGCAAACCAAACACGACACTCGCCCCATATAGATCACCCACGGCTATTCACCCACCGTGGCAGTGGGAAAGGCACAACCAGGCCCATCCGGCGCCCATCTGATGCTCTCGAACTGCAACCCAGAGCCAAACCGAGACCATGGGGCACAAAACGGTGGTTTCGGCCATCTCTTAAAGCCCAGGATACGCCGATGCCCAGGCATTCATACAACAGCTGACGAACAACGAACAGCTAGCGTATGGATGCCTGGAGATCGGCGTGTTGCTCTGGACTCGAGGACGGCTGAAACCACAGTTTTGAGACCTCGGTGTCTCGAGTTAGCCTGCGTTGCTAGTTCGGCAGCATCGGGGGCGCTGGATGGGCCTGGTTGTACTTGTCCCACTGCCACGGTCGTAGTGAATAGCGGTGAGTGGTCCATATCGGCGGGTGTCGTGGGCCTCGTTGGAGCGCAGATTGGAGAACCACGGCTATTCAACCGATCAGGCAGTGCGACAGGCACAAAACGGCCCATCCAGCGCCAACGATGCTCCTGAACTGGCAACGCAGAGCCAATTCGAGACAGAGGGTTCGAAACTGTGGTTTCCGCCGTCCTCGAGTCTCAAGAGCAACACGCCGCTATCCAGGCGTCCATACGTTAGCTGTTCGCGATTAGTCAGCCGCGTATGACGCTGGGCACGGCGTGTCCTGGCTTCAGGCCCAGCTCAAGCCCCGTTTTGAGACCCAGCTGGTCTCGGCTTGGCTCCGCTGCTAGTCGAGAGCATCGGGGCGCCAGGATGGGCCGGGTTGTGCCTTCACTGCCACGGTGGGGGTGAAGAGCCGTGGTGATCTATCTGGGCGAGCCGTGGGTTTCGGGTGTCCTCCAGCGCAGATTGGGGACTGACGGCTATTCAACCCACCGTGGCAGTGGAGAGGCACAACTAGGCCCATCCAGCGCCCCCGATGCTCTCGAACTAGCAACCCAGAGCCAAACTGAGACCATGGGGCACAACTGACCCATCGAGCGCTCCCGATTCTCCCGAACTAGCACCCGGAGCCAAACTGAGACCATGGGTTTCAAAACGGTTTCGGTCTGAAAAGCCCATAATCATACGCCGATGCCCAGGCATTCATACACCAGCTGACTAATAACGAACAGCTAGCGTATGGACGCCTGGATATCGTCGTGTTGCTCCTGGTCCTCGAGGACGGCGGAAACTACAGTTTGAGACCTCTGTCTCGAATTGGCTCTGCGTAATTATTTCGAGGAGCATCGTTGGCGCCAGATGGGCCTGTTTGTGCTCGTTCCCACTGCCACGGTCAGCTGAATAACCGTGGGTGGTCCCAATCTGCGCTCCAGGGACTCCGAAACTCGCGACATCCGCCCCGGATATGCGGACCACCCACGCCAGCTATTCACCCGACCGTGGCAGTCGGACAGGCACAACCAAGTCCATTCAGCGCCTTCGATGCTCTCGAACTAGCCACCAGAGCCAAACCGAGACCACGAGGTTCAAAACTGTGGTTTCGGCCGTCCTCGAGGCCCAGGACCAAGACGCTGATGTCCAGGCATCCATACGCTAGCTGTCGTTATTACGAACAGCTGGTGTATGAATGCCTGGGCATCGGCGTGTTGGTCCTGGGTCACGAGGATGGCCGAAACCACCGTTTTGTGACCCTCGGTGTCTCAGTTGGCTCTGGGTTGCTAGTTCGGCAGCATCGGGGCGCCAGATGGGCCTGTTTGTCTGTCCCACTGCCACGGTCGTAGTGAATAGCCGTGGCCCAACAATCTGCGCTCCAGGGACGAAACTCACGACACTCACCCCATATTAGATCACCCACGGCTATTCACCCCCACCGTGGCAGTGCGAAAGGTACAACCGGGCCTATCCAGCTCCAACGCGATGCTCCCGAACTAGCAACCCAGAGCCAAACTGAGACCAGAGGGGCACAAAACGGTGGTTTCGGCCATCTGGGAAGCCCAGGAGCCATACGCCGATGCCCAGGCATTCATACAACAGCCGTTCGTAATAACGAACAGCTAGCGTATGGATGCCTGGATATCGGCGTATGGTTCTGGGGCTCGAGGACGGCGGAAACCACAGTTTTGAGACCCTTTGTCTCGAATTGGCTCTGCGTGGCTAGTTCGGGAGCATCGTTGGCGCTAGATGGGCGCTGAATGGGCCCGGTTGTGCCTTTCCCACTGCCACGGTAGGGGTGAATAGCCGTGGGTGATCCATATCTGGGCGACTGTCGTGGTTTCGGTGTCCCTGGCGCGCAGATTGGTGGGACCGACGGCTATTCAACCGACCGCCGTGCGACAGGCACAAACGCCCATCTGGCGCCCCCGATGCTCCTGAACCAGCCAACAGAGCCAAGCCGAGACCATGGGTTCCAAAACGGTGGTTTCAGCTGTCTGGGAAGCCCAGGGGCCATACGCCGGTGCCCAGGCACTTCATACGCTGGCTGTTCGTAATAACGAACAGCTGGCGTATGAGCGCCTCGATATCGGCGTGTTGCTCCTGGGTCTCGAGGACAGCGGCTGAAACCACCGTTTTGAGACCCTTTGTCTCGAATTGGCTTTGCGTGGCTAGTTCGCGAGCACCGAGCACTGATGGCTGGGCCTGCTGTGACTTCTGTCCTACTGCCACTGTCGGTTGGAATAGCCGGGTGGTCCATACCGCGGGTGGATGCGGGTTTCGTTGAGGCGATTGTGGGACCCACGGCTATTCAACCGACTATGGCAGTGGAAAGGCACAACCCGGCCCATCTGGCGCCCCCGACGCTCTTGAACTATCAATCCAGAGCCAAACCGAGACCATGGGACACAAAACGGTGTTTTCGGCCACCTGTGAAGCCCAGGACCATACGCTGATGCACAGGCATTCATACAACAGCTGTCTAATAACGAACGGGTAGCGTATGGATGCCTGGAGACCGGCGTGTTACTCCTGGGACTCGAGGACGGCGGGAACCACCGTTTTGAGACCCTTTGTCTCGAATTGGCTCTGCGTGGCTAGTTCGGAAGCATCGTTGGCGCTGGATGGGCCCGTTTGTGCCTGCCGCACTACCACGGTCGGTTGAACAGCCGTGGGTGGTCCATATCGGGGCGGGTGTCGTGTGTTTTGTTGGAGCGCAGATTGGGGGGACCCACGGCTATTCAACCGACCGTGGCAGTGCGACAGGTTCAACCAGGCCCATTCAGAGCCCCCGATGCTGCCGAACTAGCAACCCAGAGCCAACTCGAAACCGAGGGTCTCAAAACTGTGGTTTCGGCCGTCTTCGAGGCCGAGGAGCAAGACGCCGGTCTCCAGGCATCCATACGCTAGTTGTTCGTTATTAGTCAGCTGTTGTATGAATGCCTGGGCATCGGCGTATGGCCCTGGGCTTCCCAGACGGCCGAAACCACCGTTTTGAGTCCCATGGTCTCAGTTTGGCTGTGAGTTGCTGGTTCGAGAGCATCGGGGGCGCCAGATAGGCCGGGTTGTGCCTTTCCCACTGCCACGGTCAGTTGAATATCCGTGGGTCCCACCAATCTGCGCTCCAGGGACTCCGAAACCCACGACACTCGCCCCATATAGATCACCCACGGCTATTCACCCCCACCGTGGCAGTGGGAAAGGCACAACCAGGCCCATCCAGCGCCCCTGATGCTGTCGAACTAGCAACCCAGATCCAAACCGAGACCATGGGGCACAAAACGGTGGTTTCGGCCATCTATAAAGCCCAAGACCATACTCCGATGCCCAGGCATTCATACTACAGCTGACTAATAACGAACAACTAGCGTATGGATGCCTGGAGACCGGCGTCTTGCTCCTCGACCTCGAAGACGGCCGAAACCACAGTTTTGAGACCCTCGGTCTCGAGTTGGCCCTGGATTGCTAGTTTGGCAGCATCGGGGGCGCTGAATGGGCCTGGTTGTACTTGCCCACTGCTACGGTCGTAGTGAATAGCCGTGAGTGGTATATATCGGGGCAGGTGTCGTGGGTTTCGTTGGAGCGCAGATTGGAGGGACCCACTTCTATCCAACCGACCGTGGCAGTGCAACAGGCACAAACGGGCCCATCCAGCGCCAACGATGCTCCCGAACTAGCCACGCAGAGCCAACTCGAGACCGAGGGTCTCAAAACTGTGGTTTCGGCCGTCTTCGAGGCCGAGGAGCAAGACGCCGGTTCCAGGCATCCATACGCCAGTTGTTCGTTATTAGTCAGCTGTTGTATGAATGCCTGGGCATCGGCGTATGGCCCTGGGCTTCCCAGACGGCCGAAACCACCGTTTTGAGCCCCTCCCGTGGTCTCAGTTTGGCTTTGGGTTGCTGGTTCGGGAGCACCAGGGGCGCCAGGCGGGCCGGGTTGTGCCTTTCCCACTGCCACGGTCGGTTGAATAGCCGTGGGTCCCACCAACCTGCGCCATAGGGATACCGAAACCCACGACACTCGCCCCATATAGATCACCCACGGCTATTCACCACCACCGTGGCAGTGGGAACGGCACAACCCGGCCCATCCAGCGCCCCGATGCTCTCGAACTAGCAACCCATAGCCAAACCGAGACCATGGGGCTCAAAACGGTGGTTTCGGCCGT
>JAIFOV010000071.1:0-127070 GCA_020654155.1 Novius pumilus
TGGAAAGGTCTTTTCAGTGTTTGCACAATGGTGTATCAACAGGTACCATAGCACGATTATTAGAGATTTTATGATCGGTCGTTCAAAATGCACAAAGAATAAAAATAGCTGTTTCTTCGTTCCTATCGCAGGTACAGCGACGTATGATACATCACTGGAAGGGTATTTCAGTACCCGCACAACGGAGTATCCAAGGTTAACTTAGCACAATTATTAGAGATTCTACAATCAGTCGTTAAAAATGCACAAAAAATTGAAACAGCTCTATCTTCGTTCCTTTTGAAGATTCAGCGACATACGATACCTCATTGGAAAGGCATTTTCAGTGCCCTCACTTTGATGTACCAACGGTCACCATTTTTAATGACAATCAATCAGCTGGGAAATTGGTCGAAAATCCTGTTTTCCACTCGCGGACAAAGCATGTGGACATCAAACATCATTTCATTCGTCAAGCGATTCAGACCTATCCTCTTATCATCAAGTTCCTTCCTACTGAAGAAATGATAGCTGATGTTCTTACCAAGCCCTTGTCGGGCATCAAGTTTGATAATTGTGTCAGAGGTTTGGGAATTAAAGATTGTTAAAATTGAGGGGAAGTGTAAGATACCCAATTCTATCAATCTAGAATGCGTGATATGTTTACTTGATATTGTAATTAATATTTAACTGTCAGTCTTTGTCAGTAATCCATATAGTTCACGTATAAATATAAAACGCTGTTACATATCGTGTTTCACTGCGTTATATCCGCCTATAAAAATTTAATTTATTAACAAAAAAATACGGATTCCTGCCTATAAAGTATGGGGATTCAAGAATATTTTTAATTCGTGGATAATTGATTCGTGGATAATTAATCCGTGGATTTTTTTTAGTTGATAAATTTATTAAAAATTTAATTTATTATCAAAAAAATACGGTTTCCTTCCTATAAAGTGTGAGGATTTAAAAATATTTTTCATTCGTGGATGATTAATTCGTGGATTTTTATTCAGTTAATAATTTTATTAAAAATTTTATTTATTAACAAAAAAATACGGTTTCCTGACTATAAAATGTGAAGATTTAAAAATATTTTTAATTCGTGGATAATTAATTCGTGGATAATTAATTCGTGGATTTTTATTTATTCAATGAATTCATTAAAAGTTTAATTTATTAACAAAAAAATACGGTTTTCTGCCTATAAAGTATGGGGATTCAAGAATATTTTCAATTCGTGGATAATTGATTCGTGGATAATTGATTCGTAGTTTTTTTTTATTTGATAAATTTTTGACAATTTGATTTATTAACAAATAAATACGGTTTCCTTCCTATAAAGTGTGAGGATTTAAAAATATTTTCAATTCGTGGATAATTAACTCGTGGATTTTTATACATTCAATAAATTTATTAAAAATTTAATTTATTAACAAAAAAATACGGTGTCCTGCCTATAAAGTGTGAGGATTCAAAAATATTCTTAATTCGTATATAATTAATTCGTGGATTTTTTTTATTTGATAAATTTATTAAAAATTTAATTTATTAACAAAAAATACGGTTTCCTTCCTATAAAGTGTGAGGATTTAAAAATTTTTTCAATTCGTAGATAATTAATTCGTGGATTTTTATTCATTCAATGAATTTTTCAAAAATTCAATTTATCAACAGAAAAATACGGTTTCCTGCCTATTAAGTGTGAGGAATTAAAAATATTTTTAATTCGTGGATAATTGATTCGTGGATAATTAATTCGTGGATTTTTTTCTATTTAATAAATTTATTAAAAATTTAATTTATTAACAAAGAATACGGTTTCCTGCCTATAGAGTGTGAAGATTTAAAAATATTTTTAATTCGTGGATAATTAATTCGTTGATAATTAATTCGTGGATTTTTTTCATTTGATAAATTTATTAAAAATTTAATTTATTCACAAATAAATACGGTTTCCTTCATATAAAGTGTGAGGATTTAAAAATATTTTCAATTCGTGGATTTTTATTCATCGAATAAATTTATTTAAAATTTAATTTATTAACAAAAAAAAAAGGTTTCCTGACTATAAAGTGTGAGGATTTAAAAATATTATTAATTCGTGGATAATTAATTCGTGGATAATTAATTCGTGGATAATTACTTCGTCGATTTTTATTCATTTAATAAATTTATTAAAAATTTAATTTATTGAAAAAAAAAATACGGTTTCCTGCCTATAAAGTTTGAGGATTCAAAAATATTTTTAATTCGTGGACAATCAATTCGTGGATAATTAATTCGTGGATTTTTTTCATTTGATAAATTTATTAAAAATTTAATTTATTCACAAATAAATACGGTTTCCTTCATATAAAGTGTGAGGATTTAAAAATATTTTCAATTCGTGGATTTTTATTCATCGAATAAATTTATTTAAAATTTAATTTATTAACAAAAAAAAAAGGTTTCCTGACTATAAAGTGTGAGGATTTAAAAATATTTTTAATTCGTGGATAATTAATTCGTGGATAATTACTTCGTCGATTTTTAATCATTTAATAAATTTATTAAAAATTTAATTTATTAACAGAAAAATACGGTTTCCTGCCTATCTAGTGTGAGGATTTAAAAATATTTTTAAATTGTGGATAATTAATTCGTGGATTTTTATTTATTCAATAAATTAATTAAAAATTTAATTTATTAACAAAAAATACGGTTTCCTGCCTATAAGGTGTGGGGATTAAAAAATATTTTTAATTCGTGGATAATTAATTCGTGGATTTTTATTTATTTAATAAATTCATCAAAAATTTAATTTATTAACAAAAAAATACGGTTTCCTGCCTATAAAGTGTGGGGATTTGAAAATATTTTTAATTCGTGGATAATCAATTCGTGGATAATTAATTCGTGGATAATTAATTCGTGAATTTTTATTTATTTAATAAATTTATTAAAAATTTAATTTATTTACAAAAAAATACGGTTTCCTGCCTATAAAAACTGGGGATTTGAAAATATTTTTAATTCGTGGATAATTAATTCGTGAATTTTTATTTATTTAATAATATTAAAAATTTAATTTATTAACAAAAAAACACGGTTCCCTGGCTATAAAGTGTGGGGATTTAAAAATATTTTCAATTCGTGGATAATTAATTCGTGGATTTTTATTTATTTAATAAATTCATCAAAAATTTAATTTATTAACAAAAAAATACGGTTTCCTGCCTATAAAGTGTGGGGATTTGAAAATATTTTTAATTCGTGGATAATTAATTCGTGGATAATTAATTCGTGAATTTTTATTTATTTAATAAATTTATTGAAAATTTAATTTATCAACAAAAATATACGGTTTCCTTCCTATAAAGTGTGGGGATTTGAAAATATTTTTAATTCGTGGATAATTAATTCGTGGATTTTTATTTATTTAATAATATTAAAAATTTAATTCATTAACAAAAAAACACGGTTCCCTGGCTATAAAGTGTGGGGATTTAAAAATATTTTCAATTCGTGGATAATTAATTCGTGGATTTTTATTTATTCAATAAATTTATCAAAAATTCAATTTATTAACAAAAAAATACGGTTTCCTGCCTATGAAGTGTGAGGATTTGAAAATATTCTTAATTCGTGGATAATTGGTTCGTGTTTAATTAATTCGTGGATTATTAATTCGTTGATTTTTATTTATTTATTGAATTTATTAAAAATTTAATTTATTAACAAAAAAATACGGTTTCCTGCCTATAAAGTGTGGGGATTTAAAAATATTTTTAATTCGTGGATAATTAATTTGTGGATAATTAATTCGTGGATAATTAATTCGTGGATTTTTATCTATTTAATAAATTTATTAAAAATTTATTTTATAAACAAAAAAATACGGTTTCCTGCCTATAAAAAGTGAGGATTTGAAAATATTTTCAATTCGTGGATAATTAATTCGTGGATTTCTATTTATTCAATAAATTTATTGGAAATTTAATTTATCAACAAGAAAAAACGGTTTCCTGACTACAAAGTGTGAGGATTTAAAAATATTTTTAATTCGTGGATAATTAATTCGTGGACAATTAATTCGTGGATTTTTATTCATTTAATAAATTGATTGAAAATTTAATTTAATAACAAAAAAATACGGTTTCCTGCCTATAAATTGTGAGGATTCAAAAATATTTTTAATTCGTGGATAACATATTCGTGGATAATTAATTCGTGGATTTTTATTTATTCAATTAATTCATTAAAAATTTCATTTATTAACAAAGAATAGGGTTTCCTGCCTAAAAAGTGTGAAGATTCAAAAATATTTTTAATTCGTGGATAATTAATTCGTGGATAATTAATTCGTGGATTTTTTTTATTTGATGAATTTATAAAAAATTTAATTTATTGACAAATAAATACGGTTTCCTTCCTATAGGGTGTGAGGATTTAAAAATATTTTCAATTCGTGGATAATTAATTCGTGGATTTTTATTCAGTTAATGAATTTATCAAAAATTTAATTTATTAACAAAAAATTACGGTTTCCTCACTATAAAGTGTGAGGATTCAAAAATATTTTTAATTCGTGGATAATTAATTCGTGGATTTTTATTTATTCAATAAATTCATTAAAAGTTTAATTTATTAACAAATAAATACGGTTTCCTTCCTATAGGGTGTGAGGATTTAAAAATATTTTCAATTCGTGGATAATAAATTCGTGGATTTTTATTCATTTAATGAATTTATTAAAAATTTAATTTATTAACAAAAAAATACGGTTTCCTGCCTATAAAGTGTGGGGATTCAAAAATATTTTCAATTCGTGGATAATTGATTCGTGGATAATTGATTCGTAGTTTTTTGTTATTTGATAAATTTATTAACAATTTAATTAATTGACAAAAAAATACGGTTTCCTTCCTATGAAGTGTGAGGATTTAAAAATATTTTCAATTCGTGGATAATTAATTCGTGCATTTTTATTCATTCAATATATTCATTAAAAATTTAATTTATTAACAAAAAAATACGGTGTCCTGCCTATAATGTGTGAGGATTCAAAAATATTTTTAATTCGTGGATAATTAATTCGTGGATAATTAATTCGTGGATTTTTTTTATTTGATAAATTTATCAAAAATTTAATTTATTAACAGAAAAAACGGTTTCCTTCCTATAAAGTGTGAGGATTTAAAAATTTTTTCAATTCGTGGATAATCAATTCGTGGATTTTTATTCATTCAATGAATTTTTCAAAAATTTAATTTATTAAGAGAAAAATACGGTTTCCTGCCTATTAAGTGTGAGGATTTGAAAATATTTTTAATTCGTGGATAATTGATTCGTGGATAATTAATTCGTGGATTTTTATTTATTTAATAAATTTATTAATAATTTAATTTATTAACAAAGAATACGGTTTCCTGCCTATAAAGTGTGAAGATTTAAAATAATTTTCAATTCGTGGATAATCAATTCGTGGATTTTTATTTATTTAATAAATTTATTAAGAATTTAATTTATTAACAAGAAAACACGGTTTCCTGCCTATATAGTGTGAGGATTTGAAAATATTTTTAATTTGTGGATAATTAATTCGTGGATTTTTATTTATTCAATAAATTTATTAAAAGTTTAATTTATTAACAAATAAATACGGTTTCCTTCCTATAGGGTGTGAGGATTTAAAAATATTTTCAATTCGTGGATAATAAATTCGTGGATTTTTATTCATTTAATGAATTTATTAAAAATTTAATTTATTAACAAAAAAAGACGGTTTCCTGCCTATAAAGTGTGGGGATTCAAAAATATTTTCAATTCGTGGATAATTGATTCGTGGATAATTGATTCGTAGTTTTTTGTTATTTGATAAATTTATTAACAATTTAATTAATTGACAAAAAAATACGGTTTCCTTCCTATAAAGTGTGAGGATTTAAAAACATTTTCAATTCGTGGATAATTAATTCGTGCATTTCTATTCATTCAATATATTCATTAAAAATTTAATTTATCAACAAAAAAATACGGTGTCCTGCCTATAATGTGTTAGGATTCAAAAATATTTTTAATTCGTGGATAATTAATTCCTGGATAATTAATTCGTGGATGTTTTTTATTTGATAAATTAATCAAGAATTTAATTTATTAAGAGAAAAAACGGTTTCCTTCCTATAAAGTGTGAGGATTTAAAAATTTTTTCAATTCGTGGATAATCAATTCGTGGATTTTTATTCATTCAATGAATTTTTCAAAAATTTAATTTATTAAGAGAAAAATACGGTTTCCTGCCTATTAAGTGTGAGGATTTGAAAATATTTTTAATTCGTGGATAATTGATTCGTGGATAATTAATTCGTGGATTTTTATTTATTTAATAAATTTATTAATAATTTAATTTATTAACAAAGAATACGGTTTCCTGCCTATAAAGTGTGAAGATTTAAAATAATTTTCAATTCGTGGATAATCAATTCGTGGATTTTTATTTATTTAATAAATTTATTAAGAATTTAATTTATTAACAAGAAAACACGGTTTCCTGCCTATATAGTGTGAGGATTTGAAAATATTTTTAATTTGTGGATAATTAATTCGTGGATTTTTATGCATTCAATAAATTTATAATTAATTAGGGACTTTTGGAGTGAGCAAACTTTATCTCCTGAGTGTATTTGGGACAACATTTCCTTGGCCTGCCCGGTGATTTTCGGATGTTTGTTAGATTCAATTATGTCCTGAAGGGTTTCCTTCAGATACTTCGGCTGTTCCATATAAATTTCTTCGTTGAGATTTCCGTTCAGGTATGCTGTGGCGATGTCGAATTGCCTAATCTCCATGCCGAATTGAGCCGATAGTGCTGCGATGAGTCGCACTGTACTTAGTCGTGCAACTGGAGCGAACGTTTCGTGGTAATGGATGCCGGGTTTTGAGAAAACCCTGAGCGACTAAACGTGCCTTGCGACGATCTAGTGTACCGTCTGAACCGTATTTGTTACGAAGTACTATCCTGCTGCCGATAGTTTTGACCCCTCTAGGACGATCGACCAATTTCCAAGTTTGGTTCTTTATTATGGATTCGATTTCGTCCATTATTGCCTTACGCCATTCTTCGGCGTGTTCACTTGACAATGCAACTTTTGCAGGGATTTCGATTGTTGGGGCACCTGAAGCAAAGAAAATATCCTCCGCGGCTCCAGCACTTTGAAATAGTTTGCGCGGTCGTCCTGGTAAACCTGTTCTGATAAGTCTTGGTCTTCCACGGCCACTGGTTGGGCGTCGATCCTCTTCTAGTGTTTCATCAATTTCGTTTTCGCGAGTGATTTGAGGATCCGTGTCCGAGCAACTTAATGTCGGGTCGGAGAAAAATTCGATCTCTTCACGTTCGGGTTTGTTTTACCTGTGACTTCGACTTCACGCGAGTGGGGTAAGAAATCGTCAAAAATGTTGGTGCAGCGAGGAATTTCGTCCGATTGTTCCGCCAAGAATTTAACGTCTCTTGATAAGATTACTTTTCGTTCGGTCGGTAACCAGATGCGATATCCTTTGGTTTCGTCCGAGCGACCTATGAAATAACCTTCCGAACAGCGTGATTGAAATTTGTTTATGCCGGGTTTGCGATTTAGGCAGTATACTTTTGAACCAAAAAGGCGAAGATGGCTCACGTCGGGTGCCTTTCCGTGCCAAATTTCGTACGGGGTTTTTCCTCGCAGACTTTTGCTAGGGCATCTATTACGTATATAATTTGCCGCGTTTATCGCTTCTGCCCAAAAAGACGGCGGAAGATTTGCGTCGATCAAAAGACATCTGGCTGTTTCTATTAAGCTGCGATTTTTACGCTCCGCGATTCCGTTTTGCTGCGGGTTGTACGACGGTGAGTCTGCGGGTAATTCCTCGCGATCTGAGGAAATGATCGAGTTTCGTGTTGACGAATTCCGTTCCGTTATCGGATTGGAGACATTTTACTTTTCGCGATTTTTGATTTTCCACGAGAGCGATGTATTCTTGCGTAGCTTTGAAAACTTCGTCTTTCGATTTTAGGAACCGAACTTCGCACCATCGCGAATGATCGTCAATAAATTCGACGAAATATTTCGATCCCGCATTCGATTCTGTTCGCATTGGGCCGCAAACGTTCGCGTGTACGATATC
The DNA here is from genome assembly GCA_020654155.1 of Novius pumilus. Classification (NCBI taxonomy): domain Eukaryota; kingdom Metazoa; phylum Arthropoda; class Insecta; order Coleoptera; family Coccinellidae; genus Novius; species Novius pumilus. Next base: position 8,125 of record JAIFOV010000071.1, read on the forward strand.
GAGAATGTTTGATACGCGCACTGACATCTTCGGGAATGGCGCGCCATTCATTTTCCCTTTTATACATATTTCGCACTCGGACGTGTCGCCCAAAGTTTTACGCGAAAGTCCTTTAATGGTTCCGTTCCGCACAGCTTCGCGAAGGTCCGCGAAATTTAAATGTCCCATTCTACGGTGCCACGATGACGTTTCGCTTTTCTTCATTGAACGCGATTCGACTGTTGTGTTCGCGGATTCGTCTCGCGCATGAACGATATAGAGTCCGTTTACTTTATTTGCCGTTAAAACTGTTTTTCCGGACGCGGTCAAAACGGTAGCTCCGCGATTGTCAAAAACGACTTTCATACCGTTTTCGGTTATTTTTCCGACGGAAAGAAGATTCTTGCGAAGATCGGGTACAAAATATGCCTTATTTAAAAATACCTTGTGAGTTGAACCGCGAACATCTGCGTCGAAAGATACCTTCCCTTCCGCGACGCTCGAGATTGCATCGTTGTTCGCCAAGTTTATCGTTACTCGTTTCGAGGAATCGCTGCTCTCGAATAACTCGGGCTGTTTACAAAGATGGCTTGTGGCGCCGCTGTCCAGATAAAATTCGCTCCGTGATTCGGCGGCGGCGTCTTTGTCGGTAGCGGCCATCGAAAACTCGTCCTTGGAGTGCGTCGGTTGACTGCGGCACTGGTCGCTTTTATGACCGAAACGTTTGCATTTATTGCACCTTATCCTTTCCTTTCGTTTCCATGAGTCGGACCCTTTGTTCGATTGATTATTTTAATGTCGCGGATTCTTTCCCGCAAACTAAGCTGTTGATGACGAAATTGGAACTTGCCGGTGTGCGTCATATTCTTCCACGATTTTAATTCGTAGAGCTTCCGGTTCGGGGAGTTCGTCACGTGATTCGATCGCGACGCGGAAATTTTCGTAGGATTCTGGTAAACCGTATAGCAATAGTATTACCAACACGTCTGGACTAATTTCGACGTCCAAATCTCTCAATCTGTCGATGACGTCGAAGAATTGTTCCACGTGTTCACGAACGTTATCTGATTCGGTTATTTTGTGTTGCGTGAGACGCTTTAGTAGAGCGGCCTTTTTGGCCGGACCCCTGGATTGATACGTAGCTTCAAGTTTTAACCATACATCTCGCGCCGTTGTGCAACCTTTTATCTGTTTTATTTCCGTGGAGCTAATTGATAGGATTATAGTCGATTTTGCTTTGTTATCGAATCTTGTCTACGTTTCGATATTGTCTTCGCTTGACGGGTCGTTCGTTCGGGCCGGTTTCTTCGTTTTTCCGGATACGAAATCCCACTCGTCGTTTTTGACGAGGAGGGCCTCCATGTGTATCTTCCACGTGTCGTAGTTATCTCGTCCGAGCTGTTCGATACGCATAACACTCGCGGAAGTCATGGTTTTACGTCGGAAAAGAAACACAAAAATAAAACGAAATATGTCTTCGAAATTTTTGGATCCGAAAACAAACGAGTTTATCACACGCTTCACTGCTTACGATACTGGGCTCAGAACCTGTTAGAGTTGACGCGATTTGGATTCGAGCGCGGGATTAAAACATCCGTCTCTGAAGAGCATTTATTCACAACTGAACTAAAGATAACAAATCTGCTCGAGGTGGTGGATCGCTCCCCAGAATGGCGCCTCGCGGTAGTTGCGCCAACAATTATCCACGAATTAATTATCCACGAATTAATAATATTTTTAAATCCTCAAACTTTATAGGCAGGAAATCGTATTTTTTTGTTAATAAATTAAATTTTTGATAAATTTAATAAATGAATAAAAATCCACGAATCAGTTATCCACGAATTGAAATTATTTTTGAATCCTCACACTTCATAGGAAGGAAACCGTATTTTTTTGTTAATAAATTAAATTTTTAATAAATTTATTAAATAAATAAAAATCCACGAATTAATCATCCACGAATCAAAAATATTTTTGAATCACCACATTTTATAGGCAGGAAACCGTATTTTTTGTTAATAAATCTAATTTTCAATGAATTTATCAAAAAAATAAAAATCCACGAATTAATTATCCACGAATTAATTATCTACGAATTTAAAATATTTTTAAATCCCCACACTTTATAGGCAGGAAACCGTATTTCTTCGCTAATAAATTAAATTTTCAATAAATTTATTAAATAAATAAAAATCCACGAATTAATCATCCACGAAATAATTATCCACGAATTAATTATCCGCGAATTAAAAATATTTTTAAATCCTCACACTTTATAGGCAGGAAACCGTATTTTTTTGTTAATAAATCAAATAAAAGTTCGTTCGTTCTCGTGTTCCGTATCTAGGCTTCATTCTTGATAATTCCGGTTTGCATGTAGATCCGAATAAAATCGAGCCTCTCTTAAACTTGGATAACCCACGATCGTTGAGGCAGGTACGACGGCTTTCAGGGATAGTTACTTGGTATCGTCGTTTTGTGCCGGATTTGGCAGTTTTAGTGGAACCAATAGCGAAATTAACTAGGAAAGGACAGAAATTCGTGTGGGGTGCCGAACAATCTGATGCGTTTAGTCGAATAAAGAAAGTTTTAACTTCTGCCCCAGTGTTGGGATGTCCCAAGTTCGAGCTACCTTTTGTTTTGCAATGTCATGCCAGCACTAAAGAACTGAGTGCAATTTTAAGCCAAGAATTTGACGGACGCGAAACGGTCATACCGTATGGCAGTCGTATTATAACCGAGGCGGAGCGAAAATTTTCGGAAATAGAGCGTGAGTATTTAGCGGTCATTTGGGCCGTAATGAAATTCCGTCCGTATCTTGAAGGAACGACATATAAAGTTTATGCCGGAAGTTTACAATGGCTTTTAAACCATAAAAATGCGTCCGGGCGCTTAAGTCGTTGGATTTTGGCTCTCCAAGACCAAAATTTCCAAATTTGTCATCGAGCGGGAACATCTAATTGTTTGCCGGAAATTCTGGCGCGTACGCCGGATGAATCTGATGCGCGGTGCTCAAATTTGAACACTGAATTTAGCGATGATTCCGATTCGTGGTACGTGAGTCGTTTCAAAGCTTTGAAATCGGAACCAGACAAACATCCTGACTGGAAGATAATGGACGGTCGACTCTATTACTATCGGTCGCGAAACTTATTGAACGAGGTTATGACTGATCGGGAAGCTTGGAAGCTGGTGATCCCTCGGCGATTGCGTACGTCGTGTTATCTGACGTTGCTCGGTGTCCGACGCGATCTCTTCTAAATCTTCAAAATTTCGAACCTCTCGGTACGATATTAGAATCTTCTTATGAATTAAAACGGTTGTTGGCTCGCGAGCATGTATTAAAATTGTACCGTCCATCGGCAAAAACCGAACTCCACACCGATGCTTCACATTTCGGGTATGGAGCTATTTTGATGCAATTAGACTCAGACGACGGCAAGTTTCACCCTGTGTATTTCGCAAGCGGTAAAACAACTCCCGCGGAGGCAAATTACACAAGTTATAAATATGCAAACTTTGAATTTTCCACCAGTCTTCTTTCGTTCGGAAAAAATTGAAAACGGCGACATTTGTCTGAAGGTATAGGATCGATATACTGACGTTGCTCGGTGTCCGACGCGATCTCTTCTAAATCTTCAAAATTTCGAACCTCTCGGTACGATATAAATTGACTTATCCGCGGCAGTAGATTGCGATAAGCGTATTCAATCAATTCGCTTTCGGACAATGAAGGCGAGGCTTTCTTAGACAAGCACTGAATGCTAGTTAAATATTCCAACATCGGTTCGTCCGACCTTGCGTACGCCTAATAATTTCATTTAGGATAGTCGCCCGGGACGATGATCTCAAAAAACGACGCCGGAACGATTCGACAAAATCTTCAAAATGACGCCAACTGTGTTTTTTAGCATAATACCCTTCCCACGCACGATCGGTAAGAAAGAATGAAACACATCGCAATATTTCGCCGTCCGACTCCGGAAACATAGCCCGACATTCCAGTATACGACTTCAAAATGATTCCGCCCGGTCTATTCCATTGAACCGCAAGCCAAATTTTCGAAGTGTGTCCTGAATAGGAACTATCGAACTCGAATAGGTGCTAGAAAGGAATGGACGGCTACATCCGGTCGTACCACCGAAATTCGTCCGTTCTACGGGATCTACATAATTTGACACTCTTATCCCCTCCGTACCACGTCTCGTATCATCATTGTCAAAACGCCTATCGAAATGGGGTTGGTTGTCATTGGGGCGCCGAGATTCACCCAACGCACTGCGCGATTGTCCAACACCATCGCTAGGAGAAACTGGCTCGCGAAAACTGATACGAGTCGGATAACCGGAGTTATCTAACATATTTCGTTCGAAACGTGGTGTTCTCCGTGTTGTTGCCGCTCGCAAATTCGAGACACTTTATTTCGGAATTGCACCCGCAACATGTGGTAATTCACGTTCGATATTAAGCAACGAGGGAAAATCGGAAAATCGAGGCGTTGATTCGGCAGCTGGACTATTCGGTCTGCTAGCGTTCCCTGTTCGCATCATACGTTCGGTGGAAAACGTGCTTTGAAGTACCCCGGCGACCGCGGTCACTTGCGCGCTTTCGTTCTGAGAAAAACCAGCGCAAGCATCGTTCGATTCAAAAACACGATTATTTTCTTCCGTCGCGAAAACAGGATCGATTCGCATTCGCAAACGCCTCCTCAGTATCGCGACATTTCCCGAAATGGGTAATCCAAATCCCTCGATAATATTGCGCACTTGTTCGATATACAAACTTTCAATCCATCCGATTAGTTTCCCTGTGGTAACGTTCTCAGGGATCACAGATTCAACACCAAAGTTTACGTCATTAGAACTAGTTCCGGTTGCCATTGTATCGATCATTCGGATCGTTCGACAAATTATTAAATCGATATCAAATTCGTAACTTGAACGCGTTCCGATATTTCGCTGAAAAATAAACAAATAACGAATGCGTTGCAGGTGTTCTCGCGAATTCAATCAACGTCGACTCGAACCGGAATTATTCCGAAATACGCGATAAAACTGCGGTCAACGCGAAGTTATTCTAGAAAATTCGCAGGAAAATCCTGGCAGGATCGCCATTTATGGGACGAGAAAATCGAAGGAAAACTCCCTCGCCACACTCTTCGCCGGCTCTCTGGTTTGCTTTCGATAGCAGCCCGACGCGGAAAACTAAAAGTACTGAAAATCGAGGAAAGGAAGCTATCAATCAACTAAATATCGATCCCGGATTGAACGATTTATTGTTCTTGAATACACTCACCAAAATGTCGGTTGTGTGAGGTCAAGAAAAAACAACAAAAAAAACTCCAAAAAAAATTCCCAGCCAAATCTAAGCCTTGCAACGCAACCCAGCTTCTCAGCTCACAGCTTCGTACTCTCCCATCTCTTCCACCGTGTGCTCTCTCCAGACCATTCGATGACGTATGTTGGTGGGGGGTGTTAGAGATTTTCTTGCTGTCGCTATTCCCACAAATACTTCAGCCGCTTGAATCGAAAAGTATCGACCGTCACCTCCGATTATCGACGTCAAATCTTCGTTTTTTGATCACCAAGCGTTAACTATCGACTGCATAATATTCTTCGTAGAATTTTCCATAATCACCTCGCTTCTCCTTTGTAACTAGTCGTAACGGGTTGCTGTAGTACTTGGATTTGATCAGCCCATAGCTCCAAATCTAGCTGCTGTCTCTCTCGGCGATATGATTGCTTAATTCTTATGCTTCACCTCACACTCACCGACCTCACCATTTTCATAATAAACCATTTTCATAATAAAATAACAGAAAGAAGAATAAAAAAAAATGAACAACAAATGAGCAGAAAAAAATACAACTCAGAGAATACTTACCGAGAAGCCGGGTTAATGGCAATTTCCCAAGACGACTCGCTGAAGCCGAAGACCGTCTCAATGCAAATTTTGAATTTTCCACCAGTCTTCTTTCGTTCGGAAAAAATTAAAAACGGCGACATTTGTCTGAAGGTATAGGATCGATATACTTCCTGCCGGGAAATTTTTTGAGACAAAAACAACAGATTCGTATTCAACTGGATGTGTTTTTTATGCGGACGAAAAACAAAATGGTTATCAGCGTGAAAATTTCAAAAGTTCTAACGAATTTCCCAACAAGACGCAACATTTTCCGACGGAAATATTTAATTCCTGTAAAAAGACAATTGATCTTGTATATATGCAGAATTTGAATTCTGCATCAGTCTTCTTCCGTTCGGAAAAAATTAAAAACGGCGACATTTGTCTAAAGGTATAGGAGACAGATCCCTCGATATACTTCCTGGCGGGAAAATTCTGGAAAAAAAACAACGGATTCGTATTCAAATGAACCTTTTATTCATGCAGGCGTGGACAAATGATTATGTATATATGCAAACTTTGAATTTTCCATCAGTCTTCTTTCGTTCGGAAAAAATTGAAAACGGTGACATTTGTCTAGAGGTATAGGATAGATTTACTTCCTGGATGGAAATTTTTTTAGACAAAAACAACGGATTCGTGTTCGAATGGACGTATTATTCATGCGTTCCTGTAAGTAGACAAATGATTATGTTTATGTCACATAGAAATCGGTTCCTTTAGTAATGGTGAATTACCAAATGTTGCGGGTGCAATTCCGAAATCAAGTGTCTCGAATTTGCGAGCGGCAACAACACTTAGAACACCACCTTTCGAACGAAATATGTTAGATAACTCCGGTTATCCGACTCGTATCAGTTTTCGCGAGCCAGTTTCTCCTAGCGATGGTGTTGGACAATCGCGCAGTGCGTTGGGTGAATCTCGGCGCCCCAATGACAACCAACCCCATTTCGATAGGCGTTTTGACAATGATGATATGAGACGTGGTACGGAGGGGATAAGAGTGTTAAATTATGTAGATCCCGTAGAACGGACGAATTTCGGTGGTACGACCGGATGTAGCCGTCCATTCCTTTCTAGCACCTATTCGAGTTCGATAGTTCCTATTCAGGACACACTTCGAAAATTAGGCTTGCGGTTCAATGGAATAGACCGGGCGGAATCATTTTGAAGTCGTATACTGGAATGTCGGGCTATGTTACCAACTTTACAGTTGGTGGGCGCGGATAATTCTTCGATTTGTCAAAACTTGGCCACCAAATCGGATAATAATGGTCTGACTGAAGTATGAAAAATGTTGGTAGTAGAAAGAGAACTATGAGAATGACCGACCAATCCAGTCAAAATCCAACCAAAAATAGAATTTTGAGTTACTGGAGTTCCCACCGGTCCACGGATCAACCCTTCTAAAATAATTTGAGGATAAACATCTGCTGCAAGGATGAGATCAATTTTTCTGGACTGTCGAAACATTGGGTCTGCCAAGTCAATACCTTCGAGATGCGAAAAATTCAGTTCAGGCAGATCTCGAATAGGCATTATGCGAATAAGTTGCGAAAGAATTAAGGCATTGACCTCTAAAGATTGAGATAAATCTTTGGAACTGATTAGGAAAGTAGTTTGGTGTCTGGCAGATAAGTTCTTCTCTGCGCCAACACCAATAATCGATACACCAGCTGAATGCCTAGGCAAAGACAATAAGTCTACCAGACGTTCCGAAATGAACGACTTTTCCGCTGCGGGATCCACCAGAGCTCGGACGCGATACGAGTCACCCTTTTGATTCCCAACAGTAACCTCTGCAGTGGCTAGCAAAATTATTCGACCAATGGTAACGGTGTTTCCACTGGCTAGTGCGCCAGAATCGAAAGGAGAATTGTGTTTAACTGATTCTGACGATGGAGTGAACTTTGGTGCAGCTAAGTTCAACGAAAAGCGAGGACTGTGAAGCTTAGTGTGATGCTTCTGTTTACAAATCGAACATCTTTTTAATGAATTACAATTAACTACATAATGAGATTTACCCAAACAATTCAGACACAGTTTATTATCCTTGCAAAATGCGAATCGTTGAGGTTGGGTAAATTTATCAAAAGATGAACAGAAATTTAGTGAATGTTTAGACTGACACAGTGGACAAGATCCACTTACCGAAGTTTGTTTGGAGGTACTAGACATATTTGCTGAAACGGAGTCGGTTTTACGAAGGTTTTTAGTTTCAGTTACCATGTTAGGTTGTGCCTGTTCGAAGGACTGTAACCTATGTTCTAGAAAACTAACCAAAGCCGAATAAGTTGGAAATTCTGTTGTCTGTTGACGCGACAAATTCCAGGCTTCTTTGGTAGAGGCATCAAGTTTTCTCAACATGCAATAAATAACAAAATGACAATCACTATCATTAAAACAATTCAAATCTCGCAAACCTTGAACTGATTCTTCAGCTTTGTCAATTAGACTTGCTAAATCGCGAAAGTTGCGTGTGCGTATCGAGTGAATATCGATTAAAGCTTCAAAATGTGTGAAAAGACGGATGGATCGATTATCATACCGACGTTTCAATCTCTCCATTGCTACCGAGAAATTTGAATCTACTATTGGAATGGCCTTCAATCTCTGTGCCGCGTCACCCTGCACAGAGTTTAGCAAATATTGAAGCTTATCAATTTCTGACATTGTAGGGTTAGAATCTATAAATGCAGTAAAACGGTTATGAAACAATTTCCAATCTGCTTGTTTTCCAGTAAATGTTGGTATTGCAAGATTTGGAAGTGTTAAATGTACTCTTGACATATTTGAAGGATGCTCAGTAACTTGGTTACTCAAGAAGGAGGCGTCTGTATTAAGTTCATTTTTTAGATGTAACAATGTGGATTTAGCCTCAATATAAATCAACTCAGTCTCCACAAAAGCCTTCGACTTCAAATATTCAGCGATTTCGTCGTCAGTTTGTTGGTAATCAAGAAGCTTCAGGTATTGGTCCGAATATTTTGACCAGTAAGATTCCAAAAGTTCTAGTCGCGAAGAAAAATGAAATTGTGTTCGCTTCTCTGTTCCAACCTTATCCACCGAATTTGCAATGAAATGGGAAAGGCGCTTGCCAAGTTCCATTTGATTACTCAATATACTCGGCGTCATTCTGTGACGTTACAAACAAAATCGATATGAATTAAAATTATCAATACGTTCGAAAATTAACACGATACGCGGCACGAATTTTGTTTTTGTATTCCGAGTTCAATAAAAAATTTAATTTTATTGGAAAAATTCAGTAAATACAATACGACGTATTAAATATAACCGAACTTAACTCGAGAAATGTTCGTGAAGAGTGACAGAAGTAAACTTATATTTATCTTTAACGATTTGTCTTATATACTATTTTAACAATAGAAGTTGTTTTTTAATTCCTAATGGATATTTTTGGATCTGTGAATGGATATTATGAAATACCGATATTCTTATCTTCAAAGGTAGGATTATTAATAAAGGGTATTTATATTTATTCACATAACTCCTCCTCCTTAAGAGAGGAAAATGAGGGTTGACTCATTTTCTCGTTGCCTGAAACTTTTCTTTTTCTTAAAATCTTGAAACGTAAATAAAAAGAACTTAATATAAATACAAATACAATAATTAATATAATGATCATTGTGTTGATCCACGGATGTTTGTAGTTCGGATTTGTATCCAGCTTCATCAGGTGAAGATTTTGAGCCAAATTCTTGATGTGGTGGATATCATCTATATTGACCTTCTTCATGTGGTAGACGATTTCTTCCTCTTCTTGTACGGGTAGTTCGATTATAGGCAACTCGAAGATTATTTCTTCTTGATTCACCCGTTCTGGTTGAAAGTATTTGCCATTAATCAGTAAACTGCATTCATCCATCGAAATGACGCAAGGGTGAATAATTTTGTAAATTCCTTGGATTTTACAAGTTGATTGGATATTTGTTGGTTGAGCAGGTATCACTTATACATCTTTCGTGCTGATTTGTATAACGGTAGTTTCATGGAACTGTACTCTTGTTGCATTACAGGAATTTCGGCCACTTCTTATTAAATCTGCTAGGCAAGGTTGTTCTTTATGTATGTTTTCTTGAAGGCAAAAGAATTGATTTTCGATTTCCGGGCATTGTTCCGCTGTTGTCCAGTAATCTTCAGTATTGAGCGACAGGAAAGGTTGTTCAGGAATTATAGTTTGGTTTTTGAGAGGAATTGGGTATAGATGAAAATATTTGAAATGTGATGAAATTATTGGTGAATGAATTTTAAATAAAATTATTCTCTTCTCAATTAAAATTTGTGTTGAGAAAAGTGAATAATAGTTCATTAAATTTATCATCTTAGGAATTTTATCTATACCATAAAGTTCATTTAATTTATTAAGAATGATTTTCAACTGAGAAGGTTCTATTATTGAACTATGCAGAATATTCATTCTTGCAAAAGAAATTGCATTCTCTAAATTAATCACAATATGTTGGATAGTTTGAAGTTGCATGATTGTATTATCTATTATATTTGAGAGTGAGAATGCATGATAAATTTTTATAAAATTATTCATTTCTTTATTTAATCCTTGCAACTGAATTTCCAAAGTTTTCTGATTTTCGTAAAAATTTTTAAAGACGTCATCGTATGTACTCGAAAGCTGTTTAAGAAAGCTTTGTTGTTCTTTCAAATCATTATTTTCAATTTTTTGATTGGTATATAAAGTTGACAAATATGTTCTGATATGTTCTCTATCGTCTGAATCTAAAGTACCAAATAGCCATCTTTGTATTTTTCCAATACCATTAAAAAGTCCTCTTTTCATTCTAGTGAGTTCAAAAAATGAATTTATCTTATTGATTATTACTTCTGTTAAAGTTTGCACATTGTTTATTTTGTTCAAAATAATTATAGAAAAATGATCAGGTTTTTGTTTAATAATGTCATTTTTTATGAGTGTTAGTGTTGTTTTGATTTGAATTAGGGATTCTTCTAGATGGGTTAGGTTAACATGATATAGGAACGTATGTTTAGTTATGATAACTTTTACTTGTCCCCGGTAGATTGGTAGAATTCGATTCTTGAGTTCCGTTATTTCTAATGCTTTTATTACGGTTAGTCCTGTTAGAAGGGTGAGAATCTTCATTTCTTATTTGATCTGTAACAATACGTTGAGGTTTTAAATAATTTTTATGTAATGTTTGTTTTTGTGTTTTTATTTTTATATCACTTATGATTTGCGGTTTTTCTGCTAGTTTATAAGGATCTTTTGTTTTTTTTTCTGTTTTATTTCTTCTATTTTTAACAAAGACATTCTTTGATGTATCAAGTTCAATTTTTGATTGTCTATTAGAGTTTATTTTATTTAAGTTGTTTTGTTGTTTTGATTTGATTTTTTGGTGTATTTCTTCATTCAGTATTTTGCAATTTTCAGAATGTTCTTGTATATATTGCGTAAGCTTAGTATTATCATCTAATTCGAATGGATTTTTATAATCTAATCTTCCTCTTACTACTTGAAAGGGCGTATATTCAGTAGTGCTGTGAACTGAATTATTATATGATAGGAGAGCATAATCTACTAAAGTTTCTGCATTTTCACTCGGTCTAGAATTTTTCAAAGTCAAAATTATTTCTGATAAAGTTGAGTGAAATCTTTCAATAGGACTGTTACTATTAGGATTATATGCAGTAGTATAATGTATTTCAATATGATGAAGTTTACATAGAGCCTGTATTGTTTCATTTTTCCATTCTTGTCCATTATCAGTAGTAATTTTTCTTGGTATTCCAAAGTGACTAAAATATTTAATTAGTTTATTAGCGATTTCTATTGCTGACAAGTTTTTGATCGGGTATGCTTGAGCAAATTTTGAAAAGCTATCTATTAAAGTCAGAAAATATTGTCCATGAGTTTTGAAAGTATCAGCATAAATAAGATCAAAGGATTCATATCCAAATGGAGTTGGTTTGAAAACAAGCTCATTAGGATGTATTTCATATTTACATTTCTGACAAATTTCACATGTATTTATATAATTTGGCACATCTTAATCTATATTAGGCCAAAAGAAATTATTTTTTATTGCATTAATATTTTCTTGAATTCCACGGTGACTTGTTTTTGTTTCATGGTATAATTTCAATTTCATAAGTTGATCTTCTCTATCAAATACATCTGTCAATAATTTATTGGAAATGAATAGATTGAATGAATTATTCTTAAATGTTCTCTGTAAAATTCTAATGAAAGTAATTTCTATTTTTTTATCTTTAAATAGAAAACAATATGTTTGTTTAGGTATCATATATTCTTTAACTAATTGTATAATATTTGATTCTATATTATCAATTGAGAGAAAAACATGTATTCTGATTTTATCAAATATTTTTTCTTTAGTTACTCTATATTCATTGGTTTTCGCATATGTTAAAATAATTTGATTTTTATAATTATTTATTGCTTTTTCTGTGTATGGTAATTCCATAATGGGAGTTTCATGACTAGAATATATTGTATTATCATCACTCTGGATTTGATTATTTTTAGTTTGTTCTTCTGCATGTGATATAAGATTCTCATCTGAATTTAAATAATTTAAAATTTCATCAGCTTCTTCTTCATTCAAAGAAGCATCTGATTCTTTCGGAGTATTTACTATCAATGATATATCATCGGGAAAATCTGTTGTTTCTATTGGGTTTATTTCCACTCGTGATAATGAATCTGCATTAGTATTACTTCTTCCCTTTTTATACATAATTTCATAATCGTATTCTTCTAATTTTAATCTCCACCTAACTAATTTTGAATTAGGATCTTTTAAAGAAAATAACCATTGAAGGGGTTTATGATCACTAATTATTTTAAATTTAGTACCGAAGAAATAGGGTCTAAAATATTTAACTGCCCAAACGATCGCTAAAAGCTCTTTCTCTATATTGCTGTAATTTATTTCAGCTGGATTGAGAGTTCTTGAAGCATAAGCTATTGGGAGATCTTTACCAGGCGTTCCTTGTGATAAAATTGCTCCTATGGCAAAATTAGACGCATCTGTTGTGAGATTAAATGATTTAGAGAAATCAGGATATTGAAGTAAAGGTTCATTCATCAAGATTTTTCTACATGTATGGAATGAATCTAAAAATTCTGATGTATGTATTATTTTTTTATCTTTTTTTAGACATTCTGTTAAAGGTTTTGTGAGTTTAGCAAAATTATTTATGAATTTTCTATAGTATAGTTTCAATAGCTTCTAATTTTTTCGGATTTGGTTTTATTCCATCTGGCGTTACTATATGTCCTAAAAATTCAACATTCTTGCAGAGAAATTCTGATTTATCAAGTTGTATTTGTAACCCAGCTTCTTTTATTCTGTCAAATATTAATTTGAGATTACTTATATGTTCTTGAAGTGATGTGGAATATATTATTATATCATCCATATAAACGAAACATATTTTTCCTTGTAATCCTTTTAATACATTATCCATTACTCTTTGAAATGTTGCCGGTGCATTTTTAAGACCAAAGGGCATGCGTACATATTCGTAGTGTCCATTTTCGACATTGAATGCTGTTTCATCAATTGAATTTTCATGCATTTCAATTTGATGGAAGCCCGAAGCTAAATCCAATGTAGTAAAATATTGACATCTTCCTAATTTATCTAGAATATCAGTTATATTAGGTAAGGGGTATCTATCATCGATAGTTTCTTCATTAACTTTTCTGTAATCAACAACAATACGCCATTTCTGTTTTCCAGTAGCATCTATTTTTTTTGGTACGATCCAAATCGGTGAGCTCCAGGGCGATTGTGATGGTCTTATTATTCCATCTTCAAGCATTTTTGCTATTTGTTTTTGAACTTCTTCTTTATGTATATAAGGATATTTAATTCGTGGATAATTAATTCCTGGATAATTAATTCGTGGATGTTTTTATTTGATAAATTAATCAAGAATTTAATTTATTAAGAGAAAAACGGTTTCCTTCCTATAAAGTGTGAGGATTTAAAAATTTTTTCAATTCGTGGATAATCAATTCGTGGATTTTTATTCATTCAATGAATTTTTCAAAAATTTAATTTATTAAGAGAAAAATACGGTTTCCTGCCTATTAAGTGTGAGGATTTGAAAATATTTTTAATTCGTGGATAATTGATTCGTGGATAATTAATTCGTGGATTTTTATTTATTTAATAAATTTATTAATAATTTAATTTATTAACAAAGAATACGGTTTCCTGCCTATAAAGTGTGAAGATTTAAAATAATTTTCAATTCGTGGATAATCAATTCGTGGATTTTTATTTATTTAATAAATTTATTAAGAATTTAATTTATTAACAAGAAAACACGGTTTCCTGCCTATATAGTGTGAGGATTTGAAAATATTTTTAATTTGTGGATAATTAATTCGTGGATTTTATGCATTCAATAAATTTATAATTAATTAGGGACTTTTGGAGTGAGCAAACTTTATCTCCTGAGTGTATTTGGGACAACATTTCCTTGGCCTGCCCGGTGATTTTCGGATGTTTGTTAGATTCAATTATGTCCTGAAGGGTTTCCTTCAGATACTTCGGCTGTTCCATATAAATTTCTTCGTTGAGATTTCCGTTCAGGTATGCTGTGGCGATGTCGAATTGCCTAATCTCCATGCCGAATTGAGCCGATAGTGCTGCGATGAGTCGCACTGTACTTAGTCGTGCAACTGGAGCGAACGTTTCGTGGTAATGGATGCCGGGTTTTGAGAAAACCCTGAGCGACTAAACGTGCCTTGCGACGATCTAGTGTACCGTCTGAACCGTATTTGTTACGAAGTACTATCCTGCTGCCGATAGTTTTGACCCTCTAGGACGATCGACCAATTTCCAAGTTTGGTTCTTTATGGGTACATATTATTGATAAGTAGTTTCTCTGCCTTCACTTTCGTTTGTTTTCTATATTGTGGACTTGTTAATTTTATTGCTCTGTTTATGACGGCTCTAACAACATTCACTTTGTGTGTAGTTTCAATCTTTTTGGTTTCTATATTTTTGATTAGGGTCATATCCAGGAAATTAAGTTTATTTTCTTTTTCAACTTCTTTGGTAAATTTAAGTTTTTCATGATATGAGTTAAATTTTTCTAGTAGTATATTTTGTTTTTCTTTTTGTACAATAACGATGCAATCGTCCACATATCTACCGTAGAATTTTATTGGAAATCCTAAGTTTCCTATGATTGTTTCTTCTAAGTTTTCCATCGTTAATTGTACTATGACACTCGAAATGGGAGACCCCATGGCAAGTCCATCGATTTGTATCACATGTCGCTGTATCTGCGGTAGGAACGAAGATACAGCTCTTTTCTTTTTTTGTGCATTTTGAACGACCGATCATGAAATCTCTAATAATCTTGCTATGGTATCTGCTGATACATCGTTGTGCGGGTATTGAAAAGTTCTTTCCATTGAGGTATCATACGTTGCTGTATCTACTATAAAAACGAAGAAACAGCTGTATACATTTTTTGTGCAATTTGAATGACCGATCAAAGAATCTCTACTAATAATGCTTCGGTAACCGTTGACACACCTTTGTGCGGGTACTGAAAAGTCCTTTCCGATGAGGTATCATATGTCGCTGTATCTGCGGTAGGAACGAAGAAACAGCTGTTTTCATTTTTTGTGCATTTCAAACGACCGATCATGAAATCTCTAATAATTGTGCTGTGGTATCCGTTGATACACAGTTGTTTTGGTACTGAAAAGGCCTTTCCAATGACGTAATATACTTTGCTGTAACTGTCGGTGTATTTGGAATAGGAGCGAAGAATCTCCAAAGATTGTGTTATGGTGACCGTTGGTACACCGTTTTTAGGGCACTGAAAAGGCCTTCCCAATGAGATATCATACGTCGCTGTATCTGCGATAAGAACGAAGAAACAGCTCTTTTCATTTTTTGTGCATTTTGAACGACCGATCATAGAATCTCTAATAATCGTGCTATGGTAACCGTTAATACACCTCAGTGCGGGTAATGAAAAGTCTTTTTCAATGAAGTATGATACGTTCCTGTATCTGCGATAGGAACCAAGGAACAGCTGTTTTCATTTTTTGTGTATTTTGAACGACCGATAATAAAACCTCTAATGATCGTACTGTGGTAACTGTTGATACACCGTTGTGCGGGTACTGAAAAGTCCTTTCCAATCAAGTGTCATGCGTCGCTGTATCTGCGATAAGAACGAAGAACCAGCTGTTTTCATTCGTTGTGCATTTTGAACGACTGATCATAAAATCTCTAATGTTCATGCTTTGGTATCCTTCGATACACCGTTGTGCGGTTATGAAAATGCCTTTCCAATGAAGTATCATACGTCGCTGCTTCTGCGATAGCAACGAAGAAACAGCTGCTTTAATTTTTTGTGGATTTTGATCATAAAATCTCCAATAATCGTGGTATGGTCACCGTTGATCCACCCTTGTGAGTGCACTGAAAAGGCCTCATCAATGAAGTATCATACGTCGATGTAGCTGTCGCTGTATTTGCAATAGGAGCGAAGAATCTCTAATAATTGTGTCAGGGTGACCGTTGGTACACTGATGTGAGGCACTAAAAGGCCTTCTCAATGAAATATCATACGTCGCTGTATTTGTGATAGAAACGAAGAAAAGATGTCGTCATTTTTGGTGCATTTTGAACGACCGATCAAGAAATCTCTACTAATTGTGCTATGGTGTCCGTTGATACACCGTTAGTTCGGGAACTGAAAAGGCTATTCCAATCAGGTATGGCACGTTGATTCATCTGAGATAGGAACGGAGAATAAGCTGTTTTCATTTTTGTGGATCGATTATAAAATCTCTAATAATCGTGTTATGTTAACCAATGATCCACCTTTGTGCGGACACTGAAAAGGCCTTTCCAATGAGGTATCATACGTCTCTGTAGCTCTCGCTGTATTTGCAATAGGAGCGAAGAATCTCTAATAATTGTGGTATGGTGACCGTTAGTATACCGTTGTAAGGGCACTGATAAGGCCTTCCCAATAAGGTATCATACGTCACTGTATTTGCAATAGAAGCGAAGAATATCTAATAAAGTGTTATGGTGATCATTGGTACACCGACGTGAGGGCACTGAAAAGGCCTTTCCAATGAGGTATCATATATTTCTTTATCTTCGATAGGAAAGAAGTAACAGCTGTTTTCATTTTTTGTGCATTCTGCACGACCGATTATAAAATATCTAATAATTGTGCTATGGTAACCTTATGCGGGTGATGAAATACCTCCCCATTGATGTATCATACCTTGCTGTATCTGCGATAGGAACGAAGAAACAGCTATTTTCATTCTTTGTGCATTTTGAACGACTGATCATAAAATTTCTAATAATCGTGCTATGGTATCCGTTGATACACCGTAGTACGGGCTCTGAAAAGGCATTTCCATTGAAGTATCAAACGTCGCAGTATCTACGATAGGAACGACGAAACAGCTGTTCTCATTTTTTGTGGATTTTAAACGATAGATCATAAAATCTCCAATAATCGTGTTATGCTAACCGTCGTTCCACATTTGTGTGGGCACTGAAAAGTTCTTTCCAATGAGGTGTCATATGTCGCTGTATCTGTGACGAAGAGACAGCTGTTTTCATTTTGTGTGCACTTTGAACGACCGATCATAAAATCTCACAGTCACCATAACACAATTATTAGAAATTTTTCGCTCCTATTGCAAATACAGCGACGTATGATACCTCATTGGAAAGGTCTTCTCAGTACCCGCACAACGGTGTACCAAATGTTACCATAGCACGATTATAAGGGATTTCATATTCCGTCGTTCAAAATGCACAAAAATGAAAACAGTTGTTTCTTCGTTCCTATAGCAGATGCAGCGACATATGATACCTCATTGGGAAGGCCTTATCAGTGCCCTCACCGCAGTATAGTAACAGTCACCATAACACAATTATTAGAGATTCTTCGCTACCATTGCAAATACAGCGACAGCTACAGAGACGTATGATACCTCAATGGAAAGGCCTATTCAGTGCCCTCATAACGGTGTACCAACGGTCACGGTTCAAAATTATTAGAGATTCTCCGCTCCTATTGCGAATACAGCGACAGTTGAAGCGACGTATAGTACCTTATTGGTGAGGCATTTTCAGTGCCCGCACAAATGTCGATCAACGGTTAACATAATACGATTATTAGAGATTTGATGATCAATCGTCCAAAATCCACAAGAAATGTAAACAGCTTACTCTTCGTCCCTATCGCAGATGAGGCAACATATGGTACCTCATTGGAAAGGCCTTTTCAGTGCCCGCCTTCGGTGTATCAACGGATAACACAGCACAATTAGTAGAGATTTTATGATCGGTCGTTCAAGATGCACAAAAAATGAAAACAGCTCTTTCTTCGTTCTTATCGCAGATACAGCGACGTATGATACCTCATTCGGAAGGACTTTTCAGTGTTCGCACAAAGGTGTATCAACACACACCATAGCACGATTATTAGAGATTTTATGATCAGTCTGTCAAAATGCACGAAAAATGAGGATAGCTGTCTCTTCGTTTATATTGCAGATATTGCGACGTATGATACCTCACTGGAAAGGTCTTTTCAGTGCCCGCACAACAGTGTATCAACAGATACGATAGCACGATGATTATGGATTTTATGATCGGTCGATCAAAATGCAGAAAAAATGAAAACAGCTGTTTCTTCGTTTCTATCGCAGATACAGCGATGTCTGATACCTCATTGAAAAGGACTTTTCAGTGCCTGCACAACGATGTATCAGCGGTTAACATTTCCCGGTTATTACGGATTTTTTGATCGGTCGTTGCAAATGCAAAAAAAATGAAAACAGCTAATTCTTCGTTCCCGTCGCAAATACAGCAACGTATGATACCTAACTGGAAAGGACATTTCAATATCCGCACAACGATGTATCAAAGGTTACTATTGCACGATTATTATAGATTTTATGATCGGTCGTTCACAATGCACAAAAAATGAAAACAACTGTTTCTTCGTTGCTATCGCAGATACAGCGACGTATGATACCTCATTCAAAGAAACTTTTCAGTACCCGCACAAAGATGGATCAACAGTAACCATTACACGATTATTAGAGATTTCATGATCTATCGTTCAAAATCCACAAAAAATTAAAACAGCTGTTTCGTCGTTCCTGTCGCAGATACAGCGACGTATGTTACCTCATGGGAATGGACTTTTCAATACACGAACAACGATGTATCAACGGTTACCATAACATGATTATCAAAGATCGTTCAAAAAAAATGAAAACAGCTGTTTCTTCGTTTCTATTGCAAATACAGCGACATATGATACCTCATTGAAAAGGCCTTATCAGTGCCCTCACCGCGGTATAGTAACAGTCACCAAAACACAATTATTAGAGATTCTTCGCTCCTATGGCAAATACAACGGTGGATCAACGGCTAACATAACACGAGTACTAGAGATTTTATGATCGATCGTTTGAAATCCACAAGAAATGAAAAGAGCTTATTCATCGTTCCTATCGCATATAAGCGACGTTTCTTACCTCATTGGAAAGGCCTCTTCAGTGCACGCCCAACGGTGTATCAACGGATACCACAGCACAATTAGTAGAGATTTTATGATCGGTCGTTCAAAATGCACACAAAAATGAAAACAGCTGTTTCTTCATTCTCATCGCAGATACAGCGACGTATGATACCTCATTCGGAGGGAATTTTCAGTGCCCGCACAAACGTGGGTCAAAGGTTATCAATACACGATTATTAGAGATTTTATGATCTATCGTTCAAAATCCACAAAAAATGAAAACAGCTGTTTCGTCGTTTCTGTCGCAGATACTGCGACGTATGATACCTCATTGAAAAGGCCTCTTCAGTCATCGCCCAATAGTTTATCAACGGATACCATAGCACGATTATTATAGATTTTATGATCGGCTGGTCAAAATGCATAAAAAATGAAAACAGCTGTTTCTTCGTTCCAATCGCAGATACAGCGACATATGATAATTCACTGGAAAGGCATTCTCTGTGCCCGCATAACAACAGCGACGTATGATACAAAATTGGAAAGGTATTCCGTACCCGCACAACGGTGTATCCAAGGTTACCATAGCACAATAATTACAGATTCTATAATCGGTGGATCAAAATGCACAAAAAATGAAAACAGTTGTTTCTTCGTTCACACCGCAGATGCAGCGACGTATGTTACCTCATTCGAAAGAATTTTTCAGTGTTCGAACAAACGTGGATCAACATTTACCATAACACGATTATTAGAGTTTTTCAGATCTATCGTTCAAAATCCACAAAAAATGAAAAAAGCGGTTTCGTTGTTTTTATCGCAGATAGAGCAACGTATTATACCTCATTGGAAAGGACTCTTCAATACACGAACAACGATGTATCAAAGGTTACCATAACACGATTATAAGAGATTTTATGATGTTCAACATTCACAAAGAATGTAAACAGCTGGTTCTTCGATCTTATCGCAGATACAGCGACGTTTGATACCTCATTGGAAAGTACTTTTCAATACACGCACAACGATGTATTAGCGGTTACCATGACACGATTATTAGAGATTTTATGATCGGTCGTTCAAAATTCACAAAGAATGAAAACAGCTGATTGTTCGTTTTTATCGCAGATACAGCAACGTATGATACCTCATTGGAAAGTATTTTTCAATACACGCACAACGATGTATCCTTGGTTACCATAACACGATTATTAGAGATTTTATGATCTATCGTTCAAAATCCACAAAAAGTGAAAACAGCTGTTTCGTTGGTCCTATCGCAGACACTGCGACGTATGATACCTCATTGAGAAGGCCTTTTTAGTGCCCAGAAAACGGTGGATCAACGGTTTCCATAACACGATTATTAGAGATTCTATGAACGCTCATTCAAGATGCACACAAAATGGAAACAGCTGTTTCTTCATTTTTATCGCAAAAACAGCGACGAATGATACCTCATTGGAGAGTTCTTTTCAATACAAGCACAACGAAGTATTAGCGGTTACCATGACACGATTATTAGAGATTTTATGATTGGTCGTTAAAAATTCACAAAGAATGAAAACAGCTGGTTCTTCGTTCTTATCGCAGATACAGCGACGTTTGATACCTCATTGGAAAGGCCTTTTCAGTGCCCGCACAACAGTGTATCAACATTCTCAATAGCATGATTATTGGAGACTCTATGATCGGTCATTCAGAGACCTCACGATTATTAGAGATTTTATGATCGGTCGTTCAAAATTCACAGAGAATGAAAGCAGCTGGTTCTTCGTTCTTATCGCAGATACAGCGACATATGATACCTCATTGTAAAGGACTCTTCAATACACGCACAACGATGTATCGGCGGTTACCATAACACGATTATTAGAGATTTTATGATCGGTCGTTCAAAATTCACAAAGAATGAAAACAGCTTGTTCGTCGTTCGTATCGCAGATACAGCGACGTATAATACCTCATTGAAAAGGACTTTTTGATACACAAACAACGATGTATTAGCGGTTATCATGACACGGTTATTGGAGATTTTATGATCTACCGTTCCAAATGCACAAAAAATGAAAAAAGCTGTTTCGTTGTTCCTATCGCAGACACTGCCACGTATGATACCTCATTAGAAAGGCCTTTTCAATGCCCGCACAACGGTGGATCAACATTTTCCATAGCATGCTCATTAGAGATTTTATGATCGGTCATCCAAGGTGCACAAAAAATGAAAACAGCTGTTTCTTCCTTTTTTATAGCGAATACAGCGAAGTATGATACCTCATTGAGAAGGACTTTTCAAAACACGCACAACGATGTATCAATGGTTACCATACCACGATTTTGGAAGATTTTATACAGGGTGTTTTGGGGATGAGTGTAGGCATTTGGCAGATGGATAGGGTCGGTCCATACAATTATTTTATAGTATGGGAACTATGGTCCGATATCCTTTAGTTTTTAAGTTATGGGCAAAAATTGTTTTTTATGAATACTTTACACTTTTTGGGTTATGAAGCTAAAAATAAACACAATTTCATATTAAATACAGTTTTTTTATTATTTGTCGATTTAAACACATAACACACGATAAATTAAAAGTCTTACAACTATTCCGATAGCAAAAACAATCAAATAGTGAAGAAAAGAAAATAAGCATAAAACAAATCTTAGTGACTTTCATAGATATCAATGTGTATTTAAAAAAAACTGTGAAGGTGAAAAGTGATTAAAATTACCTAAAAAAATGCTTATGTCTTCCTCTTTCTATTGATGTACTAACTAACAAGCTCCGCCCAAAATTCACTGAGTTGTGAGACTTCACACGCAGGGATACGCCAAACCGGTTCGCCTCAGGTAAACAAAACTGTTACAAAAAAGGTCGCTTACACAAAAAAGGGGATGCCCCTCGGTTAAACGAATGTTTGTTTACTTTGTTTAGTTAGTACTTTTTGACTGTTCATACCTTGCACACGTACTTACCTTGCTTTATTTCTCCGTATTAAGTTGTAGGTCCACTTAAGAGTGTTGATCTCCTTTACGTTGAGTTCTCAGTACAGTATTTTTTTGGACTGTGTGTTTATGAACTTGCATTTTAAAATGCCTGGCTTTACTTTTAGTGAATATGCTGATATTATTTTTGTGTACGGACTTGCTGACGGTAACGCTACCAGAGCCCGAGAGTTGTACCGAGAACGCTTCCCTACGAGGCGAATTCCGAACGCGCAGGTGTTTAGGAATACTTTTAGAAGACTTATTGAAACCGGAAATTTGAACTTACGGGAACCCCGAGTCTCTATGAAGCAACACCCTGTGGAAGTCGACGAGCTGATATGCCAAGCTTTCCGGTCTGATCCCACAACAAGCGTGCGCAAAGTAATAAAGCAACTGCGTGACAATCATGGTTTCAGACTATCCACCTACAAAGTATGGTCCGTAGTCCATGGAGATGGGAGACATCCTTTTCACTACACTCCTGTGCACTCATTGGAGGAAGGTGATCCTGCCCGACGCATGACATTCTGCCGCTATCTCATCAGGCAAGATGCAGAGAATGGCGATTTTCTAAGAAGAATTCTATGGACCGATGAGTCGAAATTTGATACAGATGGGATCACAAATTTCCATAACAAACATTACTGGGAGCTGAAGGGTGAACACTCCAAACTAAAAAAACAGGTTTCGTCGCAAAGGCGATTCAGCGTCAACATTTGGGCCGGTGTAATCGGAGGAATATTAATTGGGCCTCATATCTTGCCCGACCGTCTAAATGGCGCAGTGTATCTAGATTTTTTACAAAATGTATTGCCGGATTTACTGGAAGACGTTCCTCTGCATCTTTTATCAGAGATGATGTTCCAGCATGATGGATGCCCGGCGCACTACTCAAGATGTGTAAAAGAATATCTGGACGTTGCTTATGAAAATAGCTGGATTGGCCGAAATGGGCCAGTCCTATGGCCAGCCAGATCTCCCGACTTAACTCCCCTCGACTTTTATGTGTGGGGAAGACTCAAAGAGTTGGTGTATGACGAAGAAATAATGAGTCGGGAGCAATTGGTCACAAAGATCAATGAAAGAGCCGAAATAATAAGAGCGGAGATGACAGTAGGCACAACAACTACTGAAGTCAGAAGATGCGCGCGAGCTTGTCTTCGAAATGCTGAAAGTCATTTTGAACACCAAGCTTAAATTTGTTTGTTGATAAAGATATGTCTTCATCGAATTATTATTATTATTATTATCATTCACAGCTAGATCAAAATGAGTCTGCACTCAAGTAACAAGGCTGCAATAATAATACTTGGAAGTAAAGTAATGGCACCCAGGTATTATTATTGCAGCTTTGTTACTTGAGTGACTGACTCATTTGATCTATCCGTAGAGGTTTAGTCTCATAACTGTTTGAATTTGAGGCGTAGCGTATTATTTGATACATCAATAGAAAAAGGAAGAGATAAGCATTTTTTTAGGTAATTTTATTCACTTTTCACCTACACAGTTTTTTTTAAATACACATTGATATCTATGAAAGTCACTAAGATTTGTTTTATGCTTATTTTCTTTTCTTCACTATTTGTTTGTTTTTGCTATCGGAATAGTTGTAAGACTTTTAATTTATCGTGTGTTATGTGTTTAAATCGAAAAATAATAAAAAAATTGTATTTAATATGAAATTGTGTTTATTTTTAGTTTCATAACCCAAAAAGTGTAAAGTATTCATAAAAAACAATTTTTTCCCATAACTTAAAAACTAAAGGATATCGGACCATAGTTTCCATACTATAAAATAATCGTATGGACCGACCATATCCATCTGCAAAATGCCTACACTCATCCCCAAAACACCCTGTATTCGGTCGTTCAAAATTCACAAAGAATGAAAACAGCTGGTTCTTCGTTCTCATTGCAGATACAGCGACGTATGATACCTCATTGGAAAGTAATTTTCAATGCACGCCCAACGATGTATTATCGGTTACCATGACACGATTGTTAGGGATTTTATGATCGGTCGTTCAAAATTCACAAAGAATGGAAACAGCTGGTTCTTCGTTCTTATCGCAGATACAGCGACGTATGATACCTCATTGGTGAGGACTCTTCAATACACGCGCAACGATGTATCAACGGTTACCATAACACGATTATTAGAGATTTTATGATCGGTCGTTCAAAATTCACAAAGAATGAAAACAGCTGGTTCTTGGTTCTTATCGCAGATACAGCGACGTATGATACCTCATTGGGAAGGACTTTTTGATACACGGATAACGATGTATTAGCGGATACCTTGACAAGATTATTAGAGATTTTATGATCTATCGTTCAAAATCCACAAAAAATGAAAAAAGCTGTTTCGTTGTTCCTATCGCAGATACAGCGACGTATTATACCTCATTGGAAAGGACTCTTCAATTTACGCACAACGATGTATCAAAGGTTACCATAACACGATTATAAGAGATTTTATGATCGGTCGTTCAACATTCACAAAGAATGTAAACAGCTGGTTCTTCGATCTTATCGCAGATACAGCGACGTATGATACCTCATTGGAAAGTACTTTTCAATACACGCACAACGATGTATTAGCCGTTACCATGACACGATTATTAGAGATTTTATGATCGGTCGTTCAAAATTCACAAAGAATGAAAACAGCTGATTGTTCGTTTTTATCGCAGGTACAGCAACGTATGATACCTCATTGGAAAGTATTTTTCAACACACGCACAACGATGTATCCTTGGTTACCATAACACGATTATTAGAGATTTTATGATCTATCGTTCAGAATCCACAAAAAATGAAAACAGCTGTTTCGTTGGTCCTATCGCAGACACTGCGACGTATGATACCTCATTAAGAAGGCCTTTTTAGTGTTCAGACAACGGTGGATCAACGGTTTCCATAACACGATTATTAGAGATTCTATGATCGCTCATTCAAGATGCACAAAAAATGGAAGCAGCTGTTTATTCGTATTTATCGCAAAAACAGCAACGAATGATACCTCATTGGAAAAGACTTTTCAATACACACACAACGATGTATCAACGGTTACCATAACACGATTATTAGAGATTTTATGAGCGGTCGTTCAAAATTCACGTAGAATAAAAACAGCTGGTTCTTCGTTCTTATCGCAGATACAGCGACGTATTCTACCTCATTGGAAAGTAATTTTTAATACACGCACAACGATGTATTAGCGGTTACCATGACACGATTATTAGAGATTTTATGAGCGGTCGTTCAAAATTCACGAAGAATGAAAACAGCTGGTTCTTCGTTCTTATCGCAGATACAGCGACGTATGATACCTCATTGGAAAGTAATTTTTAATACACGCACAACGATGTATTAGCGGTTACCATGACACGATTATTAGAGATTTTATGAGCGGTCGTTCAAAATTCACGAAGAATGAAAACAGCTGGTTCTTCGTTCTTATCGCAGATACAGCGAGGTATGATACCTCATTGAGAAGTACTTTTCAATACACGCACAACGATGTATTAGCGGGGACCATGACACGATTATGAAAGATTTTATGATTGCTCGTTCAAAATTCACAAAGAATGAAACAGCTGGTTCTTCGTTCTTATCGCAGATACAGCGACGTATGATACCTCATTGGAAAGAATTCTTCAATACACACACAACGATGTATCAACAGTTACCATAACACGATTATTAGAGGTTTTATGATCGGTCGTTCAAAATTCACAAAGAATGAAAACAGCTGGTTCTTCGTTCGTATCGCAGATACAGCAACGTATGATACCTCATTAGAAAGGATTTTTTAATACACGGACAACGATGTATTAGCGGTTGCCATGACACGATTTTAAGAGATTTTATGATCTATCGTTCGAAATCCACAAAAAATGAAAAAAGCTGTTTCGTTGTTCCTATCGCAGACACTGCCACGTATGATACCTCATTGGAAAGGCTTTTTCAGTGCCCGCACAACAATTTATCAACGTTCCCCATAGCGTGCTCATTAGAGATTCTATGATCGGTCATTCAAGATGCACAAAAAAATTAAACCGGCTGTTTCTTCGTTTTCATACCGAATACAGCGACGTATGATACCTCATTGAAGAGGACTTTTCAATACACGCACAACGGTGTATCAGTGGTTACCATAACACGATTATTAGAAATTTTACGATCGGTCGTTCAAAATTCACAAAGAATGAAAACATCTGGTTCTTCGTTCTTATCGCAGATACAGCGACGTTTGATACCTCATTGGAAAGGCCTTTTCAGTGCCCGCACAACGGTGTATCAACATTTTCCGTAGCATCATTATTAGAGATTCTATGATCGGTCATTCAGCGACCTCACAATTATGAGAGATTTTATGATCGGTCGTTCAAAATTCACAAAGAATTAAAACTGCTGGGTCTTCGTTCTTATCGCAGATACTGCGACGTATGATACCTCATTGGAAAGGCCTTTTCAGTGCCCGCACAACGGTGTATCAACATTTTCCATAGCACGCTCATCAGAGATTCTATGATCGGTCATTCAAAATGCACAAAAAATGAAAACAGCTGTTTCTTCGTTTTTGTAGCGAATACAGCGACGTATAATACCTCATTGGAAAGGACTTTTCAATATACGCACAACGATGTAACAATGGTTACCATAACACGATTATTAGAGATTTTATGATCGGTCGTTCAAAATTCACAAAAAATAAAAACAGCTGGTTCTTCGTTCTTATCGCAGATACAGCGACGTATGATACTTCATTCGAAAGGACTCTTCAATAAACGCACAACGATGTATCAAAGTTTACCATAACACGATTATAAGAGATTTTATGATCGGTCGTTCAAAATTCACAAAGAATGAAAACAGCTGGTTTTTCGTTTTTATCGCTGATACAGCGACGTATGATACCCCATTGGAAAGAATTCTTCAATACACACACAATGATGTATCAACGGTTACCATAACACGATTATTAGAGGTTTTATGATCGGTCGTTCAAAATTCACAAAGAATGAAAAGAGCTGGTTCTTCGTTTGTATCGCAGATACAGCGACGTATGATACCTCATTAGAAATGATTTTTTGATACACGGACAACGACGTATTAGCGGTTGCCATGACACGATTATAAGAGATTTTATGATCTATTGTTCAAAATACCCAAAAAATGAAAAAAGGTGTTTCGTTGTTCCTATCGCAGACACTGCCACGTATGATACCTCATTGAGAAGGCGTTTTCAGTGGCCGCACAACGGTGTAACAACGTTTTTCATAGCATGCTCATTAGAGATTCTATGATCCGTCATTCAAGATGCACAAAAAAATGAAACCGGCTGTTTCTTCGTTTTCATACCGAATACAGCGACGTATGATACCTCATTGAAGAGTACTTTTCAATACACGCACAACGGTGTATCAATGGTTTCATAACACGATTATTAGAAATTTTACGATCGGTCGTTCAAGATTCAAAAAGAATGAAAACAGCTGGTTCTTCGTTCTTATCGCAGATACAGCGACGTATGATACCTCATTGGAAAGGACTTTTCAATACACACACAACGATGTATTAGCGGTTACCATGACATGATTGTTAGAGATTATATGATCTGTCGTTCAGAATCCACAAAAAATGAAAACAGCTGTTTCGTTGTTCCTATTGTAGACACTGCGACGTATGATACCTCATTGGAAAGGCTTTTTCAGTGGCCGCACAACAATTTATCAACGTTTCCCATAGCGTGCTCATCAATCGGTCATTCAAGATGCACAAAAAATGAAAACAGCTTGTTCTTCGTTCTTATCGCCGATACAGCGACGTATGATACCGCATTATAAAGGACTCTTCAATACACGCACAACGATGTATCAACGGTTACCATAACACGATTATTAGAGATTTTATGATCGGTCGTTCAAAATTCACAAAGAATGAAAACAGCTGGTTCTTCGTTCTTATAGCAGATACAGCAACGTATGATACCTCATTGAAAAGTAAATTTCAAAACACGCACAACGATGTATTAGCGGTTACCATGACATGATTATTAGAGATTTTATGATCGGTCGTTCAAAATTCACAATGATTGCAAACAGCTAGTTCTTCCTTCTTATCGCAGATACAGCGACGCATGATACCTCATTGGAAAGGCTTTTTCAGTGCCCGCACAACAATTTATCAACGTTTCCCATAGCGTGCTCATTAGAGATTAAATGATCGGTCATTCAAGATGCGCAAAAAATGAAAACAGCTGGTTCTTCGTTCTTATCGCAGATACAGCAACGTATGATACCTCACTGGAAAGGACTTTTCAATACCCGCACAACGATGTATCAACGGTTACCATTGTAGGAAAATGAAAGACAACTTGGGTGGGAAAAAGATTGAAATATCGAAAGAATGTCGAATTAAAACCGGGTCGGGTAGCGTCACACGCCGTCTCGTAAATTTCTCCGGGCGGATATCGTAAACATGTCGTACTTGACTCGTTTTTGTTAAGGGAGGTTTTAAATGGGCATGGGGCGACGGGTAAACCGTAAATTTGAACCGAAAAATAAAAGTATTGTATTTCGTCGTCCAAGGGTATCGCCACGGTTCATTAAAATTCAGAATACGACCACCCCGATGCGACGTCGTGAGGACCACACGCGCGTGTCAAATGTCGCGGTCGCTGGCACCGTTTTGCAATTAACCAATATACTCATACGCTGTCCTGAGGTCAAAATTAAATGATAATTCAATTAATCATACGAGGTTGGAATCACCCCGCATTTCCCAAGCGCACGGCGATAACGATAACCCCTCGGTGTTCGGCAATTTGACGAACGGTACTACGGGTCGGTTGAGTTACGACCACTAGCTTCACGAAAATTAATTAGAGCGATATGAGTCGAAATGAAGTCGGGATGGATTGCAACGTGGGGGACTGTGGACGCGGTTGACCGGTTTGAAGAGAATGATGCACTTCAAGCCCGGTGCCCCTGTTCTAACGCGTCCTGGGCACAGGACACGGGAAAGACGATGATCGGAATCGGGAGATTGCCCGGCCCGGGGTCGTCATCAAGCGCGCAGTTGACGATTCTCGCAAGTCGGTCGATTTCCGTAATCCTTTCCTCTGTTTTCCAGAACTAAGTGGAACGGACTGTTGAGCCGGCGTTGCCATGATGCCTCGTCCGTTGCCAGAGGGATTCTTTGGCTGAGGGCGCCCTGGAATCTTTCGGGATTGACGGTCATACTTAACTCACCTCCCCAAGGCCGAATAAACACGATTGTAATTGCCGACATAGCTAACAATTGGTTGCAATTGTTTCAAACTCGTGACACACCGACGTCAAATTGTCGTTCATGATCAAATAAAGTCAGTATATGGTACTAGTCTCCGGCGCGGTGATTCCAATCCCATTTCGGTAATACGCAAAGGACGAACAAATTACGGCAGGGGCGACTATGAATTGATGTGCGTCACTTGTTATTTTACATACAACCCTGGGTGGTACCGATGTTTATGACGTGCTAGGGCACTGCAATCAATGTATTAATGTATTGACGCTAGTGTTGTTTGTAATTAGCTATCTTAATTAAGAGATGTATGATCCCATGAATGTAATTGTCTCACTTTTCGGCTCTGTAATTGTGAAGTAGGTAAGGAAGTGGAAGTGCGTACCGGGGGTAGTGGAAGTGCGTACCGGGGGTAGTGGCGTTTGGCCGAATCGGAACGTCGCGGACTGTGAACCGAAGGGGGTCGCGGAGTGACGCGTGCGAACCACCAATGGCGCGTGTGCCGGCCGGGAGTTCCGTTACGAACAACGGCGCGACCACCAATAGCATCGAGGGTGAAAGAGAAGACGGATTCGTCCGGGGACCTGCAAAACCCGCGAAGGAAAAGGGATCAGTACATTGGCGTCTTTTGGACTATTTGGAACTGTTTATCGCATTGTCATCGATTGTAAAATTTCAAAAAAAAAAAATATACTTGTAAAATTTCACGGTTGATTTGGTTGAACCTGTTAGGCCCGAGGGAAGTAACAAAGTGGTGCCGTGAAACCCGGGAAAGTGACCGGAAAATTCGGGGTCTATCAGTGAAACGGAAAGTGAACAGAAGTGAAAATTCTACAATGAAAACGTCGAAGAAGGCGAAGGTGGCTACCACGAAAAAAGGTGGAAGCACGAAACCAGTAAGAACAAGGAAGCCCAGAACAACTGGAAAAAACAACGAGAAGCAACCAACGCAGGCCACGGTTGCGAGCCAGAAAGAAAACATTCTCTCAGCAAAAGGCGCAATCTACGAAGATGGGACAAACGGCAGAGTCGCGGATCCCAACAACGAGATACGAGGAGAAACTGGCAGCGGAGGAGGGCCGGAAAATCGCGAACGGGAAGAACTACAGAGGCCGGGATCAAAAAACAGCGATGTACGGGTGCTGTCGGTGTCTGATTTCGTGGAACAGCCGGGACCATCGCGAGCGACGGAAGTGGTACCAGCGGTCGACCCAGCAACACGAATTGCGGAAGCAATTGAGAAGGCGCTGTCCGCGACCCGAGAAGTCACAGTAAGTCAGATAAGCGCGCAATTTGTTAATCGAATGACCGCGGTTAAACAATTACCCACATTTGCGGGGAACCCGTTAGAATATTTTACCTTTAGGAAAGCGTAGGAGTTGTCGGTAAATCTGGGTGGTTTCTCCGAAAGGGAAAATTTTGCGAGATTGTTTGAAGCTTTAAAGGGCGAGGCGCGAGAACTAGTGAGCGCCTTATTTGCGACAAGTGAGGATCCGGCTGAAATATTTCGCACGCTAGATTTGCACTATGGTAATAAGCGGGTGGCCGCAGAGAATATTTTTTCGGAACTCGCGCGATTACCAAGCATTGAATCGGGACGAATAAAACTCAGCCACTTCGCGGCGAAAGTCCGAAACGCGGTGATTGCCTTTAAATCATTTAATTCTATTGGGTACTTGTATAGCCCGGAACTAGTACAATCGCTAGGACATAAATTACCTGATGCTCTCAAATACGCGTATTTAAATCACGTTACGGATATTGATGACGGCACGCCGGAATTAGAAAAATTAAGCGACTTTTTATATTCGCAAGCCGAAAAGGCCGCGAAGGTGGGAATCTTTGATGTCGGAAATTTGAGCCAGCCGGAAAATAAACGCCGTATCACGATGGTAGACCGCGACCGGCGACGTATAAGTTCCTCATTTCCTCATTGGAAATGCTTTTTCAGTGCCCGCACAACACTTTATCAACGTTTTCCTAGCGTGATCATTAGAGATTCTATGATCGGTCATTCAAGATGCACAAAAAATGAAAACAGCTGTTTCTTCGTTCTTATCGCAGAGACAGCGACTTATGATACCTCACTGGAAAAGACTTTTCAATACACGCACAACGATGTATCAACGGTTACCATACCACGATTATTAGAGATTTTATGATCGGTCGTTCAAAATTCACAGAGAATGAAAACAGCTGGTTCTTCGTTCTTATCGCAGATACAGCGACGTATTATAACTCATTGGAAAGGACTTTTCAATGCACGCACAACGATGTATCAAAGGTTACCATAACACAATTATAAGAGATTTTATGATCGGTCATTCAAAATTCACAAAGAATGAAAACAGCTGGTTCTTGGATCTTATCGCAGATACAGCGACGTATGGTACCTCATTGGGAAGGATTTTTTGAAACACGCACAACGATGTATTAGCGGTTACCATAACACGATTATTAGAGATTCTATGATCTTTCGTTCAAAATCGACAAATAATGAGAACAGCTGTTTCGTTGGTCCTACCACAGACACTGCAACGTATGATACTTCATTGGGAAAGCCTTTTCATTGCCCGGACAACGATGGGCCAACGGTTTCCATAACACGATCATTAGAGATTCTATGGTCGCTCATTCAAGATGCACAAAAAATGAAAACAGCTGTTCCTTCGTTTTTATCGCGAATACAGCGACGAATGATACCTCATTGGAAAAGACTTTTCAATACACACACAACGATGTATCAACGGTTACCATAACACGATTATTAGAGATTTTATGAGCGGTCGTTCAAAATTCACGAAGAATGAAAACATCTGGTTCTTCGTTCTTTTCAAAGAGAAAGCGACGTATGATACCTCATTGGAAAGTACCTTTCAATACACGCACAACGATGTATTAGCGGTTACCATGACATGATTATTAGAGATTTTATGATCGGTCGTTCAAAATTCACAAAGAATGAAAACGGCTCGCTCTTCGTTCTTATCGCAGATACAGCGACGTATGATACCTCATTCGAAAGGACTCTTCAATACACGCACAACGATGTGTCAAAGGTTTCCATAGCACGATTATTAGAGATTTTATGATTGGTCGTTCAAAATTGACAAAGAATGAAACAGCTGGTTCTCCGTTCTTATAGCAGATACAGCGACGTATGATATCTCATTGGAAAGTAATTTTCAATACACGGACAACGATGTTTTAGCACGATTATTGGAGAATTTATGATCGGTCGTTCAAAATTCACAAAGAATGGGAACAGCTGGTTCTTCGTTCTTACCGCAGATACAGCGACGTATGATACCTCATTGGAAAGGACTCTTCAATACAGGCACAACGATGTATCAACGGTTACCATAACACGATTATCAGAAATTTTATGATCGGTCGTTCAAAATTTACAAAGGATGAAAACAGCTGGTTCTTCGTTCTTATCGTAGATACAGCGACGTATGATACCTCATTGGAAATTACTTCTCAATATACGCACAACGATGTATTATCGGTTACCATGACACGATTATTAGAGATTTCATGATAAGTCGTTCAAAATTCACAAAGAATAAAAACAGCTGGTTCTTCGTTCTTATCGCAGATACATCGACGTATGATACCTCACTGGAAAGGACTTTTCCATACACGCACAACGATGTATGAACGGTTACCATAACACGATTATTAGAGATTTTATGATCGGTCGTTCAAAATTTACAAAGAATGAAAACAGCTGGCTCTTCGTTCTTATCGCAGATACAGCGACGTATGATACCTCATTCGAAAGGACTCTTCAATACACGCACAACGATGTGTCAACGGTTTCCATAGCACGATTATTAGAGATTTTATGATTGGTCGTTCAAAATTGACAAAGAATGAAACAGCTGGTTCTTCGTTCTTATAGCAGATACAGCGACGTATGATATCTCATTGGAAAGTAATTTTCAATACACGGACAACGATGTTTTAGCACGATTATTGGAGAATTTATGATCGGTCGTTCAAAATTCACAAAGAATGGGAACAGCTGGTTCTTCGTTCTTACCGCAGATACAGCGACGTATGATACCTCATTGGAAAGGACTCTTCAATACAGGCACAACGACGTATCAACGGTTACCATAACACGATTATCAGAAATTTTATGATCGGTCGTTCAAAATTTACAAAGGATGAAAACAGCTGGTTCTTCGTTCTTATCGTAGATACAGCGACGTATGATACCTCATTGGAAATTACTTCTCAATATACGCACAACGATGTATTATCGGTTACCATGACACGATTATTAGAGATTTCATGATAAGTCGTTCAAAATTCACAAAGAATAAAAACAGCTGGTTCTTCGTTCTTATCGCAGATACATCGACGTATGATACCTCACTGGAAAGGACTTTTCCATACACGCACAACGATGTATGAACGGTTACCATAACACGATTATTAGAGATTTTATGATCGGTCGTTCAAAATTTACAAAGAATGAAAACAGCTGGCTCTTCGTTCTTATCGCAGATACAGCGACGTATGATAACTCATTGGAAATTGCTTCTCAATATACGCACAACGATGTATTATCGGTTACCATGACACGATTATTAGAGATTTTATGATCAGTCGTTCAAAATTCACAAAGCATGAAAACAGCTGGTTCTTCGTTCTTATCGCAGATACAGCGACGTTTGATACCTCATTGGAAAGGCCTTTTCAGTGCCCGCACAACGGTGTATCAACAATTTCCGTAGCAATATTATCAGAGATTCTATGATCGGTCATTCAGCGACCTCACGATTATGAGAGATTTTACGATCGGTCGTTCAAAATTCACAAAGAATGAAAACAGCTGGTTCTTTGTTCTTATCGCAGATACTGCGACGTATGATACCTCATTGGAAAGGCCTTTTCAGTGCCCGCACAACGGTGTATCAACATTTTCCATAGCATGCTCATTAGAGATTATATGATCGGTCATTCAAGATGCACAAAAAATGAAAACAGCTGTTTCTTTGTTTTTATAGCGAATACAGCGACGTGTAATACCTCATTGGAAAAGACTTTTCAATACACGGATAACGATGTATCAACGGTTACCATAAAACGATTATTAGAGATTTTATGATCCGTCGTTCAAAATTCACAAAGAATGAAAACAGCTGGTTCTTCGTTCTCATCGCAGATACAGCGACGTATTATACCTCATTGGAAAGGACTCTTCAATACATGCACAACGATGTATCAAAGGTTACCATAACACGATTAAAAGAGATTTTATGATCGGTCGTTCAAAATTCACAAAGAATGAAAACAGCTGGTTCTTCGATCTTATCGCAGATACAGCGACGTATGATACCTCATTGGGAAGGATTTTTTAAAACACGCACAACGATGTATTAGCGGTTACGATAACACGATTATTAGAGATATTATGATCTATTGTTCAAAATCCACAAAAAATGAAAACAGCTGTATCGTTGGTCCTATCGCAGAGACTGCAACGTATGATACCTCATTGGGAAGGCTTTTTCAGTGCCCGCACACCGGTGTATCAACATTTTCCGTAGCATGCTCATTAGAGATTCTATGATCGGTCATTCAAGATGCACAAAAAATGAAAACAGCTGTCTCTTCGTTTATATAGCAAATACAGCGACGTATGATACCTCATTGGAAAGGACTTTTCAATACACGCACAACACTGTATCAATGGTTACCATAACACGATTATTAGAGATCTTATGATTGGTCGTTCAAAATTCACAAAGAATGAAAACAGCTGGTTCTTCGTTCTTATCGCAGTTACAGCGACGTTTAATACTTCATTGGAAAGTACTTTTCAATACACGCACAACGATGTATTAGCGGTTACCATGACACGATTATTAGAGATTTTATGATCGGTAGTTCAAAATTCGCAAAGAATGAAAACAGCTGGTTCTTCGTTCTTATCGCAGATACAGCGACGTATTATACCTCATTGGAAAGGACTTTTCAATGCACGCACAACGATGTATCAAAGGTTACCATAACACAATTATAAGAGATTTTATGATCGGTCATTCAAAATTCACAAAGAATGAAAACAGCTGGTTCTTGGATCTTATCGCAGATACAGCGACGTATGGTACCTCATTGGGAAGGATTTTTTGAAACACGCACAACGATGTATTAGCGGTTACCATAACACGATTATCAGAGATTTTATGATCTTTCGTTCAAAATCGACAAATAATGAAAACAGCTGTTTCGTTGGTCCTACCGCAGACACTGCAACGTATGATACCTCATTGGGAAGGATTTTTCAGTGCCCGGACAACGGTGGACCAACGGTTTCCATAACACGATTATAAGAGATTCTATGATCGCTCATTCAAGATGCACAATAAATGAAAACAGCTGGTTCTTCGTTCTTATCGCAGATACAGCGACGGGTGATACCTCATTATAAAGGACTCTTCAATACACGCACAACGATGTATCAACGGTTACCATAACCCGATTATTAGAGATTTTATGATCGGTCGTTCAAAATTCACAAAGAATGAAAACAGCTGGTTCATCTTTCTCATCGCAGATACAGCGACGTATGATACCTCATTGGGGAAGATTTTTTGAAACACGCACAACGATGAATTAGCGGTTACCTTAACACGATTATTAGAGATTTTATGATCTAACGTTCAAAATCCACAAAAAATGAAAACAGCTGTTTCGTTGGTCCTATCGCAGACACTGCGACGTATGATACCTCATTGGGAATGCCTTTTCAGTACCCGGACAACGGTGGATCAACGGTTTCCATAACACGATTATAAGAGATTCTATGATCGCTCATTCAAGATGCACAAAAAATGAAAACAGCTGGTTCTTCGTTCTTATCGCACATACAGCGACGCATGATACCTCATTATAAAGGACTCTTCAATACACGCACAACGATGTATCAACGGTTACCATAACACGATTATTAGAGATTTTATGATCGGTCGTTCAAAATTCACAAAGAATGAAAACCGCTGGTTCTTCGTTCTTATCGCAGATACTGCAACGTATGATACCTCATTGAAAATTAAATTTCAAAACTCGCACAACGATGTATTAGCCGTTACCATGACACGATTATTAGAGATTTTATGATCGGTCGTTCAAAATTCACAAAGAATGAAAACCGCTGATTGTTCGTTTTTATCGCAGATACAGCAACGCATGATACCTCATTGGAAAGTATTTTTCAATACACGCACAACGATGTATCCTTGGTTACCATAACACGATTATTCGAGATTTTATGATCTATCGTTCAAAATCCACAAAAAATGAAAACAGCAGTTTCGTTGGTCCTATCGCAGACACTGCGACGTATGATACCTCATTGAGAAGGCCTTTTTAGTGCCCGGAAAACAGTGGATCAACGGTTTCCATAACACGATTATTAGAGATTCTATGATCGCTCATTCAAGATGCACACAAAATGGAAACAGCTGTTTCTTCGTTTTTATCGCGAAAACAGCGACGAATGATACCTTATTGGAGAGTACTTTCCAATACACGCACAACGAAGTATTAGCGGTTACCATGACACGATTATTAGAGATTTTATGATTGGTCGTTAAAAATTCACAAAGAATGAAAACAGCTGGTTCTTCGTTCTTATCGCAGATACAGCGACCTCATTGGAAAGGCCTTTTCAGTGCCCGCACAACAGTGTATCAACATTCTCAATAGCATGATCATTGGAGACTCTATGACGGTCATTCAGAGACCTCACGATTATCAGTGATTTTATGATCGGTCGTTCACAATTCACAAAGAATGCAAACAGCTGGTTCTTCGTTCTTATCGCAGATACAGCGACGCATGATACTTCATTGGAAAGGACTTTTTGATACAGGGATAACGATGTATTAGCAGATACCATGACACGATTATTAGAGATTTTATGATCTATCGTTCAAAATCCACAAAAAATTGAAAAAGCTGTTTCGTTGTTCCTATCGCAGACACTGCGACGTATCAGTTCCTCATTTCCTCATTGGAAATGCTTTTTCAGTGCCCGCACAACACTTTATCAACGTTTTCCATAGCGTGATCATTAGAGATTCTATGATCGGTCATTCAAGATGCACAAAAAATGAAAACAGCTGTTTCTTCGTTCTTATCGCAGAGACAGCGACGTATGATACCTCACTGGAAAAGACTTTTCAATACACGCACAACGATGTATCAACGGTTACCATACCACGATTATTAGAGATTTTATGATCGGTCGTTCAAAATTCACAGAGAATGAAAACAGCTGGTTCTTCGTTATTATCGCAGATACAGCAACGTATTATACCTCATTGGGAAGGATTTTTTGAAACACGCAAAACGATGTATTAGCGGTTACCATAACACGATTATTAGAGATTTTATGATCTTTCGTTCAAAATCCACAAATAATGAAAACAACTGTTTCGTTGGTCCTATCGCAGACACTGCAACGTATGATACTTCATTGGGAAGGCCTTTTCATTGCCCGGACAACGGTGGGCCAACGGTTTCCATAACACGATCATTAGAGATTCTATGATCGCTCATTCAAGATGCACAAAAAATGGAAACAGCTGTTCCTTCGTTTTTATCGCGAATACAGCGACGAATTATACCTCATTGGAAAAGACTTTTTAATACACACACAACGATATATCAACGGTTACTATAACACGATTATTAGAGATTTAATGAGCGGTCGTTCAAAATTAACGAAGAATGAAAACATCTGGTTCTTCGTTCTTTTCAAAGATAAAGCGACGTATGATACCTCATTGGAAAGTACCTTTTAATACACGCACAACGATGTATTAGCGGTTACCATGACAGGATTATTAGAGATTTTATGATCGGTCGTTCAAAATTCACAAAGAATGAAAACGGCTCGCTCTTCGTTCTTATCGCAGATACAGCTACGTATGATACCTCAATCGAAAGGACTCTTCAATACACGCACAACGATGTGTCAACGGTTTCCATAGCACGATTATTAGAGATTTTATGATTGGTCGTTCAAAATTGACAAATAATGAAACAGCTGGTTCTTCGTTCTTATAGCAGATACAGCGACGTATGATATCTCATTGGGTAGTAATTTTCAATACACGGACAACGATGTTTTAGCACGATTATTGGAGAATTTATGATCGGTCGTTCAAAATTCACAAAGAATGGGAACAGCTGGTTCTTCGTTCTTATCGCAGATACAGCGACGTATGATACCTCACTGGAAAGGACTTTTCCATACACGCACAACGATGTATCAACGGTTACCATGACACGATTATTAGAGATTTTATGATCAGTCGTTCAAAATTCACAAAGCATGAAAACAGCTGGTTCATCGTTCTTATCGCAGATACAGCGACGTTTGATACCTCATTGGAAAGGCCTTTTCAGTGCCCGCACAACGGTGTATCAACAATTTCCGTAGCAATATTATCAGAGATTCTATGATCGGTCATTCAGCGACCTCACGATTATGAGAGATTTTACGATCGGTCGTTAAAAATTCACAAAGAATGAAAACAGCTGGTTCTTCGTTCTTATCGCAGATACTGCGACGTATGATACCTCATTGGAAAGGCCTTCTCAGTGCCCGCACAACGGTGTATCAACATTTTCCATAGCATGCTCATTAGAGATTATATGATCGGTCATTCAAGATGCACAAAAAATGGAAACAGCTGTTTCTTTGTTTTTATAGCGAATACAGCGACGTGTAATACCTCATTGGAAAGGACTTTTCAATACACTGATAACGATGTATCAACGGTTACCATAAAACGATTATTAGAGATTTTATGATCCGTCGTTCAAAATTCACAAAGAATGAAAACAGCTGGTTCTTCGTTCTCATCGCAGATACAGCGACGTATTATACCTCATTGGAAAGGACTCTTCAATACATGCACAACGATGTATCAAAGGTTACCATAACACGATTAAAAGAGATTTTATGATCGGTCGTTCAAAATTCACAAAGAATGAAAACAGCTGGTTCTTCGATCTTATCCCAGATACAGCGACGTATGATACCTCATTGGGAAGGATTTTTTGAAACACGCACAACGATTTATTAGCGGTTACGATTACACGATTATTAGAGTTATTATGATCTATTGTTCAAAATCCACAAAAAATGAAAACAGCTGTTTCGTTCGTCCTATCGCAGAGACTGCGACGTATGATACTTCATTGGGAAGGCCTCTTCAGTGGTCGGACAACGGTGGACTAACGGTTTCCATAACACGATTATTAGAGATTCTATGATTGCTCATTCAAAATGCACAAAAAATGAAAACAGCTGGTTCTTCGTTCTTATCGCAGATACAGCAACGTATGATACCTCATTATAAAGGTCTCTTCAATACATGCACAACGATGTATCAATGCACAATGCACCATAACACGATTATTAGAGATTTTATGATCGGTCGTTCAAAATTCACAAAGAATGAAAACAGCTGGTTCTTCGTTCGTCTTATCGATCATCTAGGCCTGATATCGCCAACTAAAAAATCATATCAACATATTTTTGTAGTAGTTGATTCATTTTCTGAGTTTGTATAGTTATATCCTTCCCGTTCGACTGATTCTGAAGCGGTTATAGATAGGTTACGAAAGCAAGCCGACATTTTCGGTAACCCAAGACGTATTATTTCTGATAGAGGAACGGCATTTACTTCTATGGCATTTGAAGAGTACTGCCAATCAGAGAAAATCGAGCATATCCAAATCACGACGGGAATACCACGCGGAAACGGTCAAGTGGAGCGCGTTAATCGAACACTCATTCCGCTGTTGACGTAATTGTCTGTACCAAAGCCCGAAAAATGGTATAAACATCTAGGTACTGCTCAGAAGTTCCTAAATGCTACACAATAACGTGGAATAGGAATGTCGCAATTCACCCTTGTATTTGGAACTCATCCTCGTCTCAAGAAGAATCCAGAAATCCGAGAAATTATTGAGAATGAATGGATCGAAATGTTCAATGAACAACGCGATCAACTAAGATCTGAAGCTAAGAGTAATATTCAAAAAATTCAAGAAGAAAGTCGACGACAATTAAATAAAAAACGCAAACAAGCAACAAACTATGCGGAAGGCAACTTAGTCGCCATCAGACGTACTCAGATGGAACCAGGTCTGAAATTGTACCCAAAGTTTCTTGGAGAATATTAAATAATTCGAATTTTACGAAATGATCGCTACGTCGTTGAAAAGGTTGGAATCCACGAAGGACCAGGTCAAACCACCACAGCAGCTGACCACATGGAATTTTGGTCCGGTATTGGCACAGACCACACCTTGTTTACCGAAGATTCCGAGTAATATCTG
The DNA here is from genome assembly GCA_020654155.1 of Novius pumilus. Lineage (NCBI taxonomy): Eukaryota > Metazoa > Arthropoda > Insecta > Coleoptera > Coccinellidae > Novius > Novius pumilus. Next base: position 49,232 of record JAIFOV010000071.1, read on the forward strand.
AGGCCAGATATTATCTCAAGGATGGCCGAGTGTATTATCCGAATTCGGTGGCTATTACTACGCCGCGAAATTGGACCAGGTGCGACTAGTGGAGCCGCCATACGGCGAGACAGTTTTTAGAGATAAGTTAGTCGTAGTTGTACCGATGTAGAAGATACGCAAATGAAGAGTGCAGCATTCGGGTTTTTCGTACCGTTGTGTTTTATACAGAAAATCCCACCCATACTATGGTAACGTTTGATACACCGTTGTGCGGCTATTGAAAAGTACTTTCTAATGCGGTATCGTAAGTCGCTGTATCTGCAAAAGGAACGAAGAAACAGCTGTTTTCATTTTTTGTGCATTTTGAACGACCGATCATTAAATCTATAAGCACCGTGCTATGGTATCCCTTGATACACCGTTGTGCGGGCACTGAAAAGGCCTTTCCAATGAGGTATCATACGTCTCTGTAGCTGTCGCTGCATTTGCAATAGGAGCGAAGAATCTATAATAATTGTGTTATGGTGACCGTTAGTATACCGTTGTGAGGGCACTGATAAGGCCTTTCCAATGAGTTATCATACGTCGCTGTATCTGCGAAAGGAACGAAGAAACAGCTGTTTTCATTTTTTATGCGTTTTGAAAGACCGATCATGAAATCTCTAATGATCGTGTAATGGTAACCGTTGATACATCGTTGTGCGTGTATTGAAAATTCCTTCCAATGAGGTATCATACGTTGCTGTATCTGCGATAAGAACGAAGAAACAGCTGTTTACTTTTTTGTGTATCTTGAATGACCGCTCATATAATCTCTAATAATCATGCTATGGTAACATTTGACAAACCGTTGTGAGGGCACTGAAAAGGCCTTCACAATGGAGTATCATATGTCACTGTATCTGCGATAGGAAAGAAAAACAGCAGTTTTCATTTTTGTGCATTTTGAACGACCGATTATAGAATCTCTTGAAATCGTGCTATGGTAACCTTTCATACACCGTTGTGCGGGCACTGAAAAGTCATTCCCAATGAGGTATCATAGGTCGCTGTATTTGCAATAGGAAGAAGAAAGAGCTGTTTTCATTTTTTGTGGATTTTGAACGATAGATCATAAAATTTCTAATAATCGTGTTATCTCAACCGTTGATCCACCTTTGTGCAGGCACTGAAAAGGCCTTACCAATGATGTAATATACGTTGCTTCAACTGTCGCTGTATTTGCAATAGGAGCGAAGAATCTCTAACAATTTTGAATGGTGACCGTTGGTACATCATTGTGAGGGCACTGAAAAGGCCTTCCCAATGAGGTATCATACGTCTCTGAAGCTGTCGCTGCATTTGCAATAAGAGCGAAGAATCTCTAATAATTGTGTTATGGTGACCGTTAGTATACCGCTGTGAGGGCACTGATAAAGCCTTTCCAATGGGGTATCATATGTCACTGTATCTGCGATTGGAACGAAAAAACAGCTGTTTTGATTTTTTGTGCATTTTGAACGACCGATCATAAAATCTCTAATAATCGTGTTATGGTAACCGTTGATACATCGTTGTGCGTGTATTGAAAAGTCCTTCCGAATGAGGTATCTGCGATAAGAACGGAGAAACAGCTGTTTTAATTTTTTGTGCATCTTGAATGATCGATCATAGATTCTCTTATAATCATGCTATGGTAACATTTGATACACCGTTGTGAGGGCACTGAGAAATCCTTTCCAATGAGGTTTCATACGTCGCAGTATCTGCGATAGGACCGACGAAACAGCTGTTTCCGTTTTTTGTGGATATTGAACCATAGATCATAAAATCTCTAATAATCGTGTGATGGTAACAGTTGATACATCGTTGTTCGGATATTGAAAAGTCCTTTTCAATGAGATATCATACGTCGCTGTATCTGCGATAAAAACGAAGAAACATCTGTTTTCATTTTTGTGCATTTCGAACAACCGATCATAAAATCTCTACTAATAGTGCTATGGTATCCGTTGATACACCGTTGGGCGAGCACTAAAAAGGCCTTTCCAATGAGGTATGATACGTTGCTTTATCTGCGATAGGAACGAAGAATAAGCTGTTTTCATTTCTTTTGGATTTTGAAATTCTTTCGTTCAGAAAAAATTAAAAACAGCGACATTTGCCTAAAGGTATAGGAGACAGGTCCCTCGATACACTTTCTGGCGGAAATTTTTTTTCAGAAAAAAACAACAGACTCGTATTCAAATGGACGTATTATTCACGCGGACGTGAAAAAAAATGATCATCGTCGTAAAAATTTCAAAAGTTTTCACGAATTTTCAAACAAGACGCAACATTTCCCGACGGAAACATGCATTTGCTGTAAGTAGACAATTAATTATGTATATATGCAAACTTTGAATTTTCCATCAGTCTTCTTTCGTTCAGAAAAAATCAAAAACAGCGACATTTGTCTAAAGGTATAAGAGACAGGTTCCTCGATATACTTTCTAGCGGGAAAGTTTTTGAAACAAAAAGAAAAAAACAACGGATTCGTACTCAAATGGACGTATTTTTCATGCAGACGTGGAAAAAAATGGTCATCATCGTAAAAATTTCAAAAGTTTTTACGAATTTTTCAACAAGACGCAACATTTTCCGACGGAAACATTCGTTTCTTGTAAGAAGACAATTGGATATGTATATATCCAATACTTTGAATTTTCCATCAGTCTTCTTTCGTTCAGATAAATTTAAAAACGGCAACATTTGTCTAAAGGTATAGGACACAGGTCCCTCGATATATTTTCTGGCGGAAAATTTCTTGAAAAAAAAAAAACAACGGATCCGTATTCAAGTGGACGTAATTTTTCATGCGGACGTGGAGAAAAATGGTCATCATCGTGAAAATTCGAAAGTTTTAACGAATTTTGCCTAAATTATCACATCAATTTAGGATTATTCAGTTTATCCTAAAACTGAATATCAATTATGCATAGTTCATCAAATTCGAAATAGTCTGAATATATGAAAATCGATCTATGACATTTTTGTTCTCAAAAGTTTTTGAATATTTGTCAGTCTTATTGGTTCCCAAATATTCGAGAAAAAATTGTGAAACATACAAAAAACTGTTTAACATGTATTGCGTTCAATCCAAAGTATGGAAAGAGCGAAGGATTAATCAAGAGTATCCCCAAAGGCAACAAACCTCTCGAAACAGTTCATATTGATCATGTAAACATCGCGGATAACCGGGTGCGTAACAAATTGTTCGTCCTCGAACGAATCAACTCAAATTACAGGTGGTTCCCTAACGATCACGCAATACTGAGACTAAACAAATATCATATCTAAACAAATACAAATGAAGATAAAACTAACAAAACAAAAACCATGTAAAATAGGGGAGAAAATTTTTTTTTTTTTTACTCTTCGTTGACACCCTTCTCCATAGTCGCATATTTGCCGGCTCCCAAACCCCTCCGTATCTTTTTTGGTTAAGCTGGAATTCAGGAACATCAGCAACAACATAACGATTCTTTCTCAAAACTTCTACTATTTGATACGGTCCTTTGAATTTGGGCTTGAGTTTTGGAGAAATTTCTTTAGTGCAGTTATTGATGTTTAGCATCACATAATCTCTGACATAATATTCTTCAGGTAACTTTCGTTTTTTATTTGCTTGGTTCAACATTTTTTCCTGACCTTTAGTGATTTGTTTTTCTGCTTCACGAATTAACCTCAAAGTCCGTGCATCCTTGTTCACATACGAATTCAGCAATGAAGTCATTTACTTTTTCCTTCTGACCTATACCGAATAAAAGTGTACTTGGAGTTTCTTTAGTTGACGAACGACTTATTTACATCGCATCCCATAATTTATAGTTCACTCGTTTTGTGGAGCTTTATATGAAACTTACTGTCAATTTGTTAATTATTTTTTACCAAATCATACCTAAACGAGGTCATATCTTGTAGTTAGTGGTTATTGTAAGTAAAGTGAAGAATAATATTCAAAATGGTAAGTAACTACAGTTTTTGTTTGCTTATCACAGACTATAGAAAAATAAATTGAAATAACCATTAAAACATTTTTCAGGAACTTTCAAAGAGGAAAAAACTTTCCGAAGCCTAATGTCGAAGTCAAAAACGAGAGAAGGAGAAACAGAAAGAGAAACTGGCAGGTTCTATGTTCAAATTTTTGAACACATCTGAAAATAAGCAATTTGATGAAAATACTGCAACTGACACACCGTCGACATCGGGTCTACGCCGCAAGTCTAGAGTATTAATGAATCTGAAAAGGAAAAAATATGTGACAGTCCTGCTCCTTCGAAAAATACCACAAGTGAAGATACACTTGAAGAAATACCTGAAGAATTTTTAAGTAATATATCGTCATCATTGATACCAACTAACGATGATCCTGGTTTGTGCCCTGATATCATTTACGTCGATATTGTTAACATTTTAGTTGGACGTGGTCCTGTACAGGTATGTAACCACAATTTTCCTGTTAATTCTAATGGACGAAAATTTTGTGACTATTACTATTATAGACATCTTTCTTATGGCGAGAAAATTAATAGAAATAGGCTAATTTATTTCATTTCAAATGATTCTGTTTATTGCTTGTGTTGCAAAATATTCGGTAATATTTCAAGTACTTTTTCGAATTTATCAGGTTTTCGGACTCGAAACATTTGTCAATCACTTTGAAAACGCACGAAACGAGCGATTTTCACAATAAAAAACTGAGATTATCAGAGTCAGAAAAAATGCATTGGTGTGACGTATTAGAAAGAATCATAGCTGTTATAAAGATTTTGTCTCGTCAATGTCTGGGTTTTCGAGGTTCAACGAAAAAACTTTTTGAGAATAATAACGGTAATTTTCTGAAAGCTATAGAAATGATAAAATCATTTGATTTTTTATTTATTTTATTTATTTATTTATTTATTTACATTTACATTTGAGGATTGAGGTTACAAAAACCTATGGATCCATTTATATGAAAGCAATGGTACAAATTATCAAATGAATGATCATTATGATCCACCGAACATGAACTCATCCAACTTCTTCTTGAAAATATTTATGGAATTTGATTCCACTACTCCAGGCGGTAGACCATTCCATGGCAAAAACACCCTGTTGAAAAAAACATTCCGACGTACACTTGTTAAAAAAGGCTCCTTCTTTAATTTGTATGAATGTCCACGCAATCTGTTTTCATGGTGCATCAGAAACAGGTGTTTCATATTCCCATGATTGTACCTCAGAATACGATAAGTAAGAATCAAATCCCTATATATTCTACGTTGTTCGAAAGTTGTAAGGTTGGCTCTAGACAGTCTATCGCTATAAGTCGGGCGTATACGCCCAAACCATATTCTAGTAGCACTACGTTGAACATTTTCAACAAGGTTTTTGTCACGCACCAACTCTGGAGACCACACAGATCCACAATATTCCAGAATTGGACGCACGTAATACTTATACAGAGCAATCCAATTATCAAAAGGTAGCACTGAAAAAGTCCTCTTCAGAATGTATAACTTGCTGTTGCATTTTTTAACAATCTTCGCAATTTGTGCTGACCAACTCAAATTCTCGGTAACCGTGATACCAAGATCGTTATGCGATTTGACGACTGTTATCGATTGGCCATCTATCGTGTATTTGTGACGAGGGTTGTTGGAGCCCAGATGGAGAACTACGCACTTATTTATGTTAAGTGGTAATCCCCAGGTAGAAGCCCATTTTAAGATTGAATTGAGATCATCTTGGATGTTGTGATAATCTAAGATAGCGTCGCCAAATATTTTTGTATCGTCGGCATATAAGGCGTGTTGTGATTTAATGGAATGGGGAAAATCAGCAGTATACAAAATAAAAAGAAGGGGCCCTAAAACAGACCCTTGCGGAACACCACTTAATACTGGCCTATATGAAGATGAATGGTACCCAACACGAACACAAAAATTTCTGTTTGACAGAAAATTATCGATCCACTGAAGTAGGTGTCCCTTAATACCAAAATGATCCAGTTTGTGAAGAAGGCGTCGCTTACACACTCGGTCAAACGCTTTGGAAAAATCAAGGTAAACTACATCTAGTGGGCGTTTTTTATCCAATGCAGATGTCCATTTGCTTACACACCATAACTTTCGTTTTTTATTTGCTTGGTTCAACATTTTTTCCTGACCTTTAGTGATTTGTTTTTCTGCTTCACGAATTAACCTCAAAGTCCGTGCATCCTTGTTCACATACGAATTCAGCAATGAAGTCATTTACTTTTTCCTTCTGACCTATACCGAATAAAAGTGTACTTGGAGTTTCTTTAGTTGACGAACGACTTATTTACATCGCATCCCATAATTTATAGTTCACTCGTTTTGTGGAGCTTTATATGAAACTTACTGTCAATTTGTTAATTATTTTTTACCAAATCATACCTAAACGAGGTCATACATTGTAGTTAGTGGTTATTGTAAGTAAAGTGAAGAATAATATTCAAAATGGTGAGTAACTACAGTTTTCATTTTAGTTGGACGTGGTCCTGTACAGGTATGTAACCACAATTTTCCTGTTAATTCTAATGGACGAAAATTTTGTGACTATTACTATTATAGACATCTTTCTTATGGCGAGAAAATTAATAGAAATAGGCTAATTTATTTCATTTCAAATGATTCTGTTTACAAAATATTATGATATTATGATCGGTCGCGACGTATGATACCTCATTGGAAAGAATTCTTCAATACACACACAATGATGTATCAACGGTTACCATAACACGATTATTAGAGGTTTTATGATCGGTCGTTCAAAATTCACAAAGAATGAAAAGAGCTGGTTCTTCGTTTGTATCGCAGATACAGCGACGTATGATACCTCATTAGAAATGATTTTTTGATACACGGACAACGATGTATTAGCGGTTGCCATGACACGATTATAAGAGATTTTATGATCTATTGTTCAAAATCCCCAAAAAATGAAAAAAGGTGTTTCGTTGTTCCTATCGCAGACACTGCCACGTATGATACCTCATTGAGAAGGCGTTTTCAGTGGCCGCACAACGGTGTAACAACGTTTTTCATAGCATGCTCATTAGAGATTCTATGATCGGTCATTCAAGATGCACAAAAAAATGAAACCGGCTGTTTCTTCGTTTTCATACCGAATACAGCGACGTATGATACCTCATTGAAGAGTACTTTTCAATACACGCACAACGGTGTATCAATGGTTTCATAACACGATTATTAGAAATTTTACGATCGGTCGTTCAAGATTCAAAAAGAATGAAAACAGCTGGTTCTTCGTTCTTATCGCAGATACAGCGACGTATGATACCTCATTGGAAAGGACTTTTCAATACACACACAACGATGTATTAGCGGTTACCATGACATGATTGTTAGAGATTATATGATCTGTCGTTCAGAATCCACAAAAAATGAAAACAGCTGTTTCGTTGTTCCTATTGTAGACACTGCGACGTATGATACCTCATTGGAAAGGCTTTTTCAGTGGCCGCACAACAATTTATCAACGTTTCCCATAGCGTGCTCATCAATCGGTCATTCAAGATGCACAAAAAATGAAAACAGCTTGTTCTTCGTTCTTATCGCCGATACAGCGACGTATGATACCGCATTATAAAGGACTCTTCAATACACGCACAACGATGTATCAACGGTTACCATAACACGATTATTAGAGATTTTATGATCGGTCGTTCAAAATTCACAAAGAATGAAAACAGCTGGTTCTTCGTTCTTATAGCAGATACAGCAACGTATGATACCTCATTGAAAAGTAAATTTCAAAACACGCACAACGATGTATTAGCGGTTACCATGACATGATTATTAGAGATTTTATGATCGGTCGTTCAAAATTCACAATGATTGCAAACAGCTAGTTCTTCCTTCTTATCGCAGATACAGCGACGCATGATACCTCATTGGAAAGGCTTTTTCAGTGCCCGCACAACAATTTATCAACGTTTCCCATAGCGTGCTCATTAGAGATTAAATGATCGGTCATTCAAGATGCGCAAAAAATGAAAACAGCTGGTTCTTCGTTCTTATCGCAGATACAGCAACGTATGATACCTCACTGGAAAGGACTTTTCAATACCCGCACAACGATGTATCAACGGTTACCATTGTAGGAAAATGAAAGACAACTTGGGTGGGAAAAGATTGAAATATCGAAAGAATGTCGAATTAGAACCGGGTCGGGTAGCGTCACACGCCGTCTCGTAAATTTCTCCGGGCGGATATCGTAAACATGTCGTACTTGACTCGTTTTTGTTAAGGGAGGTTTTAAATGGGCATGGGGCGACGGGTAAACCGTAAATTTGAACCGAAGAATAAAAGTATTGTATTTCGTCGTCCAAGGGTATCGCCACGGTTCATTAAAATTCAGAATACGACCACCCCGATGCGACGTCGTGAGGACCACACGCGCGTGTCAAATGTCGCGGTCGCTGGCACCGTTTTGCAATTAACCAATATACTCATACGCTGTCCTGAGGTCAAAATTAAATGATAATTCAATTAATCATACGAGGTTGGAATCACCCCGCATTTCCCAAGCTCACGGCGATAACGATAACCCTCGGGGTTCGGCAATTTGACGAACGGTACTACGGGTCGGTTGAGTTACGACCACTAGCTTCACGAAAATTAATTAGAGCGATATGAGTCGAAATGAAGTCGGGATGGATTGCAACGTGGGGGACTGTGGACGCGGTTGACCGGTTTGAAGAGAATGATGCACTTCAAGCCCGGTGCCCCTGTTCTAACGCGTCCTGGGCACAGGACACGGGAAAGACGATGATCGGAATCGGGAGATTGCCCGGCCCGGGGTCGTCATCAAGCGCGCAGTTGACGATTCTCGCAAGTCGGTCGATTTCCGTAATCCTTTCCTCTGTTTTCCAGAACTAAGTGGAACGGACTGTTGAGCCGGCGTTGCCATGATGCCGCGTCCGTTGCCAGAGGGATTCTTTGGCTGACGGCGCCCTGGAATCTTTCGGGATTGACGGTCATACTTAACTCACCTCCCCAAGGCCGAATAAACACGATTGTAATTGCCGACATAGCTAACAATTGGTTGCAATTGTTTCAAACTCGCGACACACCGACGTCAAATTGTCGTTCATGATCAAATAAAGTCAGTATATGGTACTAGTCTCCGGCGCGGTGATTCCAATCCCATTTCGGTAATACGCAAAGGACGAACAAATTATGGCAGGGGCGACTATGAATTGATGTGCGTCACTTGTTATTTTACATACAACCCTGGGTGGTACCGATGTTTATGACGTGCTAGGGCACTGCAATCAATGTATTAATGTATTGACGCTAGTGTTGTTTGTAATTAGCTATCTTAATTAAGAGATGTATGATCCCATGAATGTAATTGTCTCACTTTTCGGCTCTGTAATTGTGAAGTAGGTAAGGAAGTGGAAGTGCGTACCGGGGGTAGTGGAAGTGCGTACCGGGGGTAGTGGCGTTTGGCCGAATCGGAACGTCGCGGACTGTGAACCGAAGGGGGTCGCGGAGTGACGCGTGCGAACCACCAATGGCGCGTGTGCCGGCCGGGAGTTCCGTTACGAACAACGGCGCGACCACCAATAGCATCGAGGGTGAAAGAGAAGACGGGATTCGTCCGGGGACCTGCAAAACCCGCGAAGGAAAAGGGATCAGTACATTGGCGTCTTTTGGACTATTCGGAACTGTTTATCGCATTGTCATCGATTGTAAAATTTCAAAAAAAAAAATATACTTGTAAAATTTCACGGTTGATTTGGTTGAACCTGTTAGGCCCGAGGGAAGTAACAAAGTGGTGCCGTGAAACCCGGGAAAGTGACCGGAAAATTCGGGGTCTATCAGTGAAACGGAAAGTGAACAGAAGTGAAAATTCTACAATGAAAACGTCGAAGAAGGCGAAGGTGGCTACCACGAAAAAAGGTGGAAGCACGAAACCAGTAAGAACAAGGAAGCCCAGAACAACTGGAAAAAACAACGAGAAGCAACCAACGCAGGCCACGGTTGCGAGCCAGAAAGAAAACATTCTCTCAGCAAAAGGCGCAATCTACGAAGATGGGACAAACGGCAGAGTCGCGGATCCCAACAACGAGATACGAGGAGAAACTGGCAGCGGAGGAGGGCCGGAAAATCGCGAACGGGAAGAACTACAGAGGCCGGGATCAAAAAACAGCGATGTACGGGTGCTGTCGGTGTCTGATTTCGTGGAACAGCCGGGACCATCGCGAGCGACGGAAGTGGTACCAGCGGTCGACCCAGCTACACGAATTGCGGAAGCAATTGAGAAGGCGCTGTCCGCGACCCGAGAAGTCACAGTAAGTCAGATAAGCGCGCAATTTGTTAATCGAATGACCGCGGTTAAACAATTACCCACATTTGCGGGGAACCCGTTAGAATATTTTACCTTTAGGAAAGCGTATGAGTTGTCGGTAAATCTGGGTGGTTTCTCCGAAAGGGAAAATTTTGCGAGATTGTTTGAAGCTTTAAAGGGCGAGGCGCGAGAACTAGTGAGCGCCTTATTTGCGACAAGTGAGGATCCGGCTGAAATATTTCGCACGCTAGATTTGCACTATGGTAATAAGCGGGTGGCCGCAGAGAATATTTTTTCGGAACTCGCGCGATTACCAAGCATTGAATCGGGACGAATAAAACTCAGCCACTTCGCGGCGAAAGTCCGAAACGCGGTGATTGCCTTTAAATCATTTAATTCTATTGGGTACTTGTATAGCCCGGAACTAGTACAATCGCTAGGACATAAATTACCTGATGCTCTCAAATACGCGTATTTAAATCACGTTACGGATATTGATGACGGCACGCCGGAATTAGAAAAATTAAGCGACTTTTTATATTCGCAAGCCGAAAAGGCCGCGAAGGTGGGAATCTTTGATGTCGGAAATTTGAGCCAGCCGGAAAATAAACGCCGTATCACGATGGTAGACCGCGACCGGCGACGTATAAGTTCCTCATTTCCTCATTGGAAATGCTTTTTCAGTGCCCGCACAACACTTTATCAACGTTTTCCATAGCGTGATCATTAGAGATTCTATGATCGGTCATTCAAGATGCACAAAAAATGAAAACAGCTGTTTCTTCGTTCTTATCGCAGAGACAGCGACTTATGATACCTCACTGGAAAAGACTTTTCAATACACGCACAACGATGTATCAACGGTTACCATACCACGATTATTAGAGATTTTATGATCGGTCGTTCAAAATTCACAAAGAATGAAAACAGCTGGTTCTTCGTTCTTATCGCAGATACAGCGACGTATTATACCTCATTGGGAAGGATTTTTGAAACACGCACAACGATGTATTAGCGGTTACCATAACACGATTATTAGAGATTTTATGATCGGTCGTTCAAAATCGACAAATAATGAAAACAGCTGTTTCGTTGGTCCTATCGCAGACACTGCGACGTATGATACCTCATTGGGAAAGGATTTTTCATTGCCCGGACAACGATGTATTAGCGGTTTCCATAACACGATCATTAGAGATTCTATGATCGCTCATTCAAGATGCACAAAAATGAAAACAGCTGTTCCTTCGTTTTTATCGCGAATACAGCGACGAATGATACCTCATTGGAAAAGACTTTTCAATACACGCACAACAATGTATCAATGGTTACCATAACACGATTATTAGAGATCTTATGATTGGTCGTTCAAAATTCACAAAGAATGAAAACAGCTGGTTCTTCGTTCTTATCGCAGATACAGCGACGTATTATACCTCATTGGAAAGGACTTTTCAATGCACGCACAACGATGTATCAAAGGTTACCATAACACAATTATAAGAGATTTTATGATCGGTCATTCAAAATTCACAAAGAATGAAAACAGCTGGTTCTTGGATCTTATCGCAGATACAGCGACGTATGGTACCTCATTGGGAAGGATTTTTTGAAACACGCACAACGATGTATTAGCGGTTACCATAACACGATTATTAGAGATTTTATGATCTTTCGTTCAAAATCGACAAATAATGAAAACAGCTGTTTCGTTGGTCCTACCGCAGACACTGCAACGTATGATACTTCATTGGGAAAGCCTTTTCATTGCCCGGACAACGATGGGCCACAGTTTCCATAACACGATCATTAGAGATTCTATGATCGCTCATTCAAGATGCACAAAAAATGAAAACAGCTGTTCCTTCGTTTTTATCGCGAATACAGCGACGAATGATACCTCATTGGAAAAGACTTTTCAATACACGCACAACAATGTATCAATGGTTACCATAACACGATTATTAGAGATCTTATGATTGGTCGTTCAAAATTCACAAAGAATGAAAACAGCTGGTTCTTCGTTCTTATCGCAGATACAGCGACGTTTGATACCTCATTGGAAAGTACTTTTCAATACACGCACAACGATGTATTAGCGGTTACCATGACACGATTATTAGAGATTTTATGATCGGTCGTTCAAAATTCACAAAGAATGAAAACAGCTGGTTCTTCGTTCTTATCGCAGATACAGCGACGTATGATACCTCATTGGAAAGGACTTTTCAAAACACGCACAACGATGTATCAACGGTTACCATAACACGATTATTAGAGATTTTATGATCGGTCGTTCAAAATCCACAAAAATGAAAACAGCTGTTTCTTGGTTCTTATCGCAGATACAGCGACGTATGATACCTCATTGGAAGGATTTTTCAATACACGGACAACGATGTACCAACGGTTACCATAACACGATTATTAGAGATTTTATGATCGGTCGTTCAAAATTCACAAAGAATGAAAACAGCTGGTTCTTCGTTCTTATCGCAGATACAGCGACGTATGATACCTCATTATAAAGGACTCTTCAATACACGCACAACGATGTATCAACGGTTACCATAACACGATTATTAGAGATTTTATGATCGGTCGTTCAAAATTCACAAAGAATGAAAACAGCTGGTTCTTCTTTCTTATCGCAGATACAGCGACGTATGATACCTCATTGGGAAGGATTTTTGAAACACGCACAACGATGTATTAGCGGTTACGATAACACGATTATTAGAGATTTTATGATCTAACGTTCAAAATCCACAAAAATGAAAACAGCTGTTTCGTTGGTCCTATCGCAGACACTGCGACGTATGATACCTCATTGGGAAGGCCTTTTCAGTACCCGCACAACGGTGTATCAACGGTTTCCATAACACGATTATTAGAGATTCTATGATCGGTCATTCAAGATGCACAAAAAATGAAAACAGCTGGTTCTTCGTTCTTATCGCAAATACAGCGACGTATGATACCTCATTGGAAAGGACTCTTCAATACACGCACAACGATGTATCAACGGTTACCATAACACGATTATTAGAGATTTTATGATCGGTCGTTCAAAATTCACAAAGAATGAAAACAGCTGGTTCTTCGTTCTTATCGCAGATACAGCGACGTATGATACCTCATTGGAAATTACTTTTCAATACACGCACAACGATGTATTAGCGGTTACCATGACACGATTATTAGAGATTTTATGATCGGTCGTTCAAAATTCACAAAGAATGAAAACAGCTGGTTCTTCGTTCTTATCGCAGATACAGCGACGTATGATACCTCATTGGAAAGTATTTTTCAATACACGCACAACGATGTATTAGCGGTTACCATAACACGATTATTAGAGATTTTATGATCTATCGTTCAAAATCCACAAAAATGAAAACAGCTGTTTCGTTGGTCCTATCGCAGACACTGCGACGTATGATACCTCATTGAGAAGGCCTTTTCAGTGCCCGGACAACAGTGGATCAACGGTTTCCATAACACGATTATTAGAGATTCTATGATCGCTCATTCAAGATGCACAAAAAATGAAAACAGCTGGTTCTTCGTTCTTATCGCAGATACAGCGACGAATGATACCTCATTGGAAAGGACTTTTCAATACACGCACAACGATGTATTAGCGGTTACCATGACACGATTATTAGAGATTTTATGATTGGTCGTTCAAAATTCACAAAGAATGAAAACAGCTGGTTCTTCGTTCTTATCGCAGATACAGCGACCTCATTGGAAAGGCCTTTTCAGTGCCCGCACAACAGTGTATCAACATTCTCAATAGCATGATCATTGGAGACTCTATGACGGTCATTCAGAGACCTCACGATTATCAGAGATTTTATGATCGGTCGTTCAAAATTCACAAAGAATGAAAACAGCTGGTTCTTCGTTCTTATCGCAGATACAGCGACGTATGATACCTCATTGGAAAGGATTTTTGATACACGCACAACGATGTATTAGCGGTTACCATAACACGATTATTAGAGATTTTATGATCTATCGTTCAAAATCCACAAAAATGAAAACAGCTGTTTCGTTGTTCCTATCGCAGACACTGCGACGTATGATACCTCATTGGAAATGCTTTTCAGTACCGCACAACGATGTATCAACGGTTTCCATAACACGATTATTAGAGATTCTATGATCGGTCATTCAAGATGCACAAAAATGAAAACAGCTGGTTCTTCGTTCTTATCGCAGATACAGCGACGTATGATACCTCATTGGAAAGGACTTTTCAATACACGCACAACGATGTATCAACGGTTACCATAACACGATTATTAGAGATTTTATGATCGGTCGTTCAAAATTCACAAAGAATGAAAACAGCTGGTTCTTCGTTCTTATCGCAGATACAGCAACGTATGATACCTCATTGGGAAGGATTTTTGAAACACGCACAACGATGTATTAGCGGTTACCATAACACGATTATTAGAGATTTTATGATCGGTCGTTCAAAATCCACAAAGAATGAAAACAGCTGTTTCGTTGGTCCTATCGCAGATACTGCAACGTATGATACCTCATTGGGAAGTATTTTTCAATGCCCGCACAACGGTGTATCAACGGTTTCCATAACACGATCATTAGAGATTCTATGATCTATCATTCAAGATGCACAAAAATGAAAACAGCTGTTTCTTCGTTTTTATCGCAAATACAGCGACGTATGATACCTCATTGGAAAGGACTTTTCAATACACGCACAACAATGTATCAATGGTTACCATAACACGATTATTAGAGATCTTATGATTGGTCGTTCAAAATTCACAAAGAATGAAAACAGCTGGTTCTTCGTTCTTATCGCAGTTACAGCGACGTTTAATACTTCATTGGAAAGTACTTTTCAATACACGCACAACGATGTATTAGCGGTTACCATGACACGATTATTAGAGATTTTATGATCGGTAGTTCAAAATTCGCAAAGAATGAAAACAGCTGGTTCTTCGTTCTTATCGCGGATACAGCGACGTATGATACCTCATTGGTAAGGATTTTTTAAAACACGCACAACGATGTATTAGCGGTTACCATAACACGATTATTGGAGATTTTATGATCTATCGTTCAAAATCCACAAAAAATGAGATCAGCTGTTTCGTTGGTCCTATCGCAGAGACTGCGACGTATGATACCTCATTGGGAAGGATTTTTCAGTGCCCGGACAACGGTGGACCAACGGTTTCCATAACACGATTATAAGAGATTCTATGATCGCTCATTCAAGATGCACAATAAATGAAAACAGCTGGTTCTTCGTTCTTATCGCAGATACAGCGACGTGTGATACCTCATTATAAAGGACTCTTCAATACACGCACAACGATGTATCAACGGTTACCATAACCCGATTATTAGAGATTTTATGATCGGTCGTTCAAAATTCACAAAGAATGAAAACAGCTGGTTCATCTTTCTCATCGCAGATACAGCGACGTATGATACCTCATTGGGGAAGATTTTTTGAAACACGCACAACGATGAATTAGCGGTTACCTTAACACGATTATTAGAGATTTTATGATCTAACGTTCAAAATCCACAAAAAATGAAAACAGCTGTTTCGTTGGTCCTATCGCAGACACTGCGACGTATGATACCTCATTGGGAATGCCTTTTCAGTACCCGGACAACGGTGGATCAACGGTTTCCATAACACGATTATAAGAGATTCTATGATCGCTCATTCAAGATGCACAAAAAATGAAAACAGCTGGTTCTTCGTTCTTATCGCAGATACAGCGACGCATGATACCTCATTATAAAGGACTCTTCAATACACGCACAACGATGTATCAACGGTTACCATAACACGATTATTAGAGATTTTATGATCGGTCGTTCAAAATTCACAAAGAATGAAAACCGCTGGTTCTTCGTTCTTATCGCAGATACTGCAACGTATGATACCTCATTGAAAATTAAATTTCAAAACTCGCACAACGATGTATTAGCGGTTACCATGACACGATTATTAGAGATTTTATGATCGGTCGTTCAAAATTCACAAAGAATGAAAACAGCTGATTGTTCGTTTTTATCGCAGATACAGCAACGCATGATACCTCATTGGAAAGTATTTTTCAATACACGCACAACGATGTATCCTTGGTTACCATAACACGATTATTCGAGATTTTATGATCTATCGTTCAAAATCCACAAAAAATGAAAACAGCTGTTTCGTTGGTCCTATCGCAGACACTGCGACGTATGATACCTCATTGAGAAGGCCTTTCTAGTGCCCGGAAAACAGTGGATCAACGGTTTCCATAACACGATTATTAGAGATTCTATGATCGCTCATTCAAGATGCACACAAAATGGAAACAGCTGTTTCTTCGTTTTTATCGCGAAAACAGCGACGAATGATACCTCATTGGAGAGTACTTTCCAATACACGCACAACGAAGTATTAGCGGTTACCATGACACGATTATTAGAGATTTTATGATTGGTCGTTAAAAATTCACAAAGAATGAAAACAGCTGGTTCTTCGTTCTTATCGCAGATACAGCGACCTCATTGGAAAGGCCTTTTCAGTGCCCGCACAACAGTGTATCAACATTCTCAATAGCATGATCATTGGAGACTCTATGATCGGTCATTCAGAGACCTCACGATTATCAGTGATTTTATGATCGGTCGTTCACAATTCACAAAGAATGCAAACAGCTGGTTCTTCGTTCTTATCGCAGATACAGCGACGCATGATACTTCATTGGAAAGGACTTTTTGATACAGGGATAACGATGTATTAGCAGATACCATGACACGATTATTAGAGATTTTATGATCTATCGTTCAAAATCCACAAAAAATTGAAAAAGCTGTTTCGTTGTTCCTATCGCAGACACTGCGACGTATGAGTTCCTCATTTCCTCATTGGAAATGCTTTTTCAGTGCCCGCACAACACTTTATCAACGTTTTCCATAGCGTGATCATTAGAGATTCTATGATCGGTCATTCAAGATGCACAAAAAATGAAAACAGCTGTTTCTTCGTTCTTATCGCAGAGACAGCGACGTATGATACCTCACTGGAAAAGACTTTTCAATACACGCACAACGATGTATCAACGGTTACCATACCACGATTATTAGAGATTTTATGATCGGTCGTTCAAAATTCACAGAGAATGAAAACAGCTGGTTCTTCGTTATTATCGCAGATACAGCAACGTATTATACCTCATTGGGAAGGATTTTTTGAAACACGCAAAACGATGTATTAGCGGTTACCATAACACGATTATTAGAGATTTTATGATCTTTCGTTCAAAATCCACAAATAATGAAAACAGCTGTTTCGTTGGTCCTATCGCAGACACTGCAACGTATGATACTTCATTGGGAAGGCCTTTTCATTGCCCGGACAACGGTGGGCCAACGGTTTCCATAACACGATCATTAGAGATTCTATGATCGCTCATTCAAGATGCACAAAAAATGGAAACAGCTGTTCCTTCGTTTTTATCGCGAATACAGCGACGAATGATACCTCATTGGAAAAGACTTTTTAATACACACACAACGATGTATCAACGGTTACTATAACACGATTATTAGAGATTTTATGAGCGGTCGTTCAAAATTCACGAAGAATGAAAACATCTGGTTCTTCGTTCTTTTCAAAGATAAAGCGACGTATGATACCTCATTGGAAAGTACCTTTTAATACACGCACAACGATGTATTAGCGGTTACCATGACAGGATTATTAGAGATTTTATGATCGGTCGTTCAAAATTCACAAAGAATGAAAACGGCTCGCTCTTCGTTCTTATCGCAGATACAGCGACGTATGATACCTCATTCGAAAGGACTCTTCAATACACGCACAACGATGTGTCAACGGTTTCCATAGCACGATTATTAGAGATTTTATGATTGGTCGTTCAAAATTGACAAATAATGAAACAGCTGGTTCTTCGTTCTTATAGCAGATACAGCGACGTATGATATCTCATTGGGTAGTAATTTTCAATACACGGACAACGATGTTTTAGCACGATTATTGGAGAATTTATGATCGGTCGTTCAAAATTCACAAAGAATGGGAACAGCTGGTTCTTCGTTCTTATCGCAGATACAGCGACGTATGATACCTCACTGGAAAGGACTTTTCCATACACGCACAACGATGTATCAACGGTTACCATGACACGATTATTAGAGATTTTATGATCAGTCGTTCAAAATTCACAAAGCATGAAAACAGCTGGTTCATCGTTCTTATCGCAGATACAGCGACGTTTGATACCTCATTGGAAAGGCCTTTTCAGTGCCCGCACAACGGTGTATCAACAATTTCCGTAGCAATATTATCAGAGATTCTATGATCGGTCATTCAGCGACCTCACGATTATGAGAGATTTTACGATCGGTCGTTAAAAATTCACAAAGAATGAAAACAGCTGGTTCTTCGTTCTTATCGCAGATACTGCGACGTATGATACCTCATTGGAAAGGCCTTCTCAGTGCCCGCACAACGGTGTATCAACATTTTCCATAGCATGCTCATTAGAGATTATATGATCGGTCATTCAAGATGCACAAAAAATGAAAACAGCTGTTTCTTTGTTTTTATAGCGAATACAGCGACGTGTAATACCTCATTGGAAAGGACTTTTCAATACACGGATAACGATGTATCAACGGTTACCATAAAACGATTATTAGAGATTTTATGATCCGTCGTTCAAAATTCACAAAGAATGAAAACAGCTGGTTCTTCGTTCTCATCGCAGATACAGCGACGTATTATACCTCATTGGAAAGGACTCTTTAATACATGCACAACGATGTATCAAAGGTTACCATAACACGATTAAAAGAGATTTTATGATCGGTCGTTCAAAATTCACAAAGAATGAAAACAGCTGGTTCTTCGATCTTATCCCAGATACAGCGACGTATGATACCTCATTGGGAAGGATTTTTTGAAACACGCACAACGATGTATTAGCGGTTACGATTACACGATTATTAGAGTTATTATGATCTATTGTTCAAAATCCACAAAAAATGAAAACAGCTGTTTCGTTGGTCCTATCGCAGAGACTGCGACGTATGATACTTCATTGGGAAGGCCTCTTCAGTGGTCGGACAACGGTGGACTAACGGTTTCCATAACACGATTATTAGAGATTCTATGATTGCTCATTCAAAATGCACAAAAAATGAAAACAGCTGGTTCTTCGTTCTTATCGCAGATACAGCAACGTATGATACCTCATTATAAAGGTCTCTTCAATACATGCACAACGATGTATCAATGCACAATGCACCATAACACGATTATTAGAGATTTTATGATCGGTCGTTCAAAATTCACAAAGAATGAAAACAGCTGGTTCTTCGTTCGTCTTATCGATCATCTAGGCCTGATACCGCCAACTAAAAAATCATATCAACATATTTTTGTTGTAGTTGATTCATTTTCTGAGTTTGTATAGTTATATCCTACCCGTTCGACTGATTCTGAAGCGGTTATAGATAGGTTACGAAAGCAAGCCGACATTTTCGGTAACCCAAGACGTATTATTTCTGATAGAGGAACGGCATTTACTTCTATGGCGTTTGAAGAGTACTGCCAATCAGAGAAAATCGAGCATATCCAAATCACGACGGGAATACCACGCGGAAACGGTCAAGTGGAGCGCGTTAATCGAACACTCATTCCGCTGTTGACGTAATTGTCTGTACCAAAGCCCGAAAAATGGTATAAACATCTAGGTACTGCTCAGAAGTTCCTAAATGCTACACAATAACGTGGAATAGGAATGTCGCAATTCACCCTTGTATTTGGAACTCATCCTCGTCTCAAGAAGAATCCAGAAATCCGAGAAATTATTGAGAATGAATGGATCGAAATGTTCAATGAACAACGCGATCAACTAAGATCTGAAGCTAAGAGTAATATTCAAAAAATTCAAGAAGAAAGTCGACGACAATTAAATAAAAAACGCAAACAAGCAACAAACTATGCGGAAGGCAACTTAGTCGCCATCAGACGTACTCAGATGGAACCAGGTCTGAAATTGTACCCAAAGTTTCTTGGAGAATATTAAATAATTCGAATTTTACGAAATGATCGCTACGTCGTTGAAAAGGTTGGAATCCACGAAGGACCAGGTCAAACCACCACAGCAGCTGACCACATGGAATTTTGGTCCGGTATTGGCACAGACCACACCTTGTTTACCGAAGATTCCGAGTAATATCTGAGGCCAGATATTATCTCAAGGATGGCCGAGTGTATTATCCGAATTCGGTGGCTGTTACTACGCCGCGAAATTGGACCAGGTGCGACTAGTGGAGCCGCCATACGGCGAGACAGTTTTTAGAGATAAGTTAGTCGTAGTTGTACCGATGTAGAAGATACGCAAATGAAGAGTGCAGCATTCGGGTTTTTCGTACCGTTGTGTTTTATACAGAAAATCCCACCCATACTATGGTAACGTTTGATACACCGTTGTGCGGCTATTGAAAAGTACTTTCTAATGCGGTATCGTAAGTCGCTGTATCTGCAAAAGGAACGAAGAAACAGCTGTTTTCATTTTTTGTGCATTTTGAACGACCGATCATTAAATCTATAATCACCGTGCTATGGTATCCCTTGATACACCGTTGTGCGGGCACTGAAAAGGCCTTTCCAATGAGGTATCATACGTCTCTGTAGCTGTCGCTGCATTTGCAATAGGAGCGAAGAATCTATAATAATTGTGTTATGGTGACCGTTAGTATACCGTTGTGAGGGCACTGATAAGGCCTTTCCAATGAGTTATCATACGTCGCTGTATCTGCGAAAGGAACGAAGAAACAGCTGTTTTCATTTTTTATGCGTTTTGAAAGACCGATCATGAAATCTCTAATGATCGTGTAATGGTAACCGTTGATACATCGTTGTGCGTGTATTGAAAATTCCCTTCCAATGAGGTATCATACGTTGCTGTATCTGCGATAAGAACGAAGAAACAGCTGTTTACTTTTTTGTGTATCTTGAATGACCGCTCATAGAATCTCTAATAATCATGCTATGGTAACATTTGACAAACCGTTGTGAGGGCACTGAAAAGGCCTTCACAATGGAGTATCATATGTCACTGTATCTGCGATAGGAAAGAAAAAACAGCAGTTTTCATTTTTTGTGCATTTTGAACGACCGATTATAGAATCTCTTGAAATCGTGCTATGGTAACCTTTCATAAACCGTTGTGCGGGCACTGAAAAGTCATTCCCAATGAGGTATCATAGGTCGCTGTATTTGCAATAGGAAGGAAGAAAGAGCTGTTTTCATTTTTTGTGGATTTTGAACGATAGATCATAAAATTTCTAATAATCGTGTTATCTCAACCGTTGATCCACCTTTGTGCAGGCACTGAAAAGGCCTTACCAATGATGTAATATACGTTGCTTCAACTGTCGCTGTATTTGCAATAGGAGCGAAGAATCTCTAACAATTTTGAATGGTGACCGTTGGTACATCATTGTGAGGGCACTGAAAAGGCCTTCCCAATGAGGTATCATACGTCTCTGAAGCTGTCGCTGCATTTGCAATAAGAGCGAAGAATCTCTAATAATTGTGTTATGGTGACCGTTAGTATACCGCTGTGAGGGCACTGATAAAGCCTTTCCAATGGGGTATCATATGTCACTGTATCTGCGATTGGAACGAAAAAACAGCTGTTTTGATTTTTTGTGCATTTTGAACGACCGATCATAAAATCTCTAATAATCGTGTTATGGTAACCGTTGATACATCGTTGTGCGTGTATTGAAAAGTCCTTCCGAATGAGGTATCTGCGATAAGAACGGAGAAACAGCTGTTTTAATTTTTTGTGCATCTTGAATGATCGATCATAGATTCTCTTATAATCATGCTATGGTAACATTTGATACACCGTTGTGAGGGCACTGAGAAATCCTTTCCAATGAGGTTTCATACGTCGCAGTATCTGCGATAGGACCGACGAAACAGCTGTTTCCGTTTTTTGTGGATTTTGAACCATAGATCATAAAATCTCTAATAATCGTGTGATGGTAACAGTTGATACATCGTTGTTCGGATATTGAAAAGTCCTTTTCAATGAGATATCATACGTCGCTGTATCTGCGATAAAAACGAAGAAACATCTGTTTTCATTTTTGTGCATTTCGAACAACCGATCATAAAATCTCTACTAATAGTGCTATGGTATCCGTTGATACACCGTTGGGCGAGCACTAAAAAGGCCTTTCCAATGAGGTATGATACGTTGCTTTATCTGCGATAGGAACGAAGAATAAGCTGTTTTCATTTCTTTTGGATTTTGAAATTCTTTCGTTCAGAAAAAATTAAAAACGGCGACATTTGCCTAAAGGTATAGGAGACAGGTCCCTCGATACACTTTCTGGCGGAAATTTTTTTCAGAAAAAAACAACAGACTCGTATTCAAATGGACGTATTATTCACGCGGACGTGAAAAAAAATGATCATCGTCGTAAAAATTTCAAAAGTTTTCACGAATTTTCAAACAAGACGCAACATTTCCCGACGGAAACATGCATTTGCTGTAAGTAGACAATTAATTATGTATATATGCAAACTTTGAATTTTCCATCAGTCTTCTTTCGTTCAGAAAAAATCAAAAACAGCGACATTTGTCTAAAGGTATAAGAGACAGGTTCCTCGATATACTTTCTAGCGGGAAAGTTTTTGAAACAAAAAGAAAAAAACAACGGATTCGTACTCAAATGGACGTATTTTTCATGCAGACGT
The DNA here is from genome assembly GCA_020654155.1 of Novius pumilus. Lineage (NCBI taxonomy): Eukaryota > Metazoa > Arthropoda > Insecta > Coleoptera > Coccinellidae > Novius > Novius pumilus. The sequence goes on from JAIFOV010000071.1 coordinate 72,360, forward strand.
GGAAAAAAATGGTCATCATCGTAAAAATTTCAAAAGTTTTTACGAATTTTTCAACAAGACGCAACATTTTCCGACGGAAACATTCGTTTCTTGTAAGAAGACAATTGGATATGTATATATACAAACTTTGAATTTTCCATCAGTCTTCGTTCAATCGGAAAAAATTAAAAACGGCGACATTTGTCTAAAGGTATAGGAGACAGGTCCCTCGATACACTTTCTGGCGGAAATTTTTTTCAGAAAAAAACAACAGACTCGTATTCAAATGGACGTATTATTCACGCGGACGTGAAAGAAAATGTTCATCGTCGTAAAAATTTCAAAAGTTTTCACGAATTTTCCAACAAGACGCAACATTTTCCGACGGAAACATTTATTTCCTGTAAGAAGACAATTGGTTATGTATATATGCAAACTTTGAATTTTCCATCAGTCTTCTTTCGTTCAGAAAAAATCAAAAGCGGCGACATTTGTCTAAATGTATAGGAGACAGGTCCCTCGATATACTTTCTGGCGGGAAATTTTAAAAAAAAAACAACGGATTCGTATTCAAATGGACGTATTTTTCATGCGGACGTGGAGAAAAATGGTCATCATTGTGAAAATTTCAGAAGTTTTTACGAATTTTTCAACCAGACGCAACATTTTCCGACGGAAACATTTATTTCCTGTTAGAAGACAATTTGTTATGTATATATGCAAACTTTGAATTTTCCATCAGTCTTCTTTCGTTCAGATAAATTTAAAAACGGCAACATTTGTCTAAAGGTATAGGACACAGGTCCCTCGATATATTTTCTGGCGGAAAATTTCTTGAAAAAAAAAAAACAACGGATCCGTATTCAAATGGACGTAATTTTTCATGCGGACGTGGAGAAAAATGGTCATCATCGTGAAAATTCGAAAGTTTTTACGAATTTTCCCTAAATTATCACCTCAATTTAGGATTATTCAGTTTATCCTAAAACTGAATATCAATTATGCATAGTTCATCAAATTCGAAATAGTCTGAATATATGAAAATCGATCTATGACATTTTTGTTCTCAAAAGTTTTTGAATATTTGTCAGTCTTATTGGTTCCCAAATATTCGAGAAAAAATTGTGAAACATACAAAAAACTGTTTAACATGTATTGCGTTCAATCCAAAGTATGGAAAGAGCGAAGGATTAATCAAGAGTATCCCCAAAGGCAACAAACCTCTCGAAACAGTTCATATTGATCATGTAAACATCGCGGATAACCGGGTGCGTAACAAATTGTTCGTCCTCGAACGAATCAACTCAAATTACAGGTGGTTCCCTAACGATCACGCAATACTGAGACTAAACAAATATCATATCTAAACAAATACAAATGAAGATAAAACTAACAAAACAAAACCATATAAAATAGGGGAGAAAATTTTTTTTTTTTTTACTCTTCGTTGACACCCTTCTCCATAGTCGCATATTTGCCGGCTCCCAAACCCCTCCGTATCTTTTTTGGTTAAGCTGGAATTCAGGAACATCAGCAACAACATAACGATTCTTTCTCAAAACTTCTACTATTTGATACGGTCCTTTGAATTTGGGCTTGAGTTTTGGAGAAATTTCTTTAGTGCAGTTATTGATGTTTAGCATCACATAATCTCTGACATAATATTCTTCAGGTAACTTTCGTTTTTTATTTGCTTGGTTCAACATTTTTTCCTGACCTTTAGTGATTTGTTTTTCTGCTTCACGAATTAACCTCAAAGTCCGTGCATCCTTGTTCACATACGAATTCAGCAATGAAGTCATTTACTTTTTCCTTCTGACCTATACCGAATAAAAGTGTACTTGGAGTTTCTTTAGTTGACGAACGACTTATTTACATCGCATCCCATAATTTATAGTTCACTCGTTTTGTGGAGCTTTATATGAAACTTACTGTCAATTTGTTAATTATTTTTTACCAAATCATACCTAAACTAGGTCATATCTTGTAGTTAGTGGTTATTGTAAGTAAAGTGAAGAATAATATTCAAAATGGTAAGTAACTACAGTTTTGTTTGCTTATCACAGACTATAGAAAAATAAAATAAAATAACCATTAAAACATTTTTCAGGAACTTTCAAAGAGAAAAAACTTTCCGAAGCCTAATGTCGAAGTCAAAAACGAGAGAAGGAGAAACAGAAAGAGAAACTGGCAGGTTCTATGTTCAAATTTTTGAACACATCTGAAAATAAGCAATTTGATGAAAATACTGCAACTGACACACCGTCGACATCGGGTCTACGCCGCAAATCTAGAGTATTAATGAATCTGAAAAGGAAAAAATATGTGACAGTCCTGCTCCTTCGAAAAATACCACAAGTGAAGATACACTTGAAGAAATACCTGAAGAATTTTTAAGTAATATATCGTCATCATTGATACCAACTAACGATGATCCTGGTTTGTGCCCTGATATCATTTACGTCGATATTGTTAACATTTTAGTTGGACGTGGTCCTGTACAGGTATGTAACCACAATTTTCCTGTTAATTCTAATGGACGAAAATTTTGTGACTATTACTATTATAGACATCTTTCTTATGGCGAGAAAATTAATAGAAATAGGCTAATTTATTTTATTTCAAATGATTCTGTTTATTGCTTGTGTTGCAAAATATTCGGTAATATTTCAAGTACTTTTTCGAATTTATCAGGTTTTTCGGACTCGAAACATTTGTCAATCACTTTGAAAACGCACGAAACGAGCGATTTTCACAATAAAAAACTGAGATTATCAGAGTCAGAAAAAATGCATTGGTGTGACGTATTAGAAAGAATCATAGCTGTTATAAAGATTTTGTCTCGTCAATGTCTGGGTTTTCGAGGTTCAACGAAAAAACTTTTTGAGAATAATAACGGTAATTTTCTGAAAGCTATAGAAATGATAAAATCATTTGATTTTTTTATTTATTTTATTTATTTATTTATTTATTTACATTTACATTTGAGGATTGAGGTTACAAAAACCTATGGATCCATTTATATGAAAGCAATGGTACAAATTATCAAATGAATGATCATTATGATCCACCGAACATGAACTCATCCAACTTCTTCTTGAAAATATTTATGGAATTTGATTCCACTACTCCAGGCGGTAGACCATTCCATGGCAAAAACACCCTGTTGAAAAAAACATTCCGACGTACACTTGTTAAAAAAGGCTCCTTCTTTAATTTGTATGAATGTCCACGCAATCTGTTTTCATGGTGCATCAGAAACAGGTGTTTCATATTCCCATGATTGTACCTCAGAATACGATAAGTAAGAATCAAATCCCTATATATTCTACGTTGTTCGAAAGTTGTAAGGTTGGCTCTAGACAGTCTATCGCTATAAGTCGGGCGTATACGCCCAAACCATATTCTAGTAGCACTACGTTGAACATTTTCAACAAGGTTTTTGTCACGCACCAACTCTGGAGACCACACAGATCCACAATATTCCAGAATTGGACGCACGTAATACTTATACAGAGCAATCCAATTATCAAAAGGTAGCACTGAAAAAGTCCTCTTCAGAATGTATAACTTGCTGTTGCATTTTTTAACAATCTTCGCAATATGTGCTGACCAACTCAAATTCTCGGTAACCGTGATACCAAGATCGTTATGCGATTTGACGACTGTTATCGATTGGCCATCTATCGTGTATTTGTGACGAGGGTTGTTGGAGCCCAGATGGAGAACTACGCACTTATTTATGTTAAGTGGTAATCCCCAGGTAGAAGCCCATTTTAAGATTGAATTGAGATCATCTTGGATGTTGTGATAATCTAAGATAGCGTCGCCAAATATTTTTGTATCGTCGGCATATAAGGCATGTTGTGATTTAATGGAATGGGGAAAATCAGCAGTATACAAAATAAAAAGAAGGGGCCCTAAAACAGACCCTTGCGGAACACCACTTAATACTGGCCTATATGAAGATGAATGGTACCCAACACGAACACAAAAATTTCTGTTTGACAGAAAATTATCGATCCACTGAAGTAGGTGTCCCCTAATACCAAAATGATCCAGTTTGTGAAGAAGGCGTCGCTTACACACTCGGTCAAACGCTTTGGAAAAATCAAGGTAAACTACATCTAGTGGGCGTTTTTTATCCAATGCAGATGTCCATTTGCTTACACACCATAACAGATTAGTCATGGTTGATTTTCCTTTGACAAATCCATGTTGTTGTACCGGAATAATGTTATCGGAGAGGCAAAATTTTGAAATATTTTCACACACAATTGATTCCATAACTTTACAAATGACAGACGTTAGTGAAATTGGGCGATAGTTGCATGGGTCTAGCTTATTACCGTTTTTAAAAATCGGTGTAACGATAGCAGTTTTCCAGGCATCCGGTAAAATATGAGCACTGAACGAAGCAGACATAATTCTGGACAGGGGGCTGGCCAAGCCATCACAACATTTTATTAATAGTGCAGGAGATATAGAATCAGGACCTGGAGATGATTGAAGTTTTAATTTTCTGATTTTGCATTTGATACTGTCGGGTGTAAAATTTATACTATAAAGTGAATTACCTGATCTTGGGGATAGAATTTCTGGAAGTTGGCTCAAAGAAAAGTTGGGGGAATAAGCTTTCTCAAACATGTCTGCTAGTATATCGGCAGTTTCAGCAAGATTCTGACAAATACTGCCATCTTGTGTCTTTACTAGAGGTATTGATACTTTAGAAGATAGGGAAGTCCTAATATATTTGAAAAGTTTCTTGTTATTTTTGCTAGTCACAATGGATGATTCGTATGTTTCTCTAGCTTTCATTATAGCTACCTTCACCTTTCTCGCATATCTTTTATGAGCTTGAAGGTCTTGAGTACTATTAGTACGCTTGTACTTACGCCATAACTTCTTTTTAGTTTTTATCATAATTATCAATTTACCATTTATCCAGGGTTTCAAAATGTTTTTATATATGTCTTTAACTGTTGTGTTATTACTTTTGCATTCTCTTAATGTATGAACAAATAACATCCATAATTCATTGGGGTCCTCCGAACTGCCAAACAACTCATCCCAATTTATCTCGAGCAGTTGGTTATTTAAATTGTTTTAATCAATTATTTCGATCGTCGTGCTTTTAATTTTATTTTTTGAAGTTACATTAAATTGGAGCTGAGTATTTATCACAGCATGATCGGAGTTGCCAATTGGTGTGTCTATTTCCGGTTCGGTTAATAAGTTTACATCATTTGTCAGAACTAAATCAAGAACAGAAGGCTGATTGTTCAATCTAAAACGTGTGGGTTGATTTACAAGTTGTGTGAGATTAGAATGTCCAATAAAGTTCATGAAACTAACTGTAGGACTTGTAGAGATCTCCGGTACAACGGTAATCGGCCAGACAATATCACGAAAATTAAAGTCTCCCATAATAACCAAATTTTCTAAATTGGAAAGATTTTTAAGGTTCTCTATAAGGATGTTATTATCGGTTAATTGAGTATCGCCAGGTCGATATATACACACAAGGTGTAAGACAACGTCTTGATTCCTAATGCACAGACCCAAGATCTCGACATTCGGAATTGCTAGGTCCAAAGTGGTAACCTTAAATTCTTGTACAATATCTAAACTAAGGTACATACAGACGCCTCCCCCACGCCGGTCAAGACGATCATCTCTGTAGAGCTCATATCCGTTTATACCATAAAGCGTGTCCGGATCCCATGGTGTGAGCCAAGTTTCTGTGATGAAAATAACGGTAGGTCTGGAAGTTTGCACATAACATAGAAGTTCGTTAAATTTTGAATTCAGAGTTGCCAGATTAGTATACATTAGGTTCCAGTTATGAAAAGTTGCAGATTTGTTCGGTAATCCCTGACGGTTCAACGAAAAAAAGTTACGCGATGATTTCGCAACTTCGATAATGCCAGAATGTATAGGTGTTATTTCTTCATTGTTTGGTTCTGTAACCGATGAAAAAACTTAGATAAGACTGTTCCCATAGGCCAGCAATCAGGATTCATCACCAACTCAAACTGCGATTCTTCGACGTCAATCCTAAATGAGGAGTATTTCTCAGGATATTTTGATTGCATTTTTTCGCAGATCGGTTTTGGACCGTTGGTCATAAATGTGTGTAGGTGGTCCAGTATATCCTCAGTTGTTGAATCAGGAGCCAGTCTTGATATGTACAAAGAAACGACTTTAGGGACCACCCTTAAATTGCTGCTTCCTCGTGATTTTCCGGTAATAGGTTGTCTTTTTTGACGGCGAGTTTTTATTGTATGCCATTGTTCTGAATTGTTTGTATCTAGTTTGTCCGTAATGTGTTCTTGGCTATCATCGCTTTTCGGGAAAATAATATTTTTCGGCATTTCTGCATTTGTGTAAGTTTTAGTTTTATATGAATTTGTTTTAGCCGCTATTTCCGCATACGTGTTAGTATTATGTATACGTGTTGGTAGTCCCTCTGACTGTCGCTGACCCATATTATCGCTGTTTTTAATGCGCGGTGAAAAGTTCACTGTTGGTAATTTCGTGCAAACTTGCTCCTCCATCTCCAATAACTTATCATTTAGGCCACCAGGCCGAGATATTGCCACCGAATTCCTTACATTACAATTATTACGATCACTGAGTAAAACAATTTGCGCTTTTAAGGAATCTATCAATTCACTCATATACATAATAGTATCGTCTTTTTGACGAAGTAAAGCCTTGTAATGGTCAATTTCAAAATTAGAACTGTTACCTTGTATCGTAATTTCGTTTTCATTATGACACTGTGCACTGTCAAACGAAGTGATATTCGGCTCGTCCTCTCCTTCATCTGGACAACAAATTATCGTGTCCTCCTTCAGCCACCGAATAGATTTTATGTATTTCGCACAGCCCGGATGCGTTAACGATCCGCATTTTACACACTTAAGGCCTTTTAACGGCATATTATGGCATTTTCGGCAAGGTTTTTCAAGAGCCGTTACCAAAACTTCACTCTCTCTCGTTGCCATGACAATCAATCATTCAGTTACGCGGGAACACATCCGCAGAATTGAATTAAAATCTAACCTTAGTATGGGTATTATTTAGGTGACCAAATTCAAAATGAAACTATAGAGTTACTTGGCGCACAATTTTAAGTGGGCATACAGGTTGAGTACGCAATAATTGAAAACCGAAGGAATTGAATAAGGAATGAATGAGGAATTTTGTATATTGCCGCACTATAATAAAACGTTTCCGCCGAAGTTCGTTGCATCGATTTCAACGTTCGCTAATCCGCATTTTTGTCACACCAATTGGAAATTATCAGTTCAATCATATTTGCTGAATTTTTAAATATGAATGAAGCATATTATCCGATATTATATATTCGATTTTCATCTCGAGAATAGCCGAAACAATTTCCAATCTTAGTGCATTCCGTAACCTTTGAAGAATAATTCGATACGAGTTAAATGAAAATTCAACTGGAAATTCGCAATCCTATAAATGAAAAATATTCTAAAAACGCCTGTCAGTTGTTTGACATTAAGGAAGATCCAGCCAGTGAAAACTGTTTATTCCATTCACTAACAGATTTCATGAAAGACACGAAGAATAATTCCGAAAATATTCCTAATCAACAAGAATTAAGAATAAAAGCCGTGAATCACATTTTCACGCGTAATACAGCCGGATTTGAATCAAATTGGGATAGATTCAAACACAATATTATATTTAATCTGCAGAACAGAATAACATTTATATCGAAATATGGTGAAAATGAAAGGATAAACAACGAAATCAAAACATCATATTTTGAATACATGTCAACAGATGGGATATATGGAACTTTCACGGATATCAGCTGCAGAAGTACACAACTTCGCTGGTCAAATAGTGCAGCGTAATAGTGATGATCCTAATAAGTTCGTCTGTTACAATTTCGGTTTGACTGGAAATTCTGAATTAGACGAATCGAAACCAAAAATTTTCCTTCTCTTTGATGGACCAGCTGACGGTGGACATTTCCGATGTTTAATCCCGAAGAATCGGAAAATTGTAATGCCGATACCAACAGGGGACTACATACTAGAAATAAACGAAAAGAAATTGAGAAAATTGGTGATATCTAAAATCAACAAGAATATAAAACCGGCCATTGAAAAAGTGTCAAAACCGATTCTGTTTGAATGTGACGTGTGCAAACAGTCCTTCCGAACTCTCAAAGGTATGAAAGTTCATCGAAACCGGCATGCACGCGAAGCTAATAATAGCACAGCAGAGAACATCAAATCACGACTGATACGAAACTTAACAAACAAAGAAAACACAATGAATGACTGCCCTTATGAATCGAAATTGGGGGTTGAAAGCAAAAAATGGGAAAACATTTTTGAAATCCATGAAAACGCTGATGTATTCGACGAAATCAAATTCGATTGTGACGTTGATTCATTTCTAGAATTTCTTTTGAAGCAAACGAAAAATTACCTGTGCCGAAACATCCTGCCATAAAATTTTACCAACTGAGGCAAAGAAAAAAGTGGACTGTCACAACAGCTCAACAGTCACGCTCATCCAATCCGCAACGAACAGATACTAAAACTAAACAACGTCGTAGAGATCAATATAGATATGAGTTAACACAATATTGGTATTACAATCAACGAAAAAAAGGCTGTTCGTGAAGTGTTGAATGAACGTACTTCTAAGAAGTGCAAAATAAAAAAGGGAATGCTAGAAGCACATTTTAAAAAAATCTTCGAACAGAAAAACAATAAAACATTGGAATCATATGAGTCGAATGGGAATGATGAAAACATTGTCGTTACCGAGGAAGAAGTTAAAAAGCAATTGAAAAGAATATCGATAGATACATCTCCAGGATGCGATAGCGTACTGGTCAAAACATTGAAGCAAATAAACGTATCAAAGTCGATTGCATCTATTATGAAGTCAATGTTGATGTCTGCATACGTGCCTAATAGTTTCCGAGGAGGAAATTTGATACTGATCGATAAAGGTTGTCATATGAACGAAATAACTAACTGGAGACCGATAACTATATACTCTGTTGTACGAAGAATCATCGAAAAAGTATTAGACGAAAAACTACGAAGCCAGATCCGAATAACCAGTAATCAAAGAGGATTTAAAACTAGTATGCATGGTTGTCACGTGAACGCAAAACTGATAAATGCATGTTTGCAGAAAGCAAAGAGACTCAATCAAGATTGTGTCATAGCATTTTTAGATGTTTCGAAAGCATTCGATCGAATAGGTCACCTACACATCTCGAACACACTTAAAGCTCAAGGTGTTTCATCGAATTTACACAACCTAATTATGAATCTCCTGACAAAAAACGTAGTATCAATACAAACAAGCGAAGGAAAATCAAAACCAATAAGTGTGCAGTGTAGTGTGCCACAAGGAGGGCCTTTGTCACCAACTCTTTTCAACATCGCCATTGATTTTATCTATAACGAAATCTGCGATGGACAATTTGCAAACGCCAACGGATATCAATTCTCAAGAGAATATGATGCGCTTTGTTTAACAGGTTTTGCAGACGACCAAGCAGTGTCAAGCAAATCTAAAGATTGTTCAATCGATTTGGTACAAAACCTTTTCCGAAAAGTCGGACTTGAAATTAACCCGAAGAAAAGCCGAGCAATCATCATCGGGAAAGGTCAACTTATCAAAGACCAACTTATTCTATTAGACGGTAGCGAAATCGCAAGCATGAACGGCAACGAAAGAATTAGATACCTTGGCTGCTCTTTCACTTCTGAATTAGTCTTTGATGATTCCATTGTTGAGAAATTGAACGCAAATCTGAGTAAACTGTCTGTATCGCCACTACTAAAGCCAGACCAGAAACTGAACATGATAATTCTATACGTATTTCCAACGTTAATATATCCATTGCAAATCGCCCCAATAAACAAAATACCGTCATATGTTACCGAAGGCCTCGATATAATGATTCGACGAACAGTTAAGGACATTATTGGAATACCGATGCGAACGAACGATAACTCATTTTACGCATCGAGAAAACTGAGTTCAGGCCTCTTAAAATCGAGTTGGGAAGTCCATCTCCAACATTTTGCTATTGCAAATAAATTGTCGAATATTGACGACGGCCTATTTCATGAAGTCTACGACTGTTCTAAAGCTGGTGTTATTTGAAATACCAAGGATCAGGAGTTGTACATTTCCAAACTCACATTCCTAGTAATCATTTCATTTATAATAAGAACGCGTTATCGTCGTCAGAATGGGTTGCGGCTATCAAACTTAATTCAAACTACGCAAATCTCAATGGTGTACCTGGTAATGTCTCCTCTTCCATCCTCTGTCGCAAGTGTAACGGAGAGATTTAATCTATTTCACATGTAAACGAAAGTTGTCAGGCCAATTCTCTGCTTATCACTGCACGACACCACAAAATCAAATATCAACTCACAAAATTGTTGGAAGAGAAGGGATTGAAATGTTTCGAAGATGTTCACAGCCTTGATCTTGATGGACGATCGGAACAAACTAAGATAAAGACCTCCGATTTGCGTGAAATATCTCCTTTTTTTGTGCCCTTTACAATGGTGTATCACAAGATGGGGGTTACCATTTGAAAAAAAAAAGTTGGGGGGGATGGGCATCCCCACAGAGGAGGGTCAAACAATTTGATCCCTCCAAAAGGTAGTCCGTTTTGTGTGAAAAACATACCCCAAGTTGTATCCCTTTACCTGCAACCGTTCAAAAGTTATCAGGCCGTACCCGGACTTTTGGGACAGCCTGTATACATAATCAATTGTCTTATTTCAGGAAATAGATGTTTCCGTCGGAAAATGTTGCGTCTTGTTGGAAAATAAGTGAAAATTTTTGAAAATTTTACGATGATGACCATTCTTTTCCACGTCCGCATGAATAATAGGTCCATTTGAATACGAATCCGTTGTTTTTGTCTCAAAAAATTTCCCGCCAGGAAGTATACCGAGGGACCTGACTCCTATACCTTTAGACAAATGTCGCCGTTTTTAATATTTTCCGAACGAAAGGAGACTGATGGAAAATTCAAAGTTTGCATATATACATAATCAATTGTCTACTTACAGGAAATAAATATTTCCGTCGGAAAATGTTGCGTCTTGTAGGAAAATTCATGAAAACTTTTGAAATTTTATGATCGGTCGTTCAAAATTCACAAAGAATGCAAACAGCTGGTTCTTCGTTCTTATCGCAGATACAGCGACGCATGATACTTCATTGGAAAGGACTTTTGATACAGGGATAACGATGTATTAGCAGATACCATGACACGATTATTAGAGATTTTATGATCTATCGTTCAAAATCCACAAAAAATTGAAAAAGCTGTTTCGTTGTTCCTATCGCAGACACTGCGACGTATGAGTTCCTCATTTCCTCATTGGAAATGCTTTTTCAGTGCCCGCACAACACTTTATCAACGTTTTCCATAGCGTGATCATTAGAGATTCTATGATCGGTCATTCAAGATGCACAAAAAATGAAAACAGCTGTTTCTTCGTTCTTATCGCAGAGACAGCGACGTATGATACCTCACTGGAAAAGACTTTTCAATACACGCACAACGATGTATCAACGGTTACCATACCACGATTATTAGAGATTTTATGATCGGTCGTTCAAAATTCACAGAGAATGAAAACAGCTGGTTCTTCGTTATTATCGCAGATACAGCAACGTATTATACCCCATTGGGAAGGATTTTTTGAAACACGCAAAACGATGTATTAGCGGTTACCATAACACGATTATTAGAGATTTTATGATCTTTCGTTCAAAATCCACAAATAATGAAAACAGCTGTTTCGTTGGTCCTATCGCAGACACTGCAACGTATGATACTTCATTGGGAAGGCCTTTTCATTGCCCGGACAACGGTGGGCCAACGGTTTCCATAACACGATCATTAGAGATTCAAGATGCACAAAAAATGGAAACAGCTGTTCCTTCGTTTTTATCGCGAATACAGCGACGAATTATACCTCATTGGAAAAGACTTTTTAATACACACACAACGATGTATCAACGGTTACTATAACACGATTATTAGAGATTTTATGAGCGGTCGTTCAAAATTCACGAAGAATGAAAACATCTGGTTCTTCGTTCTTTTCAAAGATAAAGCGACGTATGATACCTCATTGGAAAGTACCTTTTAATACACGCACAACGATGTATTAGCGGTTACCATGACAGGATTATTAGAGATTTTATGATCGGTCGTTCAAAATTCACAAAGAATGAAAACGGCTCGCTCTTCGTTCTTATCGCAGATACAGCTACGTATGATACCTCATTCGAAAGGACTCTTCAATACACGCACAACGATGTGTCAACGGTTTCCATAGCACGATTATTAGAGATTTTATGATTGGTCGTTCAAAATTGACAAATAATGAAACAGCTGGTTCTTCGTTCTTATAGCAGATACAGCGACGTATGATATCTCATTGGGTAGTAATTTTCAATACACGGACAACGATGTTTTAGCACGATTATTGGAGAATTTATGATCGGTCGTTCAAAATTCACAAAGAATGGGAACAGCTGGTTCTTCGTTCTTATCGCAGATACAGCGACGTATGATACCTCACTGGAAAGGACTTTTCCATACACGCACAACGATGTATCAACGGTTACCATGACACGATTATTAGAGATTTTATGATCAGTCGTTCAAAATTCACAAAGCATGAAAACAGCTGGTTCATCGTTCTTATCGCAGATACAGCGACGTTTGATACCTCATTGGAAAGGCCTTTTCAGTGCCCGCACAACGGTGTATCAACAATTTCCGTAGCAATATTATCAGAGATTCTATGATCGGTCATTCAGCGACCTCACGATTATGAGAGATTTTACGATCGGTCGTTAAAAATTCACAAAGAATGAAAACAGCTGGTTCTTCGTTCTTATCGCAGATACTGCGACGTATGATACCTCATTGGAAAGGCCTTCTCAGTGCCCGCACAACGGTGTATCAACATTTTCCATAGCATGCTCATTAGAGATTATATGATCGGTCATTCAAGATGCACAAAAAATGGAAACAGCTGTTTCTTTGTTTTTATAGCGAATACAGCGACGTGTAATACCTCATTGGAAAGGACTTTTCAATACACTGATAACGATGTATCAACGGTTACCATAAAACGATTATTAGAGATTTTATGATCCGTCGTTCAAAATTCACAAAGAATGAAAACAGCTGGTTCTTCGTTCTCATCGCAGATACAGCGACGTATTATACCTCATTGGAAAGGACTCTTCAATACATGCACAACGATGTATCAAAGGTTACCATAACACGATTAAAAGAGATTTTATGATCGGTCGTTCAAAATTCACAAAGAATGAAAACAGCTGGTTCTTCGATCTTATCCCAGATACAGCGACGTATGATACCTCATTGGGAAGGATTTTTTGAAACACGCACAACGATGTATTAGCGGTTACGATTACACGATTATTAGAGTTATTATGATCTATTGTTCAAAATCCACAAAAAATGAAAACAGCTGTTTCGTTCGTCCTATCGCAGAGACTGCGACGTATGATACTTCATTGGGAAGGCCTCTTCAGTGGTCGGACAACGGTGGACTAACGGTTTCCATAACACGATTATTAGAGATTCTATGATTGCTCATTCAAAATGCACAAAAAATGAAAACAGCTGGTTCTTCGTTCTTATCGCAGATACAGCAACGTATGATACCTCATTATAAAGGTCTCTTCAATACATGCACAACGATGTATCAATGCACAATGCACCATAACACGATTATTAGAGATTTTATGATCGGTCGTTCAGAATTCACAAAGAATGAAAACAGCTGGTTCTTCGTTCGTCTTATCGATCATCTAGGCCTGATATCGCCAACTAAAAAATCATATCAACATATTTTTGTAGTAGTTGATTCATTTTCTGAGTTTGTATAGTTATATCCTTCCCGTTCGACTGATTCTGAAGCGGTTATAGATAGGTTACGAAAGCAAGCCGACATTTTCGGTAACCCAAGACGTATTATTTCTGATAGAGGAACGGCATTTACTTCTATGGCGTTTGAAGAGTACTGCCAATCAGAGAAAATCGAGCATATCCAAATCACGACGGGAATACCACGCGGAAACGGTCAAGTGGAGCGCGTTAATCGAACACTCATTCCGCTGTTGACGTAATTGTCTGTACCAAAGCCCGAAAAATGGTACTGCTCAGAAGTTCCTAAATGCTACACAATAACGTGGAATAGGAATGTCGCAATTCACCCTTGTATTTGGAACTCATCCTCGTCTCAAGAAGAATCCAGAAATCCGAGAAATTATTGAGAATGAATGGATCGAAATGTTCAATGAACAACGCGATCAACTAAGATCTGAAGCTAAGAGTAATATTCAAAAAATTCAAGAAGAAAGTCGACGACAATTAAATAAAAAACGCAAACAAGCAACAAACTATGCGGAAGGCAACTTAGTCGCCATCAGACGTACTCAGATGGAACCAGGTCTGAAATTGTACCCAAAGTTTCTTGGAGAATATTGAATAATTCGAATTTTACGAAATGATCGCTACGTCGTTGAAAAGGTTGGAATCCACGAAGGACCAGGTCAAACCACCACAGCAGCTGACCACATGGAATTTTGGTCCGGTATTGGCACAGACCACACCTTGTTTACCGAAGATTCCGAGTAATATCTGAGGCCAGATATTATCTCAAGGATGGCCGAGTGTATTATCCGAATTCGGTGGCTGTTACTACGCCGCGAAATTGGACCAGGTGCGACTAGTGGAGCGCCATACGGCGAGACAGTTTTAGAGATAAGTTAGTCGTAGTTGTACCGATGTAGAAGATACGCAAATGAAGAGTGCAGCATTCGGGTTTTTCGTACCGTTGTGTTTTATACAGAAAATCCCACCCATACTATGGTAACGTTTGATACACCGTTGTGCGGCTATTGAAAAGTACTTTCTAATGCGGTATCATAAGTCGCTGTATCTGCAAAAGGAACGAAGAAACATTCATTTCATTTCATTTTTTGTGCATTTTGAACGACCGATCATTAAATCTATAAGCACCGTGCTATGGTATCCCTTGATACACCGTTGTGCGGGCACTAAAAAGGCCTTTCCAATGAGGTATCATACGTCTCTGTAGCTGTCGCTGCATTTGCAATAGGAGCGAAGAATCTATAATAATTGTGTTATGGTGACCGTTAGTATACCGTTGTGAGGGCACTGATAAGGCCTTTCCAATGAGTTATCATATGTCGCTGTATCTGCGAAAGGAACGAAGAAACAGCTGTTTTCATTTTTTATGCGTTTTGAAAGACCGATCATGAAATCTCTAATGATCGTGTAATGGTAACCGTTGATACATCGTTGTGCGTGTATTGAAAATTCCCTTCCAATGAGGTATCATACGTTGCTGTATCTGCGATAAGAACGAAGAAACAGCTGTTTACTTTTTTGTGTATCTTGAATGACCGCTCATAGAATCTCTAATAATCATGCTATGGTAACATTTGACAAACCGTTGTGAGGGCACTGAAAAGGCCTTCACAATGGAGTATCATATGTCACTGTATCTGCGATAGGAAAGAAAAAACAGCAGTTTTCATTTTTTGTGCATTTTGAACGACCGATTATAGAATCTCTTGAAATCGTGCTATGGTAACCTTTCATACACCGTTGTGCGGGCACTGAAAAGTCATTCCCAATGAGGTATCATAGGTCGCTGTATTTGCAATAGGAAGGAAGAAAGAGCTGTTTTCATTTTTTGTGGATTTTGAACGATAGATCATAAAATTTCTAATAATCGTGTTATCTCAACCGTTGATCCACCTTTGTGCAGGCACTGAAAAGGCCTTACCAATGATGTAATATACGTTGCTTCAACTGTCGCTGTATTTGCAATAGGAGCGAAGAATCTCTAACAATTTTGAATGGTGACCGTTGGTACATCATTGTGAGGGCACTGAAAAGGCCTTCCCAATGAGGTATCATACGTCTCTGAAGCTGTCGCTGCATTTGCAATAAGAGCGAAGAATCTCTAATAATTGTGTTATGGTGACCGTTAGTATACCGCTGTGAGGGCACTGATAAAGCCTTTCCAATGGGGTATCATATGTCACTGTATCTGCGATTGGAACGAAAAAACAGCTGTTTTGATTTTTTGTGCATTTTGAACGACCGATCATAAAATCTCTAATAATCGTGTTATGGTAACCGTTGATACATCGTTGTGCGTGTATTGAAAAGTCCTTCCGAATGAGGTATCTGCGATAAGAACGGAGAAACAGCTGTTTTAATTTTTTGTGCATCTTGAATGATCGATCATAGATTCTCTTATAATCATGCTATGGTAACATTTGATACACCGTTGTGAGGGCACTGAGAAATCCTTTCCAATGAGGTTTCATACGTCGCAGTATCTGCGATAGGACCGACGAAACAGCTGTTTCCGTTTTTTGTGGATTTTGAACCATAGATCATAAAATCTCTAATAATCGTGTGATGGTAACAGTTGATACATCGTTGTTCGGATATTGAAAAGTCCTTTTCAATGAGATATCATACGTCGCTGTATCTGCGATAAAAACGAAGAAACATCTGTTTTCATTTTTTGTGCATTTCGAACAACCGATCATAAAATCTCTACTAATAGTGCTATGGTATCCGTTGATACACCGTTGGGCGAGCACTAAAAAGGCCTTTCCAATGAGGTATGATACGTTGCTTTATCTGCGATAGGAACGAAGAATAAGCTGTTTTCATTTCTTTTGGATTTTGAAATTCTTTCGTTCAGAAAAAATTAAAAACGGCGACATTTGCCTAAAGGTATAGGAGACAGGTCCCTCGATACACTTTCTGGCGGAAATTTTTTTCAGAAAAAAACAACAGACTCGTATTCAAATGGACGTATTATTCACGCGGACGTGAAAAAAAATGATCATCGTCGTAAAAATTTCAAAAGTTTTCACGAATTTTCAAACAAGACGCAACATTTCCCGACGGAAACATGCATTTGCTGTAAGTAGACAATTAATTATGTATATATGCAAACTTTGAATTTTCCATCAGTCTTCTTTCGTTCAGAAAAATCAAAACAGCGACATTTGTCTAAAGGTATAAGAGACAGGTTCCTCGATATACTTTCTAGCGGGAAAGTTTTGAAACAAAAAGAAAAAACAACGGATTCGTACTCAAATGGACGTATTTTTCATGCAGACGTGGAAAAAAATGGTCATCATCGTAAAAATTTCAAAAGTTTTTACGAATTTTTCAACAAGACGCAACATTTTCCGACGGAAACATTCGTTTCTTGTAAGAAGACAATTGGATATGTATATATACAAACTTTGAATTTTCCATCAGTCTTCGTTCAATCGGAAAAAATTAAAAACGGCGACATTTGTCTAAAGGTATAGGAGACAGGTCCCTCGATACACTTACTGGCGGAAATTTTTTTCAGAAAAAAACAACAGACTCGTATTCAAATGGACGTATTATTCACGCGGACGTGAAAGAAAATGTTCATCGTCGTAAAAATTTCAAAAGTTTTCACGAATTTTCCAACAAGACGCAACATTTTCCGACGGAAACATTTATTTCCTGTAAGAAGACAATTGGTTATGTATATATGCAAACTTTGAATTTTCCATCAGTCTTCTTTCGTTCAGAAAAAATCAAAAGCGGCGACATTTGTCTAAATGTATAGGAGACAGGTCCCTCGATATACTTTCTGGCGGGAAATTTTTTGACATCCGGGCAGATTTGTTACAAACATACACCATTCTGACAACAAAAAATCACAAAAAAAATGAATTACGCGAAACGGTAGAAAAGCTCGAGCGGGTACGAGAGATCAATGACCTCGCAGCGACACTACAGAACACGACAGTCCAACCGACTACCGACATTGGCGATACCCAAAATCCCCATACCAATCGACAGACCCCACAACAGTACGCCCAACACGCTTAACAACCATACAACAGCCAACTACCCAGACAAAACGCTCGTCCAACAACATACAATCGATACCAAAACCAACGTTACTACAGTGACATTCGCCGACCTAGGGAAAACCGGCCAAATTACACAAGTCCACAAAACACACAAACTCGGAGACAATACGACGGCAGACCTAGATGTGGAAAGTGCAACAGGATAGGCCATCATACATCTTCCTGTTTTTCCAATAGACCACAGGGAAACGAAGCCGGGCGAAGCCATTAGGGTCGACCTTAGCCCTCTCCCTTAACCGACCCACCCACCCACGCAAACGACATTTCCAACCAAATCTCGACTATCACCGTTACTATAGACAATCACCCAACACAGGCCATTTTGGACACCGGGTTCCAAGAAAACCTGATCGCGTTGCCTGTGGTAGGAGGACACTTCGACCGTTCCACGACTTTTTCCCTACTCTCCGCAGGAGGAGTAAACAGCAACAAAAAGCAACAAAAAGGATCAAAATCGGAGGAATATCGGTCGACATAACAGCCATCGTCGTCACAAAGTTGCCGGCTCCATTACTATTGGGTGTTAACTTCCTTAGGGAACATCGAGCAAACATTGACAGGTATGGTTCACATAGGCGATTCCACACACAGAACTTCAATACGGATCCATAACACTCCTGACACATTTTGTAGACGTTAGCCCACAAGGCAATTTCCGACACACGCACAAAAATCGTTACCAACCTATAATGCACCTACAACCCCGACGAATTCAACAATCCCAACCAATTTTTACAAAGTTACAACCAAGATTGACACCATTTTAACCGTGGCACAGGAAACAAAAATCCAGATCGATTTTCATAACAACGCGGAAACCACCAAACAAACGTTTGTCAATAATTCACCATTCTTCATGAAAAACGGTCTCTACGTCACAGACATGGATCGCGATCTAAGAATCGCAACAGTTAAAAATGTCGGTTTCCAACCAGTAAAAATCATGAAGCACACGTCACTGGGTTACTTTCATAACGAAACAAATCAACGCCCCCAAATGCCTTCCTTAGGACTGACAACATACCCAGAACAAATTTCCTACGACGACTTCGACTTACAACACATAACGGACAACTCTTTCAAAGTCAAACTCCACGCTCTCATAAAAAAGTATTCCTCCACCTTTTCGAAATCTTACGCAACGCTGGGACGTACGCACCTCATGGAACACAAAATAGAAGTTGGCGACGCAAACCCCGTCAAAAGTAGACCATATCGAGTATCCCAGAAAGAAAGAGAAACAATAAATGTAAAAATAGACGAGATGCTAGAAAATGGAATCATTTCACCTTGCCAATCGCCCTGGGCAAGACCGATCGTTCTGGTGAAAAAGAAGAATGGTGAAACAAGATTCTGCGTCGATTACAGGAAATTGAACGCCGTGACGAAGAAAACGACATACCCAATACCGAACATCGACGACATACTCACCTTCCTCAATGGCGCAAAATTTTTCACGACCCTGGACCTTTTTAAGGGCTACATGCAGATGCCCCTCGCAGAAGATTCCAAACCCATGAGTGCATTCATCGCGCCGGGTCACGGATCATACCAATTTAACGTCCTCAGCTTCGGACTATGTAACGCCCCCGGATCATTCCAGGAACTGATCAATCTGACCTTCCACAACATGATCTGGAAAGACGTACTCGTCTATTTAGACGACATCCTGGTATTTTCTAAAACGGAAGAGGAACACTTACAGAAATTGGAACGAGTTTTTCAGAGACTCGCAGAAGCGAACCTGACCCTCCGACCGGACAAATGCGTATTCGGGAAGAAGGAAGTAAAAATCCTGGGACACGTTGTCAACGAAAGAGGAGTCGCACCAGACGAAGGCAAACTACGCGCGATAAAAGATTTCCCAAGGCCAAAATCAGTCAAGAACATACAAAGTTTTGTTGGTCTCTGCAATTATTACCGCATGAGTAATAATGGTAATAATAATGGTAATAATGGTGGAAGTGCGCTACCCTGAGTGAAAACCCCCGCGCCAACTACGATAAACAGAAATCTAGTTGACAATATCGAGATTATATTTTCTAACAGCATAAGGAAATTTCTTCAGGTTTCGCTAAGAATAATTCCAGGGTTAGGAGACAAAAAAGGAAAAATCATTCTGACGATGAATTATCAAATCCGGCCCAGTGTGTTGAGAGTTGGAATAAAACATTTATTCTGGTAGAAATTCCCGTGGCAGGCCTGAATAGTCCAGGGTGTGGTCACCCCTTTTGGAAACAATTAATATATTATAATATATAAATTGTTTGCAAAAAGGGCGGCCGGATGCTGGAATATTTGGGGAACCACGTTGAAAAAAACGCGCCGTTTACTCTACCTCTTTAGGTGGTGTCGGAAACGAGTAGAAAAAATTGGTTCCTTTCGGAACCCCAAATGTGTAAAAGTAATCGATATCTACGTCCAACAAAATGTAGTGTTTCATTATTAATGTGTTACTGATTTATATGACAATCGGGCATTACAAAATTGATAGAATTATATAGAAAAAAGTATATTACATGTGAAACTGCCCCAATGTGACCTGATTTCAGGTCGCCCAAAATTGATGATAAGAGTAATTAAAATAATATATTCAATGAAAAAAACAGTCAGCAGAATATTTGAAGAGGGAAAAGTCGTCAGCCAGCTCGCAGAGAGCAGTTAGATTGTATATTATATGCCGTATGAAAAATGTAGAAATGTGAATTTTTATAATCAAATTGATTTCAGGTCGCTTGAAAATTGATCGCGAGCATAATTTTTTTTCAACATATTTGAAATTTCCTCCCCACTTTCCCCACCCTTTCTGGAGCTGCTGACGTTCGAGTTACTCAATGACTATCAATGAAAAGTACGTTATGACATGAATCAATCGAGCAGAAAATAATATGTAAAATGCAACGCTACCTCCCCGACTATAAGGCGACTTTTGCAAGTGGGCAAATGAAAGGCACACACCCTCATTTCTATGACAGAATCACGGTCGTCCTACCTAACCCTCATTCCTAGAATTCAGTTGAGAAAGCGACCGAATTGTTTTCCGGGAACCTCCTCGTCTTCGGTTTTTACGACAGGGTGACGCTCGTTCTACGAAAGGGTACCTGCTAGAAGATGGAGACAGATTCATTATGATTTGCCGAAAAACAAATTTCTTGGACTTCTGTATATTGCACTGGTACAGATTACATCAAAAAAAATATAATTTTTTTTTATCAACTTGCGATAAAAAATTACGCAATACTAATTAATTGTTCATCATTAATCCCGATACGTGTGTTTCAAATCCCCGCTTTACGCTATTGAACTGCCCATATTCACGAAATAAAAAACCAAACGTTTGCGGTAAAAATTGTGCGTACATATGCGCGGCCAAGTACCTATAGTTCCAAGACTACCATAATTATGATTAGGTATCGAGTGCAATAGTTCAACAATTTTATATGTTCCTTTCGTCTTCAGAAAATATCGAAAAACATTCAACATAAAAAATTATTTTTTCACTTACGTTTAACGTAAAAATTCATTTATTGTCCTTGTCGTGACGGTTCATGCGGATCTATAAGAATATCGCGATCGACGCGCCAACTATGAAAATATAGATGTATTTATTATACAAAAATATAGAAATCTATGTGAATTCCATGTCGATTGATAAATTAACATATCGAGATCAACCGTTGCAAGATAGATGGAGCCTCTAAATATAAAAATGTACCATTGTGGCTTCTCTGTCCACTTATTCCAATAGAATCACTTTTTAAGGAAATTCAGAAGAACACGTTTTTTATTCTAACACAGTGTGCTTTTACCAATCTATATATCATAACTCATATATCTTCTTGACCATTCTTTCCGTTTCTCCGGGTAAGCGTTCCGTTTCTCAGAGTAAGCGTTCCACTTCTCCGGGTAAGCGGTCTGCTTCCCCACACGATCTTTAATACTAGTGCCATCTATATTCCCAATAGCCGTCGTATGACGTTACCTCACAGTTATCTGGAAACAAATTACGTAACTCCATTGTAGGCCAACAGCGGTGGAAATAGACCGCGCAAGAGTGACGTCACCACCAACGAAATGTCAAAATCAGTTTCCAAACAAACATTTAATTGCGTTGAAAAGCCCATAAGCGATTTTTTGAAAGCGTATATTTCGAAGATTGAGATGCCTATCACTTTGAAAGTTCTTTGATGGTAAGCCACAGTGTTTTATCTTTCAATTGGTGTATATATGTAGAAATAATTTCATCTATAAGTTGCGAAAGCCGTTATTGAATAATGGATTTTGAGGTTATATGGTTTCTTCCTCATAATAATTAACTTTCTCTCTGTTAATAAAATACTAATATACTTGTTTTCAGATGAGTATGGCTCGTGTAATAAAGTTTAGTGCTATAGTAGACTTTTTCACAGCAGCTGGTGAGAAAAAATTGATCAGCAGAAGTGAGAACACTGTTGAATCCGGACATGTAACAACATTTATATTTGATGCACATACTCGTGCCATAACGGCAAAAATATTTGCTTTCATGAAAAACAAAGTTTATGATGTGGAGATAAGTTTATTTCATGTATAGTATGAATGTATTATTTCATCAATTATTTCTACTAAAATAAATTGGATTTCCATATTATTCGAAACTCATTCCCTCTTAAGTCCATCAGCTGCAGGTAAAGGATGTAACCCAAACATGTACTGGAAGCAATAAATATTTTACAACGTTATGAAAATAAAACAACCTAGCAACCTAATCTACCTTAGATTTGGGGAATACCCAAATTATTACTTTGGAATATGTTACTTCAATTCAAGTTCATCATCTTAACAACTGTTTTTAAATTGTCATTCCTCAAGTTACTCCTATAAAAACTTATTTAGGCATTAAAATTTAGCAAGAGTACTTCAGAAACATATTTATGTAAAGATGTTCTTTCAAAAACCATTAAACCAATTTTAAATATAGTACGGCACTTCCTAGGTGCAAGATCGCTATCAACCTCATACACATACTGGTTCGTCTTTGCTTAAATCATTCCTGAGCGTAAAAAAATACAGATATTTATCTAAGAAACTCATATAACCTAAAAAAAAAAGAAATTTTAAAATATAACCAATTTGGTAACTACAAATGGCTATATAAGTACACCAAATGAAAGCTGGAGCACTTCTGCTTACCATACCAGCATTTTTACTTCAATAAATGTGACTCATTTGAAAATAAGGGCGTTTGAAATTCGTCTTATGGGCTTTTCAATGCAATTTAATGTTTGTTTGGAAACTGCTTTTGACATTTCACGTCTGGTGACGTAAGCACTTGCGCGGTCTATTCATATTTCTTGTCTTTTTCGAAATGGATGGAATAGTTTTGATTAATATAACACATTTTGCAATATACAAATTAATATTGGTCGAAATAAAAGATTTTAACAACAAATGGCTCTATGTCTTCCTCTGGACTATCGCAGGTCGATTCAATAAACTATGTCGTCTCAGAGACGACATAGCACATTTATGCTATGTGACCTATAATGATTATCCGAACATCCGTCATTATGTGGTTTTCATATAAGAATAGAAAATTCCCTAAAAGTTTCAATCCATAGAACATCCGCGTAACGGAGATATAGCATCATACCGCATCAACTCACTGAAGGAGGCTCAACCATTTCATATGTTCCTGTAGGCTCCAGCTCGTTTTGTTAAATTAATTTTTTGATCTTTTTCGAATGGATGTATATTGTATAGGAATTCCTAAAAGTTTCAGTCCATAAATCATCCGCATAACGGAGATCATACCGCATCAACTCACTGAAGGAGGCTCAACCATTTCAGATGTTTCTGTAGGCTCCAGCTCGTTTTGTTAAATTGATTTTTTGATCTTTTTCGAATGGATGTATATTGTAGAGGAATTCCTAAAAGTTTCAGTCCATAAATCATCCGCGTAATGGAGATATAGCATCATACCGCATCAACTCACCGAAGGAGGCTCAACCATTTCATATGTTTCTGTAGGCTCTTGCTCGTTTTGTTAAATTGATTTTTTGATTTTTCACGAATGGATGTATATTGTAGAGGAATTCCTCAAAGTTTCAGTCCATAAATCATCCGCGTAACGGAGATCATACCGCATCAACTCACTGAAGGAGGCTCAACCATTTCAGATGTTTCTGTAGGCTCCAGCTCGTTTTGTTAAATTGATTTTTTGATCTTTTTTGAATGGATGTATATTGTAGAGGAATTCCTGGAAGTTTCAGTTCATAAATCATCCGCGTAAGGGAGATATAGCATCATACCCCATCAACTCACCGAAGGAGGCTCAAAAGTTTCAGATGTTTCTGTAAGCTCCAGCTCGTTTTGTTAAATTAATTTTTTGATCTTTTTCAAATGGATGTATATTGTAGAAGTATTCCTAAAAGTTTCAGTCCACAAATCATCCGCGTAACGGGGATATAGCATCATACCGCATCAACTCACTGAAGGAGGCTCAACCATTTCATATGTTTCTGTAGGCGCCAGCTCGTTTTGTTTAATTGATTTTTTTATCTTTTTCGAATGGATGTGTATTGAAGAGAAATTCCTAAAAGTTTCAGTCCATAAATCATCCGCATAACAGAAATATCGCCTTTTTCCTAATAACGTCTTCTTGGCTAACCTTTCTGTTTATTTTTCCGCAATAATTAATAACTTTGATGAAAAAAGCACTTTATTGGGTACATACCTCAAACATATTCGTTTGACAATGTCTATTTTGCCGAAATTAGCACATATAAAGCAAATGAAGATAAAAACATAAATATCCGGGTTAAAGGAATGTCTGATACATCCGGCAACACTGCGCTAAAATTGGTGGTATTTGTAGGTTATGTCAAGTTCTGGAGGGTCGTCGCTTGTACCGCCAGTCAATTTGGAACGTTCTCTGTTAGTTTGTTTACATCAGCTCTATTAACCTCTTGGGAAATGTAAGGGCCTCCTGTTGGTTAAAAAATGCTGGCCTCTTCGGAAGTTGAATCGTTCGAAGGCTACGCCAGCCGGCCAGAATTCAATATAATATCAAGTATTCACAGAATATCAAGTTAAAAAACGATCTGGAACAGAAACTATCACAACATTTTGAAATCTATCATAAAACTATGTTACCTCTCCAATCCTCGTTCAAACCAACAATCGATTGTTTCGATATTTTTCGCAATAACTGTAATCGTGTACAATATTGTAAGCGTGGTTGTCGTGTTTCGCGCGCTATTCGTGTGTGTCACCGGTCGTCAGGTTGTGACCGAACGGACCCGATAGAGGTCGCCAGGCGCGATCCACAGAGATGGGCGTCCGGGCAACAGCGCAGGACTGACGAGTGCAACGGCTGTGTCGGCCTTGATTCTCCAACCGTCGAACGGAACGGACGTATCAAAAAGAGAGCTCTCGTGCGCGAAAGACAAACAGTGAAAAACACGTGTGGTTTTTTTTGTTGCTACGAACAGTAATCTGTTTATATTTAAGGAATCCTCTTTGTAAGGTAGGCGTTTTGTATTTTATTGTAACACTACTGGTTATTGCGATCATGCTGGATATGTATTTTCCCTTCTCGTCCGAAATTCGATTACACCCGCGGACACCACATTTACACATACACAATCACTTCGCGTTGAATGTTCCTGCAAAACTCGAGCCTCGCCGTGAAACAATGATTTCTTTCAAAAACACCAAACTAATGCTCGCATCAACATTTAACTCTCTTCTGCATCATCACGAGACAAGCGTTGAGCCAACCATGCCTTTTTGGCCTCCGAACACAAAGCTCCAGATATTTTCTCCGCTTGTTCTCGCCATCGGCCAACCAAACTAAAACACTAACATTGAAATGCTGATGCGATGCTTTTGATTCAACAACCGGCATTTGACGCCACATCATTGTTTCTGTCAGAGTCAGTTTTCCCGGAATCATTCCGAAACACATCTACAAAACACAGGGATTTCGCGAACGGGGAACGGAGTTTTATCCGTCTGGGGCAACGATAGAACGGAGCTTCCAATTTAAATAAACGAGCTCAGGATAAATTCGGGTGTATCATTTTCCCTCAACCATTTGCAACTAATCACTTTCATTTCAGAGCGGCAAGGTGCTAAATTCTGTCTGTTTTAGATGTTTTTCTTATTGACCTGATTTTCCGAAAAGAAACTCCTGATTTGCGTATCCTAAATTTGAAAGCTCACAACGTAGGGTAAAGTTTGTATTGACGATCACAAGGCCATTGCTTTCAAATTCGAACCTGGGGGCGTCGGCCTCTTTGCATGATAACCAATCCGGTGTTTGGACTTGGTTGGGCCCGCACGAGTGTCTGTGTCTCTGTGGGTTTGTCCGAGTACCTTCTGACCGGATGCTTGCAAGTGAGGTTACGGAACGTTTCAGTGGTGCCGTGACCAGGATACGCCTTCTCAGCAGTTTGGGTGAAAATCAGGAACATTGTTTTTGTCCATTTCTACTTGACTAGTCGCACTAATGTGTGGAATCCTCTTTGTAAGGTCGTTCCAGTTTTCTCACCGTGAATCTGCACGAACCAATGGAGTCTTCTAGCAACCCGAATTCCAGCTGGACGGTCGACCCAGTCGCGATGGATGATGGTAACGGGGAGATGCCCCAGACAATAGCGGCAATGTGGGCGGAAATCCAGCGCCTCCGCCAGGAGCTGCGTGAAGCTACCTCGGGACCACGCCAACCGCAAGAACCGCCCGCAGAAGACATCCGGGAGGAGCCCGGTATTTCTGCTGTTAGGAGTGTCCCGAAAGCGACCAGCACGCCCATCTCACCTGAACCGGTACCCGCGAAAACGGACGCTTCGATACCGGACCGGAATAGTGGGCCCAGTTCGGTCATGTGCACAAGCAACTGCGGCGAGTGCCCGGCAGGCACGTCTGCGGAACGCGTGGTGGTGCAGTTGAAGGCGCCACTAACCAACACGGCTCCGCGGTTTAGGGGGCGAGGCGGTGAGTCCCCCGCGCTGTTCCTCGAATCTTTGGAACATTATTTCGAGATCAACGAAGTGGAGGAACGGGCGAAGATGGGCTTAGTGTGGGGCGCGTTACGCGACGACGCGGCAGACTGGGCAGTAGACTTCCGACGCGAGTGGACGGACTACGGAAAATTCAGGACCGCGTTCCTAGCGGAATATTGGTCACGGGAGCAGCAAGGACAGATTCGCCGTCAGCTGGCCGGGGTGTCGTATAGAGCCAGTGAGCATGGGTCCTTGCATGAGTATTTTACACATCGACAACGGTTGCTACGTTTGATGACACCCCCTCTTTCCGAAACGGACGTTGTCAGCGAAGCTATGGCTGGGTTACCGGTAAACCTAGCCTTAATGTGGTCGCTAATGGAAAATCGCACTATGGCGGATGCGCGGAAGTTCGTAAGGACGGCTACAGCATTGTTGGGAAGCGCATCCACCAATTCCGAAGTTCCCCCTAAGAGGCCTCGCTTGGACCGGCCTCCCGTTTCCGATAGAGAGCGCCCTGACACACGGCGATACCAGGACCGCGGGCCACGGTCCGGAAATGCCCGACCGGACTACTCACGGGTACCACTCCCAAGAAGGCGGGAGGACGTTCTGTCACCCCGTGATCTCCCATCAGGTGGACGTCCCCAGCAGGATCCAGGGCATGTGACGGGTGCCCGAGCCGCCGATGCTACCCCCGCGCAGTCGGGAAACGGGCCGAGAGCTCACTGAGGAGGGTGGTTGGCTCGAACGGTAAAATCCCTTCAGATTTCCCCCTTCTAAAGTTTGTTCCCGCAGGTACAACTTGCGTGTATGATCCGTACAATATGTTGGCCGCGACCGTCGCGACACTCCCTCGTCTCGACTTCGAGGAGCTGGAACAGATCTACACTGTAGGGGCGCGTATCTGGGCGGCCTCTGGTAATCGGGAGCTCCTCGGTCGCACTAGCCGGCCTTTAGGCTGGTTGGTTGGGACCGTTGAAAGTTGGGAAGAACATATTGCGCGTTATGAAGGGTCTGTGTCAGAGAGGTCTCTCATCTCGTTGCCACATGTTTTGGTACATGTGAAGAGTCTATCGGTAAGGGCTCTGGTAGACTCTGGCTGTGAATTGTCTTTGGTAAGCGCCGAGGTCTTCGAGCATCTCCGTAGTAACCCAGGTGTCGAAACGCTACCATTGACGACGACCTTCTTACGGGGCCCGTTGGGAAAAAAGAGTGTTCGGCTCAAATCACAGGTTTGGTTCGAGTTTCGCATTGGTAAGAATGACACCAGTTTTCAGTGGAGCTTTCTCGTCGTACCCGACTTAATACGCCCCATCATTTTAGGTTCGGATTGGCTACGGCAGGTGAAAGCGACCCTAGATTTTGAGAGCAATGCCTTACGGGTCAAATTCCATGGCGGGATGGTCGACTACCCTTTGAACCCGGGTCCAGAAGGTAACGCGTCTTCCGCTACGGTGGCCACCACATTGACCGCGCCCTGCGCACGAGATATTAGCAAGCACGTCGCTTCAGAAGCTTTAGTACGACAGCACGTTGAAAAGGTATCCTGCTTATCCGCTGACCAAAAGACCCAATTCCTCCAGCTTCTCCTTAAGTTCCGCTCACTGTTTAATGATTACCCCGGACGTACGCACAAATATTCTCACGAAATTCAGCTTCATGATCCAACCCCTTTTGTTCGCCGCCCTTATCCCGTTCCTTTTGCGAAACGCCCTGCCGTGGAAAAAGTGCTACAGGAAATGCTGGACCTGGGCGTGATTAAAAGGGAGTCGACCCCGTACGCCAGCCCAATGACCGTGGTCACAAAAAGGGACGGGAGCGTGCGAATATGTTTGGATGCCCGCTGGCTGAATGCGAAAATGGTTGCGGACCATGAGGCTCCGGTCCCACCGGAGGAGCTTTTTCACTCGGTGCAAGCTTGTAGTTTTATTTCCACTTTGGATCTGCGTTCGTCGTATTGGCAAGTTCCGCTTCACCCTAACAGTACTCAGTTCACAGGTTTCCTATACGACGGGCGGTCGTATACTTACCAGGTGCTCCCTTTTGGCTTGAAGACCGCTGTCGCTTCATTCTCTCGCGCTTTAGATGTGGTGTTAGGTCCGGAAGTATGCTCCTTCCTTCTTAAGTACATCGACGATTTATTGTTGGTATCCCAAACGTTCGAAGAGCACCTAAGTAAATTAGAGCGTGTTTTTGCGAAGCTAGCGGATGCTGGAATGACCCTCAATTTAGAAAAATCACGTTTCTTTACGGATAATGTCCCGTTTTTAGGACACATCCTTTCTACCAAGGGCATTGCTACCGACCCGGACAAAACTCGAGCGATTCAAGAGTTCCCCGTCCCAAAGAATGTCCGACAGTTGCGAGGATTTTTGGGGCTTTGTAATTATTATCGTAAATTTTCCGGCTTCTACAGCGGGGCGATGGCCCCTTTGACGAAATTGCTCCAAAAGAATACGCGGTGGTACTGGGGAACAGTCGAACACCGAGCGTTCGACTCGGTAAAACGACTGTTTCTGAAAACCGTAATGCTCAAATTCCCTGATTTTTCTAAAATTTTCTACTTGCAGACGGACAGTTCCACGGTAGCTCTTGGAGCGGAGCTCTATCAGCTCGACGATGAGGAAGAACACCGGGTGCTGGGTTTTGCAAGTCGCGTATTGCACGGACCCGAGCTTTTGTATACCGTCACCGAAAAGGAGCTATTAGCCGTCATTTTTGGTCTAAAAAAATTTCGTACACTCGTTTTGGGTCATCATGTGGTAATACGCACCGATCATTATGCGTTGAAATTTCTAAAACAGTGTCACTTGCTCAACGACCGTCTGACCCGCTGGTCGTTGTTCCTAAATGAGTTCAATTATGAAATCGAGCATGTTCCAGGTAAAGAAAATGTTGTTGCAGATGTGCTCTCCCGTCATCATCAAGGGGCGGAAATTGTCGAACAACAACGCGCCAATTTTCCCATCGTCGGATCTAGTTTAGAAGAGGGCATCGGTGTCGAGGTAGGTTTCTTTGAGACGTACCGTCTCCCCGATGTTGGGCATTTGTTAGAGGACTTAGGGGCATACCAACAACGTGACGAATTCTGGCAACCGATCCTGCAAGTGTTTGAGGGAACCCCAACGGTGTTGAACCGTAGACAACAAAACTTGCTGGGGCAAACCCAGATGGACGCCGGGGGTGTTCTACTATTGCGGGATCAGGATAATTATACCCGCCTGATTATTCCGGAAACCAAAATAAATTTGATCGTTTCTAGTTTCCATGAGGTCTACGGACATTACAGCGTGGACAAGTTACACCCTATCATGAAAAGGATGGTGTATTTCTGCCACATGCGTCGACGCATGCGGCATATCCTAAGATCTTGTGACCGTTGCCAGAAGTCCAAGCAAGCGCCTCGGCACCTGATGGGCACTTTACACCCGATAGTGGCCGAAAACCCGGGAGACTTGGTTGCGGTTGATTATTATGGCCCCCTACCTGTGGAGGGAGGTTACGGATATATCTTTGTAATTATCGATTGTTTTAGTAAGTTCGTTCGTTTGTATCCTGTTCGCCGTGCCCAGGCCCGAATATCGGCCCTAAAAGTGGTTCGAGATTTCCATCAAATTATTCCCATCAAGGTAGTGTTGTCCGACAGAGGGACCCAGTTCACGGCTAAGACGTGGAAAGATACTCTCACGGCTCATGGGATCAAGCCGTCATATAGCTCCATACGACACCCAGCTTCTAACCCCGCGGAACGGGTAATGAAAGAACTGGGTCGTCTGTTCAGGACATATTGTCGACGTTCTCACGTCGACTGGGTAAAGCAGGTTAAAAAGGTCGAACTTTTGTTTAATAACACCCCGCATTTGAGTACGGGGTTCTCACCTACAGAAATCTTGTATGGCTCCACCGTGCCCAACCCCTTGACGACTCTGTTGTCGAGCCGCCTGCCTGCTATGCGACCTTTGGGATCCGTGGAAGAAATCCAAAGGGACGCCAGGAAGAATCTGTGGAACCGGGCTAAACAAAGAGCCGCTCGAAAAGGGCCAGAGGATGAGCTGCACATTGGGGATTATGTGTTGTTGCGGGAGAATCCCATTTCGAAGGCGCGACAGCAAATTACCGCAAAGTTCTGTCCGCTTTATTCGGGACCATTCGAAATTACGGCGATTCCCTACCCCAATGTGTATGAGATTGTACATGTACGAACACGCCGCGTCCAGGGACGCTATAACATTGCCTCTCTCAAACTCTACCATCGACGGGGGTGATGGCGGGAAGAGAACTAAAACAACAAATGGAGCTGGCTGGGGCAGCACCCCAGGCAAGTAATTTATTTTCGGACGAGCGGACATGTACTAATTTCTGTTTCTTTGTCTCTTTTTTCTTATTCGCCTTTTACAATTGCTGTGGACTACTCGAGACACCAGCATTCCTGGGTACCCAAGAGGCGCGGCTTTTTCTGGACGACGTTAGGGACATCTCCGGATCTGCTGGGAACCATGGATCGGCAAATCGATAGTCACCGGGACCTGGGATTCACCCACTGGAAATTTCATCGACTAGGGGCGCAACGGCTGTACAGATGCTGCAGTTGTACCATCACGTGACGTCGGAGGGATTGCCCCAGGGGAGTGACTCGCTCCATGGTTACATCTAAGGCACCGTCCGGTAATTTTTGTTGGTCAAAACTCCTCTGGATGCTGTACTTTCAACCATCGAAGTTCTGAAGGGGCGACTGTGACCGAACGGACCCGATAGAGGTCGCCAGGCGCGATCCACAGAGATGGGCGTCCGGGCAACAGCGCAGGACTGACGAGTGCAACGGCTGTGTCGGCCTTGATTCTCCAACCGTCGAACGGAACGGACGTATCAAAAAGAGAGCTCTCGTGCGCGAAAGACAAACAGTGAAAAACACGTGTGGTTTTTTTTGTTGCTACGAACAGTAATCTGTTTATATTTAAGGAATCCTCTTTGTAAGGTAGGCGTTTTGTATTTTATTGTAACACTACTGGTTATTGCGATCATGCTGGATATGTATTTTCCCTTCTCGTCCGAAATTCGATTACACCCGCGGACACCACATTTACACATACACAATCACTTCGCGTTGAATGTTCCTGCAAAACTCGAGCCTCGCCGTGAAACAATGATTTCTTTCAAAAACACCAAACTAATGCTCGCATCAACATTTAACTCTCTTCTGCATCATCACGAGACAAGCGTTGAGCCAACCATGCCTTTTTGGCCTCCGAACACAAAGCTCCAGATATTTTCTCCGCTTGTTCTCGCCATCGGCCAACCAAACTAAAACACTAACATTGAAATGCTGATGCGATGCTTTTGATTCAACAACCGGCATTTGACGCCACATCATTGTTTCTGTCAGAGTCAGTTTTCCCGGAATCATTCCGAAACACATCTACAAAACACAGGGATTTCGCGAACGGGGAACGGAGTTTTATCCGTCTGGGGCAACGATAGAACGGAGCTTCCAATTTAAATAAACGAGCTCAGGATAAATTCGGGTGTATCATTTTCCCTCAACCATTTGCAACTAATCACTTTCATTTCAGAGCGGCAAGGTGCTAAATTCTGTCTGTTTTAGATGTTTTTCTTATTGACCTGATTTTCCGAAAAGAAACTCCTGATTTGCGTATCCTAAATTTGAAAGCTCACAACGTAGGGTAAAGTTTGTATTGACGATCACAAGGCCATTGCTTTCAAATTCGAACCTGGGGGCGTCGGCCTCTTTGCATGATAACCAATCCGGTGTTTGGACTTGGTTGGGCCCGCACGAGTGTCTGTGTCTCTGTGGGTTTGTCCGAGTACCTTCTGACCGGATGCTTGCAAGTGAGGTTACGGAACGTTTCAAGGTTAAGTATTGCACTCTGTGCGTTCGTTGTCTATGTTGAGATGTATCACATCTAGTGGAGGGAGATCGAAGCTCACCCTGAGTCGACTACAAAGGTACCTTTAAGCGGGCTTGTCATCAAGCGACGCCGGCGCGCGTACTTTCTTGACGCGCTCAGCCATTTTAGTATTGACTAATAATACAAATAGACTGTGCACGTAGTACTAAGATTTCTAACAAGCTTGGTGGACGGCCGATAGATGGCCACGAGTGATTGGTGGACGGCCCAGAGAGGGCGCTCTCTAAGGTAGCTCTAATGCGTGGACGACCACCAGCTGGCGCATAGAACACCTCAATATGTTGTGGACAACCACTAGAGGCGCTGTTATTTAAAAAATCTCACAAAACAGTGGAATTTAGTGAAGTTCGTTAATATTTGAGTCGTCTATGAATATGCGCTTTTGGCTATAGAAGTATGTAATGAATAAAAGATACCAATAAACTCACATTTGATCGTTTTTATATCAATGAAAAATAAAAATACAGCACTAAAAGTAATATGCCTTCTATATCTATGTGACTGGTGGTCTTTATTTTTGTTGTACAAAGTAGACTGAATTTAGGGAGTAATTTTGGACAATTTTTACATTATTTCTGATTTTGACGGACCAATTCAGTAGGTGTCCTGCCTTCATCAAGTCACCATTTCGTGTAAATCTTGTCGCCAAGCCCCTAGTGCAGAACAACCAACCCTTAGAAGTTCACGTACCACACAAATATTTCGTCAGTTATTTTGGTTGCGAAATTAGCTTTCGGACTCTCCGCAATATTTCTTTATGTCGATTCGAAGATTTCTGTTGGGCGAGTGTCCCTGCGTCGTCGCGTTTTATCTCGTTGACTCTCTCCACGTGCACCGGGTGATAAGTTTTTCGAGTTCTGGCTTAATTAGGTCGCTAGCATTCATTACGCTTCGAAATAATTCTGCCAATGGTAAATACATTCAATTAAGCAAACATGCAAAGATTGTTTTCAATTTTTTATTTATCGAATCCATCTCTAATCCAAAATCGTCCGTCTCTTCCAATTCAACATTACTACTGCTATGTTACCTCGTATTGTGCACCGGAATTCAACCTTCAACTACAAATTATACCTTGATTCGATTAGAAGCAGGAATTTACATTGAGCACTTAGGAATGATTCCCATAGACACCGGTACATTAAGAATCGACATGAATTTTCCCAAACACAAAATGATCGAAAACCAGAAAAATGGGAATCAAACCATGACTCAATTTGAAAAACTGTGTCAAGAAAGGAAGCAGCAAATAGGTGGCGTTCATTGTACAGAATTCGTTCATCATCTTCAACAACAGGCCGCAGAAATTGCATTGCATATGGAAACCATAAACTGTACGCAACACCAGCGAAGGAAGGAGACTGTTAGGGAAATTCAATACGCTACATCGCAATCATCGAAAAGAAAAATTTGCAACCACTGATGAATTCGTCTTGGAGCCTATCGCTTCACCAACCCTTCGTCGTGGGAAATGAATTTATCAAGGGCTTCCCCCCCATATGTTCGCAACGTGAACAGAGGTCAAATTCAAAGTGGAAAGTTTGTCGTCCAGTTCGATCAGACCACAGGAAAAGCCGAATTCTTTGCACCGAAAGTCAGCATTTTCCGGTCGTACATTGGCCGGTCAGGCCATATGACGACATCCTGCCGCGGACCCCACTTTGAATAGTTTGCGTTAATATGTAGTATATAAGTAATAGTTAGTAAAAATAAATCAGTCACTCAACTCCACAAGTTCGATCCATTTAAACCTTTGTAACTACGTACCACCCGTACCCGAACACAAGTTTTGATTCGGCAACAAATTGAACACAGGCTTCAATTTATCAACGAATTGGGCACAAGTTCCAATTCATCTGTAGACAAAAAAGTGAAGTTGCACCAAACTACACTTTCGTTGCACAATTACTACTACTCCCTCCCTTACGAACATTACTATTACCCATGAATATAGGATTCATGAGCAAGTCTCCATCCTTCTGCTAAATCAAAGAGACGTTTCCATCCCTTCCACAAAGCTATAGGACCTGGTTCAAAGTCGTTTTTGCGAGCTAAAAACTCTCCCAATTGAACTATCCACCTCACGATTTTTCATATGTGTGATGGAGCTTCAGAATAGTTTTTTGTTTTAAGCATTTGAGTATACAAAACCTTCCACTCCTCATCTGTTAGTATGATAGTACAAGGGAGATTGGGATTTGTTCTAGCTACTAATGTATTAAAAAATATTCTCCATGCAATAACACTCATTATTGTAAGAATGCGGATCAATCTATCTGCTGTTTGGAGTCTACATTCTTCAATTTTAAGACCGGATTTCAAAATTTCATGAGAGACCTCTATTCTCCACCTTAAGCAATACCATTGTATATTTTCTATTGCTTCTTCAAAATTATTAACACTTATTTTTGTCAATAAGATCTAGTTCATAGGCTCTTCGCCAAGTGGGGGATACTCTTCTATAACATAGATAGCATTCAAATTTAAATTAGGAAGATTTTCGGTCTTACGTCTAGCGTTGTTTTTTGATGCATTCATTACAAGGTTACTAGACTTCACTTCTAAAATTGCTGTTCTTTTAGGCCTATCATCACAGGGAGGAATACTTATTTGAATAAGTCGATTTTTGGTTTACTGTTCTGTTTTGATTTCCTCTTACTACAAAAGGAGATTGATCAGTGGAAGCAACTTCAAACAAATCATAAATATCTCCTTCTCTATCGCAAACGGTAACTACCTTTACATCCTTTAATCCAGGGTGATTAGTATAATCTTTAATTGATGCTGTCCACCGTATGCTTTCTTTCTCTTCTATAGGAACAGCAGTATTATGGCTTCTCCTTTTCAACTCTCTTAGATCTTCAGCCAATGGGAGTCTAGCACTAATTTTTTGATCTAATTACCCTATAGGCAGTCTTTCTGTTGTAACTGCAAATATCGTATGCATTACTAATCCATGGGTTTTAAAATTAGTTGTTTCAGATCCTAATCTAGCTGCTATAATCCCTAATCCTTCGGCCTTTTTATGATTTTCATATGAAATATAACTCGTGTCTTGGATAGCTAAAATAGTTGAATACTCTTTAGCTCTTGCAGCGGTTTACTAAATATGAATACTTTATGACTGTCTAATATCTTTCTTTCAGAAATGGCATCATTTTGAAAAAATCTATAAGCTGCTTTACTGTGATACCAATCTTTACAAGCTTGATTTATTGAACATTCAGGAGATTTAGCAAAACTATTAACTATTTTTAAAAGTCTTTCACTTAATCTCATATCGCCAAAATTAACAATCCCAAATTCACTTTCTGTCCATTCACTAGTTGAGGTATTTATACTTCCTTTCATCATATATTTCATTTTTAGACCATAGGTGTATTTATAGTACTAAATTGAATTAGTAAAATAGCAGCATTTCCGGTTGAAACCACTGAACCGATCAGACGTGCATACGGGCTAGTGATAAGAAAACGATTACCAAGTGCAAATTCGTTCGCGAGTAAATCGTCGCGATAAGCAGGAGAGACATAAACACTTTTACCGGTAGGAAAAATAATAAAGCGATTCAATATCGCAAAAACAGGTGCTTGCGCCTACAGATCAACGGAATGATTTCTGCTCAAGAAAATCATCCCAGCCAACCCCACGATTCTTCAACCAGCTATGCGAAAGTCACCCAGAAAGAAGTCTTCCCTACCAAAGAACAAGCTATAATCATGGACTCAATTGACGGAATTACAATAAAAGAGTACACACAGGAAAGCGGCAAATTGATCGATCCAGCGAATATAAAATTTGCTTCACGTATCTCCAAAAGACGTGTATGTATGTACCTATCAAACAAAGAATTTTTCGACAAACTGGTTGAGAACAAAACCAAAATTCAAATAGCCAATATTTTCCTGGAAATCCGACCATTAGTCAAAAAACTAAAAAAGATCATAATATCAAATGTCTGTCCTGTTATCCCTCACTCAATTATCGAAAATGAATTAACTAAACTGAACATTCTTCTAGGATCTACAATCACGTTTCTACGAGCTGGTATGTCCGATCCAAGGTATAATCACATTTTGAGTTTCCGAAGACAGGGCTACATATATCTCGAAGATGCAGAAAAAGTACCAGAAACATCTAAAGTCGAATTTGATGGGACCAATTATTGGAAATATGTATCGGGTGAAAATATCTCATGCTTCATCTGCAAACAATAAGGTCATCTGGCAAGAAATTGTCAAGCCCACAGTAATTCCAACCTTCATGAAACAACTCAAGGTATACCATATTCGTTTAACACCCATGAAACTAACATTGCGAAAATCCCTACCAACACAATTCATTTTTAAAATATTATAATTGATGAGAGCGACAAAGAAATACAACCCCCCCCCGCAATCCGAAGAATCCAGTTCAGATACATTTTTATCGCCGTACCCCACAGAGCCGGCTAAAAGAGCACTTTCATCAGCATCTAGTTCCATAACTACACAACTGGAAAATGATTCATTCAAACAAATTAGAAAATCGAAGGAAAAAACCAAACTTTTAGAGAAACAGGAAAATACCTACAGAAAAGATATCGAATCTCAAATAACACCCCTCGAAACCATACTATCTGATACAAATAATAAGTTTCCACTAAATTTCTTGCAACTTACTAGTTTTCTAGAAAGAACCAAATGTATCCAAAACATTCATAATATGACATCTGAGTATGTCCAAGATAAATTAGAGTTAATTTTAATGCTCGAAGAAACTTATGAATTACTAATTGATAAAAATATTTCATTTCATTTTAGCTATCCAAGACACGAGTTATATTTCATATGAAAATCATAAAAAGGCCAAAGGATTAGGGATTATAGCAGCTAGATTAGGATCTGAAACAACTTATTTTAAAACCCATGGATTAGTAATGCATACGATATTTGCAGTTACAACAGAAAGACTGCCTATAGGGTTATTAGATCAAAAAGTTAGTGCTAGACTCCCGTTGGCTGAAGATCTAAGAGAGTTGAAAAGGAGAAGCCATAACACTGCTGTTCCTATAGAAGAGAAAGAAAGCATACGGTGGATAGCATCACTTAAAGATTCTACTAATCACCCTGGATTAAAGGATGTAAAGGTAGTTACCGTTTGCGATAGAGAAGGAGATATTTATGATTTGTTTGAAGTTGCTTCCACTAATCAATCTCCTTTTGTAGTAAGAGGAAATCAAAACAGAACCGTAAACCAAAAATCGACTTATTCTGAAAAAGGTGGTGAAAGGTTGTGGGAGTTGATGAATCGTATGCCTTGCCAAGGAAAAATTCAAATAAGTATTCCTCCCTGTGATGATAGGCCTAAAAGAACAGCAATTTTAGAAGTGAAGTCTAGTAACCTTGTAATGAGTGCATCAAAAAACAACGCTAGACGTAAGACCGAAAATCTTCCTAATTTAAATTTGAATGCTATCTATGTTATAGAAGAGTATCCCCCACTTGGCGAAGAGCCTATCAACTAGATCTTATTGACAAAAATAAGTGTTAATAATTTTGAAGAAGCAATAGAAAATATACAATTGTATTGCTTAAGGTGGAGAATAGAGGTCTCTCATGAAATTTTGAAATACGGTCTTAAAATTGAAGAATGTAGACTCCAAACAGCAGATAGATTGATCCGCATTCTTACAATAATGAGTGTTATTGCATGGATAATATTTTTTAATACATTAGTAGCTAGAACAAATCCCAATCTCCCTTGTACTATCATACTAACAGATGAGGAGTGGAAGGTTTTGTATACTTAAATGCTTAAAACAAAAAACTATCCTGAAGCTCCATCACACATAAGAAAAATCGTGAGGTGGATAGCTCAATTGGGAGAGTTTTTAGCTCGCAAAAACGACTTTGAACCAGGTCCTATAGCTTTGTGGAAGGGATGGAAACGTCTCTTTGATTTAGCAGAAGGATGGAGACTTGCTCATGAATCCTATATTCATGGGTAATAGTAAGGTTCATAAGGGAGGGAGTAGTAGTAATTGTGCAACGAAAGTGTAGTTCGGTGCAACTTCACTTTTTTGTCTACAGATGAATTGGAACTTGTGCCCAATTCGTTGATAAATTGAAGCCTGTGTTCAATTTGTTGCCGAATCAAAACTTGTGTTCGGGTACGGGTGGTACGTAGTTACAAAGGTTTAAATGGATCGAACTTGTGGAGTTGAGTGACTGATTTATTTTTACTAACTATTACTTATATACTACATATTAACGCAAACTATTCAAAGTGGGTTCCGCGGCAGGATGTCGTCATATGGCCTGACCGGCCAATGTACGACCGGAAAATGCTGACTTTCGGTGCAAAGAATTCGGCTTTTCCTGTGGTCTGATCGAACTGGACGACAAACTTTCCACTTTGAATTTGACCTCTGTTCACGTTGCGAACATATGGGGGTGGAAGCCCTTGATGAATTCATTTCCCACGACGAAGGGTTGGTGAAGCGATAGGCTCCAAGACGAATTCATCAGTGGTTGCAAATTTTTCTTTTCGATGATTGCGATGTAGCGTATTGGAATTCCGAATTTTGCAGTGTAGGTACAACACAATCGCAACGAAAACTAACGAAGCAACCACAGCACCAATTTTCGAGGCGGTCGGAATACTAATATCTAACCATAACGTGGTTGAAACTTGATAATCTATTTCCCTGGCGTCCTCGACTAGGTGACGGAACAATTTATCTTCCGTTGACCCAGGTTCGGGTGCAGATTCCGCTGAGTGTACTTCAGGCGCCTTCATTATGTTATTCGAAAGTAGATTAGGATGACTTTGTTTGAAATAAGTGCTGGAGACTGTTATTTCATCATCTGTGCGGGAGAGCAGAGTAGTTCCTCTAGTTTGTATCGAACAGAAAGGTGAAATCTGTACTATTCCGGAGCCATTTGATCCCTCTGGCCGTTGCGAATAATCGCCAGCTCTGATTGGATCGTTGACAATAAGAAGCCACGTATTCTTTTTCTGCAGTTTAATCCATCGCATGGAGTGTATTGTGAGTCAAAAGAGTTGGCACTTCGGTACATCTGTTCTGTTGAACGAATGATCGATGATACAGTTTGGTGCCGAATCTATATCTCGTATAACCAACGGAGATATCGCATATTCTTGAGGACCAATGACACTAGCTTGTTTCAATTGAATGTCATTGAGCTCGAAATATTTTTGTTCGTTGTAGTGAACTGCCAAAAATGAAGGCCCTAGTCGAATAGTGAAAAATGTTGCGTTCGCTTCTTTCTTGGAGATCGGCGTTGTTTTGATCAGTTGATATTTGGAATTTCTAACAATGAATAGATATGCAAATACTTCGATTCCGGAAGTTCCGTGCTGCACAACAATTCTCCGGCATGGACGACTTAGTATTTTTATAGAGGCTGGAAGCTTCGAGGTGACATTCTTGATGATGACCTTCACCTTGTTTGGTTATATGAAGTCATACAGATGTCCCTCATTATGATACGCCCGGCTTAGCGTAGAATATTTGTTTCAAATTTCTTCCAAATAATTGGTTGCAAGTTGAGAATTTATTAACAACTGGACATTGATGCGGTTTAAGTCAGTTGTTTTGAACCATCCCATATTTTCTTCTAATAATTTCAAGCCTTGATTTGATTTCAAGCGAAAGTTTTCTAATTTTTGGCTGATCCGTTTCTCAGAGAATTCAACCGCTGCGGTGGTGGATACCAGTAATTTGGATTGATGCTTGGTGATGTCAATTAGACGCTGTTCATTCTGATGAAGCGCGACTATGTCATGATACACCTCATCGTTCACTCCAAATACTGACGTCTTGAACTTCCCTAACAGTCTCCTTCCTTCGCTGGTGTTGCGTACAGTTTATGGTTTCCATATGCAATGCAATTTCTGCGGCCTGTTGTTGAAGATGATGAACGAATTCTGTACAATGAATGCCACCTATTTGCTGCTTCCCTTCTTGACACAGTTTTTCAAATTGAGTCATGGTTTGATTCACATTTTTCTGGTCTTCGATCATTTTGTGTTTGGGAAAATTCAAGTCGATTCTTAATGTACCGGTGTCTATGGGAATCATTCCTAAGTGCTCAATGGTCATTCCTGCTTCTAATCGAATCAAGGTATAGTTTGTAGTTGAAGGTTGAATTCCGGTGCACAATACGAGGTAACATAGTAGTAGTAATGTTAAATTGGAAGAGACGGACGATTTTGGATTAGAGATGGATTTGATAAATAAAAAATTGAAAACAATCTTTGCATGTTTGCTTAATTCAATGTATTTACCATTGGCAGAATTATTTCGAAGCGTAATGAATGCTAGCGACCTAATTAGGCCAGAACTCGAAAAACTTATCACCCGGTGCACGTGGAGAGAGTCAACGAGATAAAACGCGACGACGCAGGGACACTCGCCCAACAGAAATCTTCGAATCGACATAAAGAAGTATTGCGGAGAGTCCGAAAGCTAATTTCGCAACCAAAATAACTGACGAAATATTTGTGTGGTACGTGAACTTCTAAGGGTTGGTTGTTCTGCACTAGGGGCTTGGCGACAAGATTTACACGAAATGGTGACTTGATGAAGGCAGGACACCTACTGAATTGGTCCGTCAAAATCAGAAATAATGTAAAAATTGTCCAAAATTACTCGCAAAATTCAGTCTACTTTTTACAACAAAAATAAAGACCACCAGTCACATAGATATAGGAGGCATATTACTTTTAGTGCTGTATTTTTATTTTTCATTAATATAAAAACGATAAAATGTGAGTTTATTGGTATCTTTTATTCATTACATACTTCTATAGCCAAAAGCGCATATTCATAGACGACTCAAATATTAACGAACTTCACTAAATTCCACTGTTTTGTGAGATTTTTTAAATAACAGCGCCTCTAGTGGTTGTCCACAACATATTGAGGTGTTCTATGCGCCAGCTGGTGGTCGTCCACGCATTAGAGCTACCTTAGAGAGCGCCCTCTCTGGGCCGTCCACCAATCACTCGTGGCCATCTATCGGCCGTCCACCAAGCTTGTTAGAAATCTTAGTACTACGTGCACAGTCTATTTGTATTATTAGTCAATACTAAAATGGCTGAGCGCGTCAAGAAAGTACGCGCGCTGGCGTCGCTTGATGACAAGCCCGCTTAAAGGTACCTTTGTAGTCGACTCAGGGTGAGCTTCGATCTCCCTCCACTCGGTGTGATACATCTCAATATAGACAACGAACGCACAGAGTGCAATACATAACCTGACGACCGGTGACACACACGAATAGCGCGCGAAACACGACAACGACGCTTACAATATTGTACACGATTACAGTTATTGCGAAAAATATCGAAACAATCGATTGTTTGTTTGAACGAGGATTGGAGAGGTAACATAG
This sequence comes from Novius pumilus, assembly GCA_020654155.1. Classification (NCBI taxonomy): domain Eukaryota; kingdom Metazoa; phylum Arthropoda; class Insecta; order Coleoptera; family Coccinellidae; genus Novius; species Novius pumilus. Next base: position 114,714 of record JAIFOV010000071.1, read on the forward strand.
TTTTATGATAGATTTCAAAATGTTGTGATAGTTTCTGTTCCAGATCGTTTTTTAACTTGATATTCTGTGAATACTTGATATTATATTGAATTCTGGCTGGCTGGCGTAGCCTTCGAACGATTCAACTTCCGAAGAGGCCAGCATTTTTTAACCAACAGGAGGCCCTTACATTCCCCAAGAGGTTAATAGAGCTGATGTAAACAAACTCACAGAGAACGTTCCAAATTGACTGGCGTTACAAGAGACGACCCTCCAGAACTTGACATAACCTACAAATACCACCAATTTTAGCGCAGTGTTGCCGGATGTATCAGACATTCCTTTAACCCGGATATTTATGTTTTTATCTTTATTTGCTTTATATAAGCTAATTTCGGCAAAATAGACATTGTCAAACAAATATGTTTGAGGTATGTACCCAATAAAGTGCTTTTTTCATCAAAGTTATTAATTATTGCGGAAAAATAAACAGAAAGGTTAGCCGAGAAGACGTTATTAAGAAAAAGGCGATATTTCCGTTATGCGGATGATTTATGGACTGAAACTTTTAGGAATTCCTCTTCAATACACATCCATTCGAAAAAGATAAAAAAATCAATTTAACAAAACGAGCTGGAGCCTACAGAAACATATGAAATGGTTGAGCCTCCTTCAGTGAGTTGATGCGGTATGATGCTATATCTCCGTTACGCGGATGACTTGTGGACTGAAACTTTTAGGAATACTTCTACAATATACATCCATTCGAAAAAGATCAAAAAATTAATTTAACAAAACGAGCTGGAGCCTACAGAAACATCTGAAATGGTTGAGCCTCTTCGTTGAGTTGATGGGGTATGATGCTATATCTCCCTTACGCGGATGATTAATGGACTGAAACTTTCAGGAATTCCTCTACAATATACATCCATTTGAAAAAGATCAAAAAATCAATTTAACAAAACGAGCTGGAGCCTACAGAAGAATATGAATTGGTTGAGCCTCCTTCGGTGAGTTGATGGGGTATGATGCTATATCTCCCTCACGCGGATGATTTATGGACTGAAACTTTCAGGAATTTCTCTACAATATACATCCATTTGAAAAAGATCAAAAAATTAATTTAACAAAACGAGCTGGAGCCTACAGAAACATATGAAATGGTTGAGCCTCCTTCGGTGAGTTGATGCGGTATGATGTTATATCTCCGTTACGCGGATGATTTATGGACTGAAACTTTCAGGAATTCCTCTACAATATACATTCATTCGAAAAAGATCAAAAAATCAATTCAACAAAACGAGCTGGAGCCTACAGAAACATCTGAAATGGTTGAGCCTCCTTCAGTGAGTTGATGCGGTATGATCTCCGTTATGCGGATGATTTATGGACTGAAACTTTTAGGAATTCCTAAACAATATACATCCATTCGAAAAAGATCAAAAAATCAATTTAACAAAATCAGCTGCAGCCTACCGAAACATATGAAATGGTTGAGCCTCCTTCGGTGAGTTGATGCGGTATGATGCTGTTGCCGCACGAAATTGGAAGTAATGTGGACTGTATGACTTGGCGACACATAAATGATGTAATTCAACGAAAAAGACCGGAGCGAAGGCGATCGCATACAATTTTCAATTATGCATGGTTTGGTCACTAACCTGGAGCTTCTCGATAGCGATGCAGGGTACCCTGTCGATGGGAAAATCGTTCTTGCTGTCGTCGGCTCTGGAGCTTGGACTCGAAATCGTAACTGCATATGCGTCTTGTCGCGACTTATTTCGGAAACCGTGTGCGTCTCGAACGCGCGTAAAAATTAAACCCGATAAGAAACGTAAAAACTAAACCAAAACTTCCAATCTTGCTGCGTGCAGCAACATAACTGGCCACCAAAACGAACGTTTTTAATTAATCCCGAAAATAAAGAATAAGTAAAAGAAAAAAAAAAGAATGAAAGAGTGAAAATTGAATCATTTCAAAGAAGGAAGAGGACAAAGTTTGACCACTGGTCTACGAAGTAGTCCTTTCGCAGTTCTGACGGTAGCGACTCTAATACAATCATCCTGACCAGGATGGACTTCGACAATTCTGCCCAGCGGCCACTTTAAGGGTGAAGTATTTTCATTCTTGATCAATACCAAATCGTTCAATTTCGCTTCTATTGATGGTTTACTCCATTTGGATCGTTGTTGCAAAGTATTCAAATATTCCGAATTGTACCTTTTCCAGAAGTGTGCGATCAATTTCTGGACTAGTTGCCATCGATTCGACCTATTCACTTTTAAAGCAGATAAGTCTGGTTCGGGAATTGTAGGAACTAGATTCTTTAAAGTAACAAAATTCGATGGTGTAAGTGGAATTAAATCGTTAGGATCGGAGAATTGCGAATATAAAGGGCGGCTATTGAGTACTGCTTCAATTTCACTTATGAGCGTTAACATTTCATCATAGGAGGAAATTTGATCTCCAACTACGCGTATCGAATGAGCTTTCAAACTTTTAACGCTAACTTCCGCTAACCCATTGAAATGAGGCCCTGATGGTGGTGCAAATTTCCACTTGAGGGAAAGTTTTTCTGACGCTTGTCTAGCCAAATCTAGAAGATGATTGTAACCGCCAACGAAGTTCGTGCCATTATCGCTATAACAAAAAACTACCGCACCACGTCTCGCTACAAACCTTCGGAAACATGAAATAAAACCTTCCGCACTTATATCGACCGCTAGTTCCAAATGAACTGCTATTGTCGCCAAACATACAAATACACAAACGTACGATTTGAATTTCTTTTTATTCCCTCTACCCTTTAGTGGTGTGATCCAGAAAGGACCACAAAAATCGAGCGCGACGTGTGAAAACGCAGATAGTTGAGAAATTCTATAGGCAGGCAAATCTGCCATGACGGGTGGACTATACGCTTTGGGCAACACTCTATAGCATTTTATACACGAACGAATCGTTCTCGATATGGCTTTTCTAGCAGAGATAATCCAAAACTGTTGCAACAAAAGATTATGTAAAGTTTTTGGCCTGGATGTAAATATTTTTATGAAAATGTTCTATGAGAAGATCGGTTAATCTATGATAACCGGGCAATAACAATGGATGTTTAATGGCTAGTGGTAGGTCGCTACAATTTCTGAGACGACCACCCACTCGAACAAAACCATCAGAGTCTATAAAAACAGCTAATTTTCTAAATTGATTTGGTAAAGTTTTATTTTTATTGATAGCTTCGATAATGTCCGAAAAACTGAATTTTGCGTATGCTTTACAAGCCACATAAGCGCCCTTTCCAATTCGTCAGTAGTCGGTTTACCAGAAAGACGTTCTATTGGAGTATTATGCAAACGAAAGTTTACGAAAAATCTGATACAATATGCTAGAATTTTCTGTATTGAAAACAAACTTGAATACTTTTCTAACAATTGATCTAATGAATCAGCGACCCTCGTAGTGGTAAAAACTGTTTTTCTTTCCTCGTTAGACACGATTTCCGCGTATGATTCGATGTTTTGTCTTGAAAACCCTTGTTCGCACCATTTTTGTTGTGCAAGCGAAAGAAACGATGGGCCATACCACCACAAACTTTGACTCAATAGATTTTCTGGCATTGAACCACGAGAAGCTATGTCGGCGGGATTTAATTTAGATGGAATGTATCTCCATGAAACGTGTGGAATAATGGTCTGAATGTGACTAACCCGATTGGCAACGAATGTTTTCACCGACATGGAGATGAATCCAGCCAGGCAAGAACGACCTCTGAGTCCGTCCAAGCGAAAATTCCATCAAAAATTATTTTTCCGGCGTAAGTGTTTTCTACGGAATGTATCAAATCTGCTAGTAATTGAGCTGCCATCAGCTCTAATTTTGGAATGGATAAAGTTTTAAGAGGTGCAACTTTGCTTTTTGCACAAAGTAAAGAAACGGTAACCTTTTCGCGACTTTCAACTCTCAAGAAAATCGCAGCTCCATAGCCAATCTCGCTACTATCACTGAAGCCATGCAACTCACATCTCGTATAATTTTCGACAAGGACATATCTGGGTAATGAGATTTTTGAGATGGTTTCCAGTCCCGAATTCAAGCGAGACCAGGAATCCGAAAATGAAAGCGGTAAGGAGTATCCCAATCGACCTTAGTCTTCCATATTTGCTGCATTATATATTTAGCAGAGAGTATGACGGGAGACAATAATCCCAAAGGATCGAAATATTTGCTAATATCAGATAAGACAGATCTTTTTGTACACGATAATCGATCGCTTCTCTTATGTTGATAGGCGAAACAGTCCGTGTCAGGATACCACACAATTCCTAAAACTTTTATGAATCGAGGTTCGTCTTTATCAAACGATAACGGAATCTTTCGATCAGACTCCGGAACGTTAGTCAACAATTCTGTTGCGTTGCTCGCCCATTTTCGCAACTCGAAACCTCCCAATCTCAACAATTCAATGAGTTCCTCTGCAGGCATTGAGCTTCCGTCATGGAAGAGCTAGTACCTATTATATCATCAACAAAGGTCTGTGATTGAATTATTCTACTTGCCAATGGAAATCTGTCCTTTTCAAGCTCAGCCAATAAATTCAAAACTCTCATAGCTAAGAATGGACTAGAACTAAGTCCGAAAGTAACGGTATTCAAGGTTGTAACCCCCCTTTACCCTCTCGGCAAATTCCGTTGAGAATCAAAGGGGGCGGCTAGCTCAGGTCTAACGAGGGGGAAAATGTCCCTTTATCTAAATGAAGCGCCAAAACGGTCCGAGCGACAAAAAAACCAGGGTAGTTTTAATCCGTTTTATTGACCCTTTCTCAGGTTTCCCTTACAAGTCAACTCAATGACAACCAATAGCGTGGAAAACAAAAAAATGAATAATAAGCAATAAATTGAACCCGATTCAATACAAAAAGCCCAAACAATTATTTTGCCGAAACCGCGTCGAATTATCTCGAACGAAAACAATATTAATCGAACCGACTTATCTTTGGTCCAGGTGCGTTGCGAAGCCACGCGCTGCGAAGAAATGGCCGCTTGAATCTTCGAAACCGAAATTATGCTCGCCAAATTGTTCTCTCTCCAAAATTTCGACAATTTCGATCAGCAAGTCGATAGAATCGATCAAGCAATCCACCACAATCTCGATCCGGAAATCCTCCACCGTCGATCAATCAATCCGCTCCGAATCGTTATCCATCAGAAGATCACGAAATTCTAGATCTGACTCGAAAATTCAGTACTCTTCAATCCAACACAGTTTGATCGGGAACCCTGATAAGATGATCAATTAGGTTGGTTCATACAACCCTCCTGACTCCCGAGGAATGATTTTCGTCATCGATCGAAAGCCACGAGGTACGAGCGAAATAAGAATTCAACATCGAACTAATACAAAAACTCCGAAAATGAGACAATGATTGGAATCGCAATAATTTCCAGTACTTACAGTTTTCCCAATTCATGAAACGTCTGATTCGGAGGCGGCAGGAGAAATGGTTCCCACTCCGGAAAACGTACCGACCGTCAATCAATGCGCACCGAATGAATTGTTACCGATTTCATTCTAACTCGGTGATTTAAATAAAATTTCACTAAAGTTTCTCATACGATACGCGTCTTGGTCATGGAGCAACTCGAAGGTACTACTTTAAATGATCAACAGGCTCCAGACTGTTACACCCCCCCTCCTTCGAGAGTGAACCCAAAGGGTGAACGAACCATCGAAATTTACGAACCAAAATATTCTATGAAAGATACGACCAGTTGAGCTCCATCATAAGGATCAGCGCTACATGGGAAAACCTACCCACTGTAAGCGATTATTGAAAAGAGAACCAAAAACGAAAAATTTGAGTCGAAAACATCCTATGCCACCTTCTGGCCAAATCTCAAAGTCCAAAAAATTTATATAAAAGAAAATATCACATAAGTGACGTATCCAAGGAATAGATCGATCCAAAATAGTGTGAACCAGACGAATTAAGCTAAGATAATCCAACGGCTTTGACTGCTCGATCCTCGTCATCTCCCACTACTGAATCCTCGTAACATGACAGGTCAGGTTTCAAATGCTCAACATGCCAATTTCCCAGATCTTTACCATTCAAATCGGATAGTCTGTACACAAGATCAGAAATAACCTCCTTCACGTGACACGGAACATAGGAATCTACTAACTTCGATGAAAACTTATCATTAGCACTGGACAAAACAAAGTTTTTTTTCCAAACTCTATCTCCCACGCTAAACCTGATTGATCTTCTTCCCATATCATAATAATTTTTATTTCGAAGGTACGAAGCGTGAATACGCTTTCGTACATCAGGATACCATTTCGGCAAATTCTGCAAATCGTCTCGCCACTTGAGACGATCAGAGATTTCTAAACAATTTCGATAATTTTCCGAAACCTTTCCGTAAAATTCACCATCACTAGGAACGATGCGTCCGAATAAAAGGAAGTTTGGAGAAACTCCGTAACTTCATGTTTAGAAGAATTCATCGCAAAAGAAATTTTGAAAACATTTTCGTCCCATTTAGTGTGATCTTCGTGAATGTACGAACAAATGGCAGTGAGGATGGTTCGATTAGAACGCTCCGTCGGGTTAACCTGTGGATGTCTTTTGGCCGTATACCAGGAATGAATTTTGAACCGATCCAAGAATTCACGAAACCTTCCAGAAACAAAAGAGGTCGCGTTGTCCAAAAGCAAAACCTGTGGAACACCGAAAACAAGGAAAACACGTTGTTCTAAAAAAGACATTATAGAGGGAGCAGAAGAATCTCGCAATGGCTGAACCAAAGTGAATTTCGTGAACCAGTCATTCACCACCAACAAATACTTAAACCCACGTTTAGAGCGGGGAAATGGTCCCATCAAATCCAGCGAAATCAGTTGGAAAGGAAAATTCATATCTTTGTACCCTCCCATTTTACCATTTTTCGCTACATTCGGACATTTATTTGGCTGGCACACTTTACACTGCAAACAAAACCTACGAACACTCTGCTTCATTCTAATAATTCTCTGAAATTCGAGACAAAGTTTTAGAAATTCCGAAATGTCCAGCAGTGGGATCATCGTGATTTTCCTGCATCACTGTCGAACGATTTGTAGTTGGAACAACCATTTTCCACTCCGACAAATTCGAATCCACCCCGTACTGGTGAATCACATGCTTATAAAGCGCTCCGTCTCGAACCAAAAAATCGGGATACTTTTCAGGAAATTCGGAGACTCTAGAGATCATGTTAGAGTACCAGCTATCCCGAACCAATTGACTAACGCACAGTGCATCCACACTACGTGACAAGGCGTCTGGGACAACATGTAAAGCACCTTTCCTGTGCTCAATTTCGAAAGAATACTGAGACATTTTAAGGCTCCATCTGGCCAATCGCATTGCAGGGTCTTTCAAATTTTTCAGCCACATGAGCGAATGATGATCAGTGATTACACGAAAATGCGTTCCCTCGACATAAGGACGAAAACGCTCAATTCCGAACAGAACAGCCAGAGCTTCCTTTTCGGTCACAGAATAATTCCGTTCGCTGCGAGTTAAGCTGCGAGAGGCATAAGCGATAGGGTGTTGCCTGCCCTCAAATTCCTGACATAACACAGCTCCAAGCCCTTTCTCAGAAGCATCCGTTTGGATTACGAATGGCTTACCGAAATCCGGACTAGCCAACACGGGAGCCGAAACCAAAAGATGTTTTATCTTCTTGAAAGAAGAATCAGCAGCCTCCGTCCACACAATGGCTTGTCCTTTCTTTCTATCGTGCAATAAATCATTAATTGGGGAAGCGACGCTCGAAAAATTGGGTATAAAACGGCGATACCACGAAACTAGTCCAATCAGTCTTTTTATGTCTGAAGTAGTCTTAGGAATAGGATAATCCAAAATAGCGGAAACCTTAGCAGGGTCGGTTCTCAACCCACCTGAATCAACGATAAAACCCAAATACTTTAAAGAAGGGCGACAAAAATGACTTTTTTCCAAATTGATCGACAGACCAGCGAACTTCAACTTTTCGAAAACCGACCGCAATAGTCTAAGATGGGAACCAAAATCCGAACTTACCACAATAATATCATCCAGATAAACGAAAATAGAGTCTTCACCAGAAGGAAACAAGGAGTCCATCAACCTCTGCATAGTTTGAGGAGCGTTACTCAACCCAAAGCACATACGTTTGTATTCGAACAACCCACGACCAGGCACCTGAAAAGCCGTCTTTGGTTGAGACTCCGGAGATAAGGAAATCTGGTAAAAAGCTTGCTTCAAATCCAAAGTGGTCAGAAATTTCGCGTCCCTCAAACGGCTCAAAATAGAATTTATTAATGGCAAAGGGTAAGAATCCTTGACAGTCAACTTATTCAGAGCTCTACCGTCAAAACAAGCGTGATAGTCTCCCGATGCCTTCCTTACCAACAACATTGGGCTACACCAAAGGGAAGTGGATGGAGCGATCACACCTTTTTTTAGCATATCGTCTATCTCAGCATGCAAATGCTTCGTGAGAGCAGGAGAAATAGGATACTGCCGTAATCTGAAAGGTTTGGCAGCCCCGGTGTCGATGTGATGAGCAATCAAACGAGTGTGACCCAACTCTGAAGTGGACAAAGATTTAAATAACGAAATTACCACATCTAGCTCAAGTCTTTCGCTCATAGTCAGCTCATCCCTTGAAGTAACGACACACACAGAAACAGGAGAAACCTCATAAGATCCATCCGAAAAATTTACGCGAAGTCCGACGACTTTGCAAAAATCCATACCGAGGATGAGGGTATGTTCTATAGAAGGTACTACCAAACATTCTAAAGAGAATGATTTTTCATGCAACCGACACGGTAGTACGATCGAACCCAATAATCTCTGTGAAACTCCATCAGCAGTGTGAACCTGAATGTTGTCTCTCACGTCCATTAGTGACAAACGCAATGAATCGATGATATGCTCACTATTTTTTCCCAGAATAGACACATTCGCACCCGGGTCAAACAGTGCCATGATCTCACAATTTCCAACTTTTATCTTCAAATTATTCCGATTATCCCCAGAAACTCTGGAAAAAACAGGTGCAACAAAGGTATTCAAAGGTTGATGACATGAGGAACGAAAGTTCCTCATCGAGGCGGCTCGACGACATTGGAAGCTCCCGCCACCCGAGAAGCTTCGCGAGCGTTTTCTGAAAAATTTCTGCATCGGGGACAGTTTCGGCTTCCAACACCCTTGTGTCCACATTTGTAACAAAACAAAGTCTGACGTTCCTTGCAGGAAGAAAAACGATGACCATTTTCCACAATTCCAGCAGGTTACAGAGCGTCGTTCCGTCGTAACGTTAGAAGAATCCAAAACACATTGCTGAAATGGGCGTTTTACTATTTGACATGCTAAATCAGGCTCAATGGAAGCAGACGATGGAGAAAACGATAATGAACGAGAAGCACGCTTCCTAGAGTGTTCAAGTGCAAGACATGACCTTTCCAACTCATCAAGAGTGGTGATAGTTGCTAAAGCTAAATGAGGGTGATAGAAAGCTGATAACTTTGAACGAATTACTGGTAACATCACATCTTCTTCAGGGGGTGAAGAGAGACGGCGAAACAGCCCCACCACGGACGAAATATAAATTATCACCGGCTCTTCTGGAGCCTGCCGTCGATTTCGGATTTCCTGCCACAAAGCGTCATCATAATCAAGATCCAAAAAATCTCGCTTCAAACAATCAACAATGTCATTCCACACATTTACTTGTGGTTGAATCTTTCGAAACCAACTCAAGGCAGCACCCTCAAACAAATCAACGGCTGAAATGAACAAATCCTCGACAGACACATGGCGAGCTCTTCGCAACTCTTCAACTCGCAGAATGAATGAGCTTACACTAGTCTTTGAAGTGTCCCCATCGAACTTAAATCCCCACTTGTGAACAGGAACGGAAACAGCCTTAGAAGCAGGTGTCATCCCTTCAAAATTAACAATTCTAGGGACCACAGGACTAGACTGAGCTAAACGAAATTCGGACATTCTCCGAAAATCACCACGAATGGGTTGGTTCACAACCCTCTCCTCCAATTCACCTTCCCTTAACAAGAGTTCACGCTCCAAAGAGCGACGTGTGTTCAGGCGCTCAGTTGTTTCGACAGCTATGTTAGAAATGCGACCTTCCAAATGAACTAAACGAGTCTCTATACAATGATATTCTTCGTCTTCTCTATCTCCTTGAAAATTATGAATCGACTGCATAACTTCCGCCAAAGATTCCAAAACCTCACGATGATCAATTTCAAACTCATATTCATTTCGCAACACAAAAGATGGACGTTTATGGAATTCCTGATGAATTAGTCCTCTCAATAACGTACGTTTCACTTCGACGTCTTCTGTTTCAACACCATTTCCCCTCAACTTCAACTCATAGTCTATTTCCCGAGATGACAAAAATTTGGGTCCATTATGAAACCTAGGAAACCTTCACTACTTACCAGATATGCACAAATGAAACTGGGCTAATATTACCGCAAATGAAAAATGAAAACGTAGCCAAATTCCTCCGCTCTACGAGTCAGACGCTTACTCACTTATCACCTCTCAATAAGGTCAAATCAACACGCAAATAGTTTCCCTTCCTTTTTTTCACGAATGCGATTTGATAAAAAAAAATCCCACAAATATCTCGATTGTTTGGTAAAGAGAAAAAAACTTTCGCGAACCTTCGATCGACACGAACTTTGCCCCTATTCTTTCTGTCGCTCGCCCCGTTATGAGACATCTCGTACCCTCGGCCCCGCGTTGGGCGCCATTTTGTAACCCCCCTTTACCCTCTCGGCAAATTCCGTTGAGAATCAAAGGGGGCGGCTAGCTCAGTTCTAACGAGGGGGAAAATGTCCCTTTATCTAAATGAAGCGCCAAAACGGTCCGAGCGACAAAAAAACCAGGGTAGTTTTAACCCGTTTTATTGACCCTTCCTCAGGTTTCCCTTACAAGTCAATTCAATGACAACCAATAGCGTGGAAAACAAAAAAAATAAATAATAAGCAATAAATTGAACCCGATTCAATACAAAAAGCCCAAACAATTATTTTGCCGAAACCGCGTCGAATTATCTCGAACGAAAACAATATTAATCGAACCGACTTATCTTTGGTCCAGGTGCGTTGCGAAGCCACGCGCTGCGAAGAAATGGCCGCTTGAATCTTCGAAACCGAAATTATGCTCGCCAAATTGTTCTCTCTCCAAAATTTCGACAATTTCGATCAGCAAGTCGATAGAATCGATCAAGCAATCCACCACAATCTCGATCCGAAATCCTCCACCGTCGATCAATCAATCCGCTCCGAATCGTTATCCATCAGAAGATCACGAAATTCTAGATCTGACTCGAAAATTCAGTACTCTTCAATCCAACACAGTTTGATCGGGAACCCTGATAAGATGATCAATTAGGTTGGTTCATACAACCGTCCTGACTCCGAGGAATGATTTTCGTCATCGATCGAAAGCCACGAGGTACGAGCGAAATAAGAATTCAACATCGAACTAATACAAAAACTCCGAAAATGAGACAATGATTGGAATCGCAATAATTTCCAGTACTTACAGTTTTCCCAATTCATGAAACGTCTGATTCGGAGGCGGCAGGAGAAATGGTTCCCACTCCGGAAAACGTACCGACCGTCAATCAATGCGCACCGAATGAATTGTTACCGATTTCAATCTAACTCGGTGATTTAAATAAAATTTTACTAAAGTTTCTCATACGATACGCGTCTTGGTCATGGAGTAACTCGAAGGTACTACTTTGAATGATCAACAGGCTCCAGACTGTTACAGACAAGGGTTCATCCGATCGGAATCTCCATAGAATTTTTTAAAAATTCCTGTGCTCAGGAGTAACTAAAATTTGTCTGAACATACCCACGATATCAGTAATGAAAACTATTGGGTATAATCGAAAAAGAAGAAGAAGCGAACCTATGTCCTTCTGCAATTTGGGACCGGTTTAGAGAAACGAATTCAAACTGTTACCTCCCTTTCCCTTTGCACTTCCGTCCCACACAACTCTGAATTTTGTGTTATCACCATCTAATTTGACTACGCAATGATGTGGTAAGTAGCATGAGGCTTCAAACTTAGAAGAATCGGGTGACAACAAAGACATATGACCCTGATCTATGTAATCTTGCATAAACTTTCGATAAGCAGCATAAATTTCTGTATTCTTTTGTAACCTCTTCTCTAACAGAAAAATCTACGTCGGGCTTGTGTGAAGGTATCTCCCAAATCAGGTTCACCATTCTTGAAAGGTAACGATACTATAAATCTGCCGGTATGATCTCTTGAAACCGTAGTTTTAAAAATCTCTTCCG